>JBBBDQ010000333.1:40000-172500 GCA_037127315.1 Ascarosepion bandense
CTGGGTTCTTTTTCTTACTATCTCATACAACACATTATGCTATTCATGCTTTTGCGATGTTTAGTGACATTATGTATGTTCATGGGTTTAGGTTTGTTACGGAGAGTTATGTGATCAGTGCACTGTCAATGTATTTTCATCTGAGTGAATCTTTTTCTCCCCTCATCATATTGGAATTTATTAATTCGAAATTGTGACCAGATGTATTACGGAAAACTACCAATGCGTTTAATGTATTGCTATGCAGCATATCTCTGCCGTACTCATATATTCTATTTTTGATGTTTCTAGATTGAAAATACATGTTATTTACGAATCGAAAATTCATAAGCTTAATACAAATCATTTTGAATTAAGATTTTTCAAATAATTTCAAGTTTTTTTTATTATTATTATGTTAAACTGCTCATTTTCTTTTACTATGAAAATATATAAGACACTTATCACTGAAAAGCCACATGTTTTTAGGGTTGTTCACTTTACGAAATGTTAAACTGGGTTATGTCAACTTTTGGTCATCACATGTGCGTTGTGGTGCATTGGATATCGGCTCGGAACGAGAAATCGGGGAGCTGAATTCATTATATTTACTTTCGCGCAAATACCCTTGGGAAAGGTATTAATCCGTCTATTCCTTCCAGTTATGGATTAAATAACAGGACAGATTGGGTTCTATAGCCTTGGTCGGCAACCAGTCTACCGCAGAAAGCAATGGCAATCTACTACGGGATAATGTTTTGCCCAGTCAGTCATGTTTCTTTCGAGACATGATCGCCTAAGCGTGTATCACGTATGACACTTAACTGACTGACTAACTTCCAGATAGATTGAAAGGTGCTGTCATCGCCTACTTGGTAGGTCAATGAGTCAGTCCTTTGTGATTAAGTAATACTTCATGCCATAAACAAGTAATATGTTTTAAATCAGACTAAGTTAACTTTAAATTTTATAATTTTTCAAAAATATAGAATGAGAGATGTATATTTTATTTTTGCAAAATTTTTAAAACCGAGAATTAACTTTTATTTGTAAATGAATCTGGATTTTTCGCCGATGTACATCACTGAGCATTTTGTACAATTTATTCGGTATATATACTTTTAGGTTTGGTGTATTTGAGTTAACACCTCTTCATTCTACCACACGTAGGCTGGCGTCTCTCAGGGTTCTATCCTAGACCCGAATCTCTTTCTGATCTTCACACGTGATGAAATCCCAAGTGATGAAATCCCAAGTAGGCATCTACGCAGACGACGCCACCATTTACTCCCTCATCAGTAAGAAACCTGGCAAGGCGACCAAACAGAACCTTGCTGCTGATTTATATATATATATATATATATATATATATATATATATATTCTTCATTTTTAAATGTGCTATTACATGACCTAGGTTTCTACCATATGATGTCTTCAGGCTATTTGCAATAACTGATTTTAGCGTTTTGTTTTTTCACCGTTTTTTTTTAAGAACGCTCACGTAACGGAGATTTGTTTGAACGCTCACGTAACAGGGAATTTTTGGGTGTGCAATTTTTTAATTTAGAAAAATTATAACGCTATAATCCTGGTTGTATGACCCTAATAGGTATTGTATGGTATGGTTACACTTAGTCATAATTTCTATTCTTTCATTCAGTAATTCATTTTTGTTTGGGAATAACATAATAGCTAACTTTTCTTCTTGGCACAGTCTACATATTTTGCCACAGTTGTAAGGCTTGGCTGTTTTCACTATACTCCACGTTATGTCTGGGTCTTTTTCATATTTTACTTTCAATTTCCACACGTGGCTAGCCAATTTTATATAATTTATTACGTTTTCTAAATGTAGACCTGTGATTAAACCATCTGGTTCAAAAAGTGTCTTTGGTTGATCCCAAATATGTTTTGTTTTGAACATTTAAGTCATGTACTTTTGAAAGCAATGGCAACCTACTGCGGGATAATCTTCTGCCCAGTCAGTCATGTCTCTTTCGAGACATGATCTCCCAAGCGTGTTTCACGTATGGCACTTAACTGACTGACTGACTTTTGCTTTGTAAATGACTTCTTTTGTATTACAAAGTCATTGAAGTGGGTATTCATTTTTGTCCCTGCATTTACATTCTTCATTAATGATCTTGTTTTGTACAATGCTATTTAAATTTCTAAATTCGCAACCTGGGGAGAGATTTTAAAAGAGCAAAGTAAGTAAACACGCACACGCATGCACGCACACATACAAACACACACACACGCACACGTCTAAGTAAATGCTCTGAAGATGCATTATATAACTGTGTGTATAGATATATGTGGTGTTGACTTCAGTGACCACAAGTCTAAATAAATTTCGAAAACGCTACGAACTTTTGTTCGAAGCCAATATTTTAAGATTTATCAACGATTAGCAGTATAGCCCGGCGATGCTGGGGTGTAATGAAAACTTTAAAACTAATCCATGGTCCTGAAGCTCAGACTATTTGGACGTTGGCACGAAAGACTAAAAAGCAATAGTTGTTTCCAGTTAAAGCGAAACCGTAGACTGAAAGAAAAATGAATGTATGCAAGTCAAATTTTGATTTCCTGCTATCGATATCGAATAAGTTTTTTTTCGTCGTAAACTGAATTTTGAAGGTTAAATAAGTCCTCTGAGTAAATGGTATCATGGCTGAGACTAAGAACTACAAATATACCTACTTAGAGCCAAACCCGAAGCAAAAACTAAAATAAAAGGGCTGAAAAAAAGTACAGACATACAAGCAGACAAACAGACACACACACACACACACAAACATCTTGCCTTTTATATATATATATTATCGATTTTCTGTACTATTGTAAGAACTGCAACCTTGAAACTTCTGAATATCGTTTCTTATGTCTTTGTCTATGAGTGTATCAAATTTGATTAAAATTGGACCACTCCTTCTATAACCCGATTTTTTCGATTATCGACTTTTGATATTTATTGGGAGTACCTCGACACAAAACCTAGCTAAAAACACTCGCAGACACTTATAGTACAACTGTGTAAATTCTCAAGAAAATCGGTTCCGCCGTTTCGGAGTCTATAGGTAACGGATACACACATACAGACACACGCACACACAGACAAAGTTCCATTTATAAATATGCTTAGATTTTCTCGCCGTACGATAGGTAAAATCGCAGACACTTGGTCTCCTCTTTTGTTAATACTGCACAATAACATGTGCATCAAATAAACTGCTCTGGTGTCCAGTTTTTGTGCTCTCTTCCCTATGCTAGTCTCTTCTTTTTATTGACTGGCCGAAACAAAGGCTTCCTGGCTACCTTGTAAAATTTTGCAAAATAATAATAACAAAAGAACCATTCTATTTTCATTTAGAATTATCCACTTGGCAATAAGTACCAAAAATAGTATGAAATCCATGATTTTGTTAAAAAACTAGGGTGACCTAATAATTGTGGCCGGTAGTGTATGTCAGTTTCCCTGAAAAGAAATAATGTGGAACTCTATTATAACTGTGTTTGCCTATCCCTTCGTTAGTTCGCACGACCGTTACGCCCTGTCAATACTTTTCCATCTTGGCCGCGTTGAAAGAGGGCAAAATTTACTTTGTTTCAATGAGAAAATGAATGAAAGAAAGGGAGAAAGAAAGGAAGAGAGAAGTGTTTAAAGTTTGTTTCAGTGAAATGGAAAAATGTCAGTTTCAAATCTTTTTATTTGTACCTCCTTACTTCTTAAGATAACAATCATCATTCATACTTATGATTCTTATTGCAAACGTTTGTTAAGCTCAAATATTTACCGATGTGAGAGAAGAATTTATGCTGATAGCTTTGACATAGAATCCGCAATGAGCTTATTCAAGCATTAACCAAATTATTAAGATTAATCAGAATATTGAACTAGGAAAATCGTGAAAAGTCCACGAGTTAAAACTAGTAGAAATAATTTCAAGACGCACAAACAATGGTCAGTTAGTTAAGTGCCATACGTGATACACGCTTTGGCCGATCATGTCTCGAAAGAGACATGACTTACTGAGTAGAAGATTATCCCGCAGTAGGTTGCCATTGCATTCTGCGGTAGACTGGTTGGCAACCAAAGCTATAGAACCCAATTCGTCCTATTATTTAACCCATAACTGGAGGGAAGAAACGGATTCATACCTTCCCCAAGGGTATTTGTGAGTAAGTGAATGCAATGAATTCAACTGGAATTCGAATTCAGCTTCTCGATTTGTCGATCCACTGTACCACAACGCACATTCAAGCAATGGTAGCTGTTATAAAACTAAGAATCATTTGGAAAGACAGGAACATTTGCCTGAAATCGAAGATCAGACTTTTGCATGCATTAGACTTTTCAGTCTTTCTGTACATCTGCCATCTTGGAGATTAATAGCAGAATCGCATTGAATAATCCAAGTATTGTAAGTGAGATGCTGCAGAACCATCCTAGACATCTCCTATGTATACCGCATCACAAATAAAACGATTTTTTATTAAATAAACATTGAACACGGTGCAAAAGTTGGAATTGATATGATATGTACTGGCATCAAAAATGAGATTCATAGCTTTTTTTACCAAATTTTGGGCATTTAAATTAAAGACCGTCGGAAACAATGTCCAGAATTAACTAATTTCTACAGGTCTTTGTTTACAAACTGACTTCAACAATTTACTATTTCAAGAACAAATCTAAATAGAGTTGATATATTTTTGCATTATGTTAGATGCGCCGAATGAAAATATATTCAGTCCAGAATTCTAATTATGAATCACCGCAAGCAAAATATGGATTTTTAAAATGTATTCGATGAGTAGAAACTGTCTGAAAATGTTGTAAAAGATTACAAAAAAAGGATTCTCAATGAATAAGACTTATTAAATCATTTGTCAGATCTAAATTAATAAAAACAAAAATTAAATAAAAGTGTATAGAACACCATGATACTGCGGGGCACAAATTATAAAACAAAATATTTTAAACTTTCATTGTTTATTGAAAATCACGCTAAATATTCTTTCCTGTATAACATATTACATCATAATATAGCTAAATTGTTCAGTAAAATTTCCCTTTGAAGAAAAAGGTCTTATTTGATGGCACAATGGATTAGTAATAATAAGATTGCACTATCTTGTCCATATAAAATTTGTAAAACTTCAGTACATTATAAATTTCGTAAGACCGTGCTATAAGGCTTTCACTGACCACCGGAATAAAATAAAGTTGGTGGTCTTGTGAGAAATTCAATACGAATTCTATTCCATTCACAAGAGCAGATGGTTCATATTCTACTGTCCATATTAAGGGACATAACTCATATCAGTTATTTTTTTTTCCATTTAATTCGTTTTATTATTTGTCTCTTACACGGGATCAGAGTATATAATGTTGATATTTTTTGTATTAGATACATTGAATACAAAAATATATATTGAAGCCAGAATTCTAATTATGAATCATCACAAGCAAAATATTTTTTTTTTTACTTTATTCAATAAATAGAAACTGTAAAAAAATTGTAAAAGATTACAGAAAAGGCTACTCAATGAATAAAACTTTAGATCATAATTAATAAAAACCAAAAAAAAAAATAGATAAAAATGTATAGAACAGCAATACTGGGAATAAATTATAAAACAAAATGTTTTAAACTTGCATTATTTATTGAAAATTACACTAAAACTATGACACTGTATAACAGATTACATCATAATATAGCTAAATTGTTTAATATAATTTCCCTTTGAAATAAATGGAGATCTTATTTGTCGGCACAATGAATTAGTAATAATGTGCTTGTGTCATGCATCTTGTGTCATGCATCTTGTGTCATGCTTGTGTCATGCATCTTGTCCACATACAATTTGTAAAGATTCGAAAAATTATGAATTCGATAAGGCTGTGCTGTAAGACTTTCACTGATCACGGAAATGAAACTCAACTTCTCCGATTTTGAACTTAAACTTAATCTTTAAACTCATTTCCTCAAAAAACGGTACCGATTTGAAAAAAATATCTTCAGGGTTTTTATTTACCATCTGAAACCTGAACTTTTCAAAATCAACCTGCTCCAATACCTTATATCCTCTGTCAAGAAGAGAACGTAGAAATACTACAAACATATAAGGGCCAAAGTCCATTCTAATGACATTCTAATCGATACCTACCTTAGGCAAAGAAGAAGCCATAGACAATAGAATCATTATGAAAGATTTACAGCTTGACATGCATCCGAGGGTGCTGAAAGCACTTCGGCGTGGTATAATGGTTAACAAGATTGTCTAGCTAAAACAATTTATTAGTATTTATTATCAAAACTTTAATTTATGCTAATAATTATATATCCTGGTTGTAGGATGTTTCTTTATGTAACCTGTGATATAACGGGTAGGATTTATTAAACAAATCTAGCGAAATCTTTATTTAGTCTAATAATCAATTATCTTGGTTGTGGTTTGTTTGCTTATATAAACCGAGATATCACAGGTAGAATTAACTAAACAAGTCTTTCAAAACCTTCAGTCACGCTCATAATCAACTATCCCAGTTGTAGTTTGTTTACATATATAACCTTTCATATCAAGAGCAGGGTTTATTGAACAATCTCTGAAAATTTCCGGTTATGGTAATAATTACATAAGCTGTTTCTAGCTTCTTTGCTTATATAACACAAGATATCACGGGTAGTATTTATTAGACAAGTCTAACAAAATTTTTATTCATGTTGACAATTATATATCCTGGTTGTAGGTTGTTTCTTTATGCAACTTGTGATATCATGGGTAGCATTGATTAAACAAATCTATCAGAACAGATTATTTAATTTAATTTAACCTGTACAGTGTGAGAATACTCAGATAAGTTTCCATAAATCCTACCTCTTACTCTGTAACCCTCTACTTCGATTGGCTCTTGGGCCTTGTAAAAAATGAACATCATTGCAAAAAATTGAAAAAGAAAACATCTCAGGACCTATTCTCGGCGGGCATAACCATATCAGCATAAGGTTAGTTAGTTAAGTGCCATGCGTGATACACGCCCGAGCAATTATGCCTCGAAAGAAACATAACTGACTGGGAAGAAGACCCTTCCGCAGTGGACTGCTATAACTTTCGGTGGTAGACTAGTTGCCAACCAAGGCTATAGAAACCAATCTGTCCTGCTATTTAACCTATAGCTGGAGGAAGAAGCGACGGATTAATACCATTTCCAAGGGTATTTGCGCAGAGGCGAATGCAACGAATTCAACTGAAATTCCAACTCGGTTCTTCGATTTACACAGCACTCCAACGAACATCCCAAAATAAGGTACGCAGAAGATATTGTGTTGATTACAAATTAAAAATTTCGACTTTTGAACAAGATAGTACGGGGGTTGCATGGTGGAAGGCCATGATCGCCTACGTCCTGAAAGGACAAGGCACAAAGAAG
This sequence comes from Ascarosepion bandense, assembly GCA_037127315.1. Classification (NCBI taxonomy): domain Eukaryota; kingdom Metazoa; phylum Mollusca; class Cephalopoda; order Sepiida; family Sepiidae; genus Ascarosepion; species Ascarosepion bandense. Next base: position 47,420 of record JBBBDQ010000333.1, read on the forward strand.
AAGAAGAAGAAGAAGAAGACGAGTGGAGCAAGAAAAAAAATAAATGCAAGAATAGATAATTTAAAATTTATAGTTGTCCAAAAAACAGACAGTAAAATTGAGAGTTCAAAGGTCAAATTCAAGTGGGTGCAGTAATTGAACTCTCCAGTAATAGACGACAAAAAGTGTGACACAGACGATACTGTGTTGATTACAAATTAAGAAGTTAGAATTAAAGTACTTTTGAACAAGATAGTACGTGGATGAGCAGGTGGATGACAGAGCAGTGTAACAGGAGAAAGCGTGCTAAGAGCCACCAGGGGTAAGAAGAATAGGGAAACATTTCATTGACGGAGCGAGTAAGCAACCAGGAAGTATTAAATAAAATGACAAAAAAAAAAAACAACAACAAAAAAACAAAAAACAAAACACTTCTACTCAGAAGCAAAAAGGACACTTCTACTCAGAATCAGAAAAAGACACCCCAACAATTATATAATGAGGAAGGAAGACTTGGAAAAAGTAAGACTCACGGGGTATATCAAGGAGGAAGTAGCGAACTACTTACTTGGAGAGCTTGTTCGAAGGAGTGGCGGAAAGGAGGGCGAAGGCCTTAGCAAAGGGAGTCTCTCGAAATAGGAATTTGCCAAGAGCCATTATCACCTATGTTCCGAAGGGACATAGCGTTTAGAAGAAGAAGAAGAAGAAGAAGAAGAAGAAGAAGAAGAAGAAGAAGAAGAAAATACTATTAAAAACAATGGAAATATTGCTTAAACCCTATTTGCTTGGAAATGCCAGCTGCTGTAAGATTGGATGCGCAGGTGGTGTATTAAAGAATGGCTTATTGTTAATCGGAGAGCTGAGTTCCAATTCTCGTTGGGTTCGTTATATTAACTTACACACAAATGCCCTTGCGGAAGGTATGAATCCTTCTCTTCTCCTTCCAAGCTATACGAAAATTATTAAGACTTGTTTCACGAGAACGATTATCATAAAAAAAAAATAATTCACTTATTAAAATCTCTGTAATAGCTATTCTTCTGCATGGCGATAAATGTTGACCAATGTCCTTATAAATGAATAAAGCATGAAGTAAATGCTCCTGCTACCATTTTGAGTGAAAAATGAAGTTTTTGGTCTAGTTGATTTTTCATCGGCTGTTACATTTTAAAACTGCTGTCGTCATCTAAGGCATTGACATTCAGAGCTTGCGATAGAAACTGTTTTTCAGTACCGAGCGTAACGTCATATAGAGTCGTCTGCGATAAACAATCGTGAGAGGTCCGCAGTCCCACCCTGAAAGTGCGCTGCAAAGGGCGAAAGATCAAGGTCGAAAACGCCGTTAAATGCGCAAAATGTCTGGGATGGACTAATCCAGATTACCGTAATCTCGAGAAGAGGATTAATGTTGTTTATTACCGAAGATACTGACGGCCAGACTGATTTTACACAAATGAAAAAAAAAATAACTTCTAGCAAAATCTCAACAAAGAAACTTTCTTGCTAATGCGCGCTGCTGAAGATCAGGATGAATTCCAACCGTAGAACAGACCAAAACTCGTTGACCGCTGTTTGTTAACGACATTCGTTCCTCATTGATTGTTATGGTCCTCTAATAAACCAAGTCGGGGATACTAGAATCAAGCAGGCACAACAATTCAAATACCTGGGAAGTGTTATAACAGAAGACGGAAAGTGCGACACAGAAATCTGAAGGAGAATTGGCATTAAAATGACGTTAAAATTTCCCTCTGACGCCGATGGCTTAAGGAGTAGAGACTCCGACTGACACCAAATCGTTCGGGTTTCGATCCCGGCCAGAAGCAGGCGGATATGTCTAAGCATACTGATGAGCTGTGATACAGCGAAACGGGCTTGTATGTGGATGACTAATATATATATATAAATATATAAATAAGCAAACTTAAAAGAGTAACTTCATGTCCTCCACAAAAATCCATACGGCATATATATAATATATATTATATTAAGGGAATACAAAAATTACGTATAACAGTTTATATATAGATAAGAAAACAGAGAAACATACGCAAGTAGTAAGCAAAAACGAAAAAGAAAGAAAGAATCAAAATTAAAATAAAGGAGAAATCAGTATGCACTTTTTCTATAGGTGATTCTGTGATGAGGACGATATACGCATTTGCACTTATATATATATATGTGTGTGTGAGAATTACACCAAATGCGCATACGCACATATAAGTACAAAAGTGTGATGAATTATATCATTATGTATCTATTTCTCAATAAATATGTGTATATAAGTGCTGTGGATGACTATATATATATATATATATATATATATATATATATACAATTATATATAAATATATATTGAAAGATACATAATTATATAATTCATCACGTTTTCATACTATGTGCGTATATGCATCTGGCGTAATTGTCACATGCACACATATACACACAAAGAAAAACATACGCATATATATATATATATATATGTGTGTGTGTGTGTGTGTGTGTGTGAGTCTGTGTGTACATAATTCACTTTTGCTGCTATACATTATGGACTTGTTCTTTTCGTTATTGTCCAAATTTACGAAACATATGTAGATATGACATTTTATGGATGAAGGCATGTGTCAGCTCATAAATAAATCTCTGATAAAACATTTGCAGTTATTGCTATAATTCACAGTCATGTAAAGAAATCCAAATGACCTCTACACTTCTGTCAGTACCAAACAGAGGAGCTCCACGCGTTGGCCTCATCCGATCAATTACTTTTTAAACCAGATTCTGTCTGATTATATTCAAAAAGCTGTTTATTAATTTTAAAAAAATTAGCCCGTTGTGATAATGTTATAACGATCTTATTTTGGCTGCATTTTGTTGTACATTTGGCCCGTTTAACGGTTATCTGCAACGAAATTAGAACAGTCTTGGTTCAAATCCAACTCTAGTATAGTACAGTCTATTTCGTACTAGGCTTTTGGAAAAGGTAGAAATCAATTTTTCTACCCTACTACTTATAGTTAAAATAATAGTGTCTCTCTTTCCTTCTATCTGGCCAGTCAGTATCAGGTTTTCCAGGCTCTCCTTCCTCATTGCGTGTCCCAGGAACTTCAGTTGTCTCTTCCTGGTGCTCAGTATTAATTTCCTTTTTGTTGCTATTCTTACCAACACCTCATAGTTGCTTGCATGCTTGGTCCACAATATCCGCAGCATCCTTCTGTAGAACCACATTTCCGCTGCTTCCAGTTTTGTCTTCATTTTCGATGATATTGTCCAGCATTCACTGCCATATTGAAGAACTGACATCACATAGCAATCCAGCACTCTTTTCTTTGTTTCTAGTGAAATTTTCCTGTGTGTTAGTACTTTACTCAGCTTCTGGAACGCGTCCTTTGCCATGCCAATTCACCTTCGGATCTCTGTGTCGCACTTTCTATCTCCTGTTAGAACACTTCCTAAGTATTTAAATTTTTGTACTTGCTTTATTCTGGTATCTCCCACCTGTATTTGGCATTTTGGGTTGCACCTTTTGCTGATGACCATGCATTCAATTTTCTTAAAGTTTATTTGTAGTCCTTTTTTGTCACTCTCCACCGCTACCTTCTGTAGGAGGTCTTGTAGTTTCCTTTCCGTGTCTGCAATCAGCACTGTATACCTTATGTTGTTCAAGTTGTGGCCTCCAATAACAAATCCTGGCGTGTCATCTAGGGTCCTCAAAATATTCTCGCTGTAGAGGTTGAACAAATCCGGTGAAAAGACACATCCTTGTCTTACGCCTCTTTCTATCTTTGTAAATCTACTGAAATCGGTACCTGCCAGTAGAGATTCTTGATTACTCTTATCGCCCGGTTCACACTCCACCCACGTCTATTGAACAGGTGTAGAGGCTCATCCCTTGTTTCCTGTTTAGGATGTGGTTTCCGGTTTTCTCTTTTCCAATCTTTCCACTCTTCTCTTTTGTTAATTTTTTTCAATTGGAGTAGATAGACTGAACTATCGCTCGGTTCGCACACCACCCACGTCTATTGAACAGGTGTAGAGGCTCATCCCTTGTTCCCTGTTTAGGATGTGGTTTCCGGTTTTCTCTTTTCCAATCTTTCCACTCTTCTCTTTTGTTATTTTTTTTTTCAATTGGAGTAGATAGACTGAACTATCGCTCGGTTCACACTCCACCCACGTCTATTGAACAGGTGAAGAGGTTCATCCCTTGTTCCCTGTTTAGAATGTGGTTTCCGGTTTTCTCTTTTCCAATCTTTCCACTCTTCTCTTTTGTTAATTTTTTTTTTCAATTGGAGTAGATAGACTGAACTATCGCTCGGTTCACACTCCACCCACGTCTATTGAACAGGTGAAGAGACTCATCCCTTGCTCCCTGTTTAGGATGTGGTTTCCGGTTTTCTCTTTTCCAATATATTCACTCTTACGTAGCCCCCTGCGCACCAGTGGCCTTACCGCCTTGCTTCGAGTGATGTGATTAAAAAAAAATGTCTCCCTCGAAAATGTCGAGGCTGTCGAGCATCTCCATCAATTCTTTGTGTCGTATCTTGTCGAATGCCTTCGCATAATCAATGAAACATAGGTACAATGTTTTTTCTTCATTTGTATTGCTCTTTCGGAGAGCATCCTAATCATGAATATGGCGTTAGAATTACTCTCAACTAAAAAACAAAATCATAGAAGAGAAAAGGGAGACAATTGAACTCACTACACGAGAAATCATGACAATTAACAAAAAATAGCGGAAAAAGTATTCAGGAAGGAAACATGATATTGTATAGACTAAAAAGACACATTTATAAATATACAAAGGTGGCGAGCCTTAAAAGTTAATTGTGACACTCGAGTCCTGAGAAGATAAGTTATCATTATTGACATGATTCAAAAACGGATCATATACGGGAAAAGAATATATTAATATATTAATCATTATATATCAAGAACAATTTTAGGAAAAAAATCTACGACTAAGTGGAAAAGATTTCGTGCGATGAGTTTCGTCTTTTACGACTTTGTCAGACCAAAACTTTTCCCACTGTGTAATAGTCATTTTCCTACAATTATATATATATATATATATATATATATATATATATATATATAGAGAGAGAGAGAGAGAGAGAGAGAGAATATGACATAAATTCTATAAATCAGTATAGTGGGTAATTGAATGATAGAATGAATATATATATATATATATATATATATATATATATATATGCACTTATATATAAATATATACTGATAGATAGATACATAATTATATAATTCATCACGTTTTCATATTATGTGCGTATGTGCATCTGGCGTAATTGTCACATGCACACATATACACACGAACAAAAGCATAAGCATATATATATATGTGTGTGTGTCTGTGTGTGTGTGTATGTGTGTGTGTGTGTGTGTCTGTGTTTACATACATCACTTTTGCTGCTATAAATTATGGACTTATATATATATATATATATATATATATATATAGAGAGAGAGAGAGAGAGAGAGGGAGAGAGAGAATATGACATAAATTCTATAAATCAGTATAGTGGGTAATGGAATGATAGAATGAAAAATTTCTCTGTAAAGACGAAATGTGTAAGATAGGATTTTTCTATTTTGTCGTTCAATTAGCTAATATGTAGAGCCCTTTAGAGGGGGGTAGATTTCATGTAAAACGGTGACCACGTTCTTTGGTTACTTAATTAAAAGCAGTTTGGTTCAACTATCAAATTGAACGCTCTCAGTCACCGGGGCTTGTTTACATCCTATGAATAACTTATTGTGAAAGCTGCCTGTTTCTGCCGTTACGCAGATAACTCAGTGATAAGGTGTTCTCCTAATGAGAAGTTAATCGGATTTCAATCCTGGATTGAAGCTAAAACGGATAATTCAACTACACTGAAGAGCTATGATACAGCGAAATAGGCTTGTCTGTAGACGATTATATATAAATATATACTAGTATAGCCCCGCGTTGCTCGGCTGTAATGAAAGCTACTTAGAGCCAAACCGAAGCAAAATCTAAAATAAAAGGGTTGAAAAAAATACAGACATACAGGCAGATAAACAGACACACACACACACAAACATCTTGCCTTTTATATATATATTTTTTTTTAATCATTTCACCCCGAGCAAGGCGGAAACGCCACTGATGTGCAGGGGGTTACATAAATGTAAAAAGATTAATTAGAAAAGAGTGAGGAGTAGAAGCTAGTTAGAAAGGAACAATAGAAAGCTGAGAAAGAAGGTGCGATGACAGATACATAGGAGGAGAGAAAGGGAAGGTTATACAGGGGAGGGGAGAGAGCTAGAGGCCAGTGGTTAGTAGATGAGTATTAACTTTGCATAATCGATTTTCTGTACTATTGTAAGAACTGCAACCTTGAAACTTTTGAATATCGTTTCTTATGTCTTTGTCTATGAGTGTATCAAATTTGATTAAAATCGGACCACTCCTTCTATAACCCGATTTTTTCGATTATCGACTTTTGATATTTATTGGGAGTACCTCGACACAAAACCTAGCTAAAAACACTCGCAGACACTTATAGTACAACTGTGTAAATTCTCAAGAAAATCGGTTCCGCCGTTTCGGAGTCTATAGGTAACGGATACACACACACAGAGACACACACAGACACCGTTTCATTTATAAATAAGTTTAGATAATGGTTCATTTGAGTTTCAGTAATACCATCTATGCCTAAATCGACGGGGTTTTGATGGTCAGTCCCTTGGATCTAGTATTGGCTAATAGTTTTGTTGGTTTCCATGAGAGCCTTCTATTTGAAAAATGCGGTAAGCCCTATGTATGCCCTATGTATATTTGCGTTATGTCGATGACATGTTCTCTATCTTTGATTCCATCATCAACTGTACGTCTTTTTATTCCCAACTCAATTCTTTTTCCTCTTTGCAATTTACCATGGAAGTGAAGAATAATTCTATTTTGCCTTTCCTGGATAGTTTTGTTGAACGTAGAGGTGGTCTGTTTATTACCAGTGTTTATTGCAAACCTACGTTCACTGGTTCGTACACTAACTGGAATTCTTTTGTTCCTAAATTCTGTAACAATAACCTGATATCCACCTCAGTCCATCGCGCGTTGATGATTTGTACATTTGAGAAGGTTCGTCATATTTTAACTGACTTTCCTACTAATATCATTAAACGCGTTATTGAACGTAAGATCAGATGCCTCAACGAACCAATAGGTTTTGGTCCCGTTTATTTGAAACTTCCGTGGTTACTGTTATAGGAAAAATACCTCAGATGATGGAATCTCCCTCCTATATTAATAAGAGTTAACAGAAAGTATTTGGGAAGTTCATGGGAGTTCTTTAGACTTCTATTTGAGTTCAGTAGAACTACTAGGCAGTTGATATTAGTCGGCAGTTAACCGAATACTAATGAATTAGCTTTCAGTGGAAGATTACCAAGTTCCTAACATTTTTGGATACGTTAAATCGATTAGCAACTGACATAGGACGATTATAACCTTCAGTGCAAAAACTACTCCACAACAGTTACTAAGAAAGAGTCAAATGCAAGCTGACGAAGTGTCAACTGATATTACATCAGGTTTTTCGACTGTCAGGTTACGTGTTGTTTTGGGAGCTAATTCAGTGTTTCCCCTCATTTGTCAAAGATGGTCTGCCCTATTTTAAAAATAGCTCTTTTGTATCTAAGTGTGACGCTGAATACGTGGGACAGACCAATCAGAAACTCGAAACCCGAATTTTTCAACATGTTCCTGCCAGAATAAGAACAGGCAATCCGAGCCACTTTTCAAGGACGACTCAGTCTGCGCATGACTCAGTCAGTCCATGAGATTGATTTTTGGACTCGTTTATTTTCGCGTGACACTTCGTTACTAGTATCTGTAAATTCAATCTTTATACCTGTTTTTTCACCTTGTTTTTGTTTTGTGTTGTACTACTTTTTGTCACCTGTGTAATCTTTTTACTGAACTTTTTCGTTTTGGCGTGCTGTGTTGAGACCACGACCACAATGTCTAAGTCTCCCCAGTCAATTGCTGTCTATACTCAATCCGACCCTACTTCGCCAGTAATAGCTGATAAACAGCATCTACCAGTCACGGTAAGGAGCCACATTTCTTTCCCCTCTAGAGATCCGTCTTCTCCTTCCACCACTCCTTTCTATGAAAAACAAATGAAAAAAAATATCTTATTTGTATAGATTATGATAACTAAAACAACTAAGGGGATTAATCACTCATAAATTTATTAATTTAAGTTGGTTTACCTCCCTTCTCACTAGAGATGTGACAGGAAATATATAAATAAAAATAAATAATATTGCGCTGTTTCTTATTTTATTTTCCACACACACACACGCAATAAAAATTAATTCACACCACGTGTCTCTCAAAAAAATACAATTGCGCGGGAATTCACACCTTACCATACTTTGTGGGGTCAAAAACAAGGACGGCGCACCCAAAAGCTCGGACGTAGTGGAAAGTACACCATGTGGTAAAAAATATGATTTTTTGACCAATCAGGGCTCAACATAAGAAACACATTTTTTGATCTCCCCGAGCTTCACCATCCAGATAAAAGGAAGGTAGAAACTCTCAACAGACCAGAAGGAACAGCGACCAGCTGACACCAAAAGGTCACACGGACAGCTCGCAGTGCACACACAGAAAGAATTCAGCAGTTCACACACCAGGCAGTATCACGTATCAGTGAACATTCTTTCACCCTCTCTTTCTCTCATCTCGCTCGCTACACATCGTCCTACCTTTTCCCTCTCACATTCCCAGTTCCTTTCTTTCTTCCTATTTTTTACAGCTTTACGGACAATTTTATTTTTGTACAAAAAAAAAATAATTCTTTTATTTTTTTTTAAGAAAATAAACAAAAGTTTATTTTACTTTATTTGTAGTGCGTTTTTCTTTTTATTATTTGTTTGAGGGACTTCTTAGCACCCTCTACAATAAATAAAATATATATATATATATTACATATATATATATATATATATATATAATATCAATTATATATAATATCAATATATATATAATATCAATTATATCAATTAAATCAATTAAAATTAAATCAATTAAATCAATTATATATAATATCAATATATAATATATATATATATATATATATATATATATATATTACATATATATATAAATAAAAACACATTGATAATTATATGGTTTGACAGCAAATTTTGAAAAATCACACGGTAGAGTATTTGTATTCAAATTTGGAAAATTGTATTCAAATTTTAAATTGCGTCATAGAATGTTCGTGAAGTAGCGAATTTGTTAAATCCACTTGATTAAAAACAAGAGATTGCCGATTGATAGTGCAACTTGTACGCACTGTGCAGGATTGGATATATATATATATACACACACACACATATATATATATATATATATATATATATAGTCATCCGCAGACTGATCTGTTTCGCTGTATTACAGCTTAGACTCCGGTGGCTTCCTAACCCAGGATTGAAACCCGACCGAATCGGCGTCAGTCGGCGATTCTACCCCTAGGCCACGAGCGTCGAGTAGAAGGCAGGCTTTTTAGCGCGTATAAACACGCCCAATAGCTAGAGTGCTCCAATTCCTCATGCTGAAACATAGTCAAAACATGAGGAAAAACAAAATTCTCTGGAAAATTATCGAAAGTGCTTGGGACAATGAAAATTATGGAACATTTCTGTACTCCCTTCATCCTACAAAACGGAAAAAAAACGTAAGGATGCTAGAAAAAGTAAATAAAAAGTTAATTAAATTTTCCTTGTCTGTCATATTTAATGAAAGATGTTTTAAGAAAAGGTTGCTGCACATAGGCAGGAAGTGCGAGAAAAGAAACTGTTGGAGTAGAAGTGAGGGTAATACTTATACAAAAGTGGCCTTTTCAGTTCCAAGGCATCTGACGTTGGCTCGTTTTACCTTCTGATTCTATGAGTGATTATTATTATTTTGTGTTCGTTTTACATGTTTTTCTATTATTTTATTTTATTTTTGATACGGTTAATTAAGAATAAATGAACTGCCAATGAACTAAGCGTAACTCAATCTATGTGACACATCACCTCGTTCGAATCGTTCTTGTCTTCGTAATGGCTAAACTCCTGCTGTGTTTGATTGTTCGTCTCTTTTCAGCGGGCAAGTTGTCGTATTAAATACTAAATCGTCGTGATTGGCTTTGTCATTGACAAACAATTACGGCAGACAATTGCTCTTAGAAGGAGTGAGTTAAGTTGAAACCTTGTTTTTTATATAATCTATTTCGCTACTGTTAACTTTTTCCTCATAATGTTTACGAATGTTTCTTTATAAGGAAGGATTATTACACAATTCAGTCAGTTAAGTGCCATACATGAAACATGCTTGGGCGATCATGTCTCGAAAGAGACATGACTGACTGGGCAGAAGATTATCCCGCAGTAGGTTGCCATTGCTTTCTGCGGTAGATTGGTTGCCAGCCGAGGCTATAGAACCCAATCTGTCCTGCTATTTAACCCATAACTGGAAGGAAGAGACGGATTAATATCTTTCCCAAGGGTATTTGCGCGTAACTGAATGCAATGGATTCAACTGGAATTCCGAGCCGATACGCATTGGACCACAACGCACATCCATTACACAATTACAATTACTTTTACTCTGGACTCTCTGGGACGATAAGGAGAGAAAACGAACAAAGAAAGATGAAAGAATATGACAGACAAAGAAAGGCAGAAAAAAGAAAAAAAGTCACATGAGTGTGAAAAAGAAAGAAAGAAGTTTGAGTTTGAGTTTTGTTTAACGGCATATCAACCTCTCTGAGTTATTTAATGCTAAAAATATGGTGTTTTAAGGTATTTTTAAAATTTTCGTTTATAGTGAGAAGGTTGATTTCGTCAGATTTTAATGAAATTTTTTATTTTACTTTAGAAAACTGAAGATGTCTTTTAGTTTTGTATTCAAAAATGTATTACGGTAATAATTTTTTCCTTAAATAATATTTTTTTTCTTCCAAAATGTATTGTTGGTAATATTTTAATTCAAAATTTTAAAAGTCTATTTTTATGTAAATATTTCTATAAAAGTCTAATTGTATATTTTCATGATGTTTTGACCCCAGTTTGGGGGATTAACTATTTGCCTATAGTTGGGACCCTAACAGGTGCTACCACTCCGGGTCAAGATGGCCCTGGGAACAACAGCAATTAAGAGGTGGTCCCTTTCTTCTTACAACCTTCTTATCAAAGGCCTTGCTGCCAGATGAATTTTACCGTCACACTCAGAACCAAGAAAGAAAGGAAGCTGACTAGAGATATAGACAGAAAGGCGAAAGTGAATAAGATTTGAATGAAAGAAAAAAAAAAAAGAAAACAAAGCTTGATTGATTGATTTTTTTACGGCTTCTCAACCCTTTGCAGGTTAGTTAAAGCCAGAAAATATTTTTAGTTTCTAAGAATAGTTTTTGGAAATAATAATGATTTACTGATACATGTCTTACTAATAAACCCATATCCTGGGCGGGGGAGAATTAGAGGTGGATTTATATCTTTCTGAAGAAAATTTGCGCGTCAGTGAATATAACGAACTCGACTGGAATTAAACACAGCTCTCGGATTTCTATTTCCAAGCCTTTATCTATTACAGCAACTGCACATCCAAGTTTACAGCATCTTGTATTTCCAAGTGGTCACCTATTTAATACTGACCAGGTTCGACATTGCTTAACTTCGGTAATCTTGCAAGAACTGGCGTTTAAAAATGATATGACCCTAAGCCTGAAAAGATAGCTTAATAGCCATATTGATAGGAAGGATAAAAACACAGCTTTCGGGAGTTTGACAGAACAACAAGTGATGCGAATAAGTAACTGGCCATTTTTACTCTAATCCTTGCTATTATAATAAAGGCCGTATATATATGTAAAAAAATCCCAAAGAACACATGAAAAATTATATAAAAAAAAATTAATAATAATACCTTGTCTGTCATTTTTAATGAAACCCGCATATATATATATATATATATATATATATATATATATATATATATATATATGTTTCCCTTCTGTCACGCTCATGGAGTGAGAGAGAGAGAATAACGTAGAAGCGTTGGCTAAGTTGATTAGAGAAACAATAGCTAGGTTTGCGCCGGTTCATTCTCTTTACTTCCAGTGATTAAACATTACTACCTGTTATGAAAGTTTTTGCCGCGTGTTTGCTCTTTAACAGTGTCTTACCATTTTATTTTTTGCAATAATTATGTCATCGAGTAGGGAAGAATATATATATATATATATATATACATGTGTGTGTGTGTGAGTGTGTGTGTGTGTGTGTGTGTGTGCGTGTGTGTATGTGCATCCTCTCTAATATAATAAATACCGTTGTGAGTTTATTTCTGTGGGTATATATATATATATATATATATATATTATAAGTGTTTATAATAAAATCATAGTTTACTGCAACACAAGAGCTGTCGTGTTTCGTCACTACTTACTACTTTCGTTACCTCATCAGGCAGTGAAATATTTTACTGTTAGGAACTGACATGTATAGAAATTTAAGAATTTAGGAACGATACATTTGTTACCATATCCAGTCAATTAAGATGGGGTTGTAAAATTCAAGATTAAGCAATAGAAAGTCAATCAATGATGGGTAGGGGAATGATTTAAGAGGGTAGAGGTGGGGGAGAGAATTAAGATGCCGAAAAAACCTAGGTTTTTTTTTATGGCAGATGTAAGTTACCTCGTTTCGTTTGTTTAACAAGTTTAATTTAAGGAATTTAATAGTTTGATTTTTTCCTCTAAACACAGAGAACATGGCTCATATATATAATAATACTCTCAATTATTTTGCCGTCATCTTTGACAGCATGGGTACAGTCGTTTTTACATTAACAGCTATCAATTTGTTTACAATTTCCCTCTTAGGTATGGCCTCAATTATCAAATAGCAAGTGTTTTGGGGTATATTTTTATCTGCTTGTTTTTCAGTATGTCAAGCTTTTTTTATCGGGATGTCAATGAATATCGTGCAAAAATGCTGACACGCGAATGATAACTTTAAATTCAAAACCAAAGAAAGTCATATTTTAACGATGTAAAAGAGAGAAAAACTAAACACAAAGTAAATATTTATAGGACAGTTGGTAAAGCAGCTGTATATTGTATAATTCACTGGAGATCAAGTTATGAAACCACCTCTGTGCTCGAACCACCACTTAATAGTACCTGATCGACATCTTTTCTGTTAATTCACCTCAAAATAATAATTCGTGCCAAAATAAATTCAGTTTATATTTAATAAAATTTAATATATTTATATATATATATATATATAAATATATATATATTTTAATATATTTTCAGTTTATATTTAATAAAATTCACACTAAATTTTGCCAGATTGAGGCCCTTCAATTACACTGTGGTTGGGTTAACTTTTACGAATGCCCCGAATGTGAGCGACTCCGGGACGCTATTTCTCAGTGTGGGGTCAACATCCGCGCTCACTCCGATAAACCGTATCGAAAAAATTGTTTAAAATAATTGTTTGAAAAGGATTATTCGAAAACAGTTATTCGAAAAAACGTTTATTCGAATTGTAAATTGTTTGAGTAAAAATTAATCGAAAAGACAATTATACTAAATGATAATTCTTTATTGCAATAAAAATGTAAAAGTTAAAAGAGAAAATACACAAATGATAATTATTCAAAAGACAAATATCGTAAATAAAACAGCTTAGCAAGAAAAATTCTTATAACCTTAAGTCATACAAATACTTTCATAGATTCTGTTCCTCTGAACTTAGCTCACTAATGCCCTCTATATATGAATTTACACGAGATACTAGATTAGAAGTTAGGTCCCACCCTTTTACAGTGAAACCAATAAAATGTAAACGCAAATTCTACTCCATCAGCTTCTTTTCTCGCACTTCCCGCCAGTGGAATTCCCTTCCGTTTACTTGCTTCCCCGACATCTACAATCTCCAAGAATTTAAATTAAAGTCAATAGTCATCTCCTATCTCACTAATCTGCATCCTCTCTCTCATGCTCTTTTCTCCGCCCACTCCGTTCTAAGCAATATTCTCATCTTTCTCTTACCCACTTCCTGATAGCTACTGTAAGCTGTCATTCTTTCTCATAACTTTCCTCCTATGTAACCCCCCTGCAAAACAGTGGCAGTAAAATACCTTGCTTGGGGCGATATGATTATTAAAAAAAGTTATATTGCATGGAAATAGTCAGCTTGTGAAGAGTGCGTTGTGGTGGAGTGGAACGAGAAATCGGAGAGCCGAGTTCAAATTTCAGTTGAATTCGTTGCATTCACTTACGCGCAAATGCCCTTAGCAATGGTCGCTTCTCCCTCTAGCTATGGGTTAAACAGCAGGATAAATTAGGTTCTATAGCCTTGGTTGGCAACCAGTTACTGCAGAAAGCAAACAACCTACTGCGGAAAAATCTTCTGCCCAGTCAGTCATTTCTCTTTCTAGACATGATCGCCTAAGCGTGCATCATGTATTGCACTTAACTGACTGACCTACTGAAGAGTACTCGTTAAAGAATATAGTTAATTTTTTAAGCTTTCAATTTATATTCTCTTGGTATCACTACGCTCTTTAAGGATTAAGTTTTCTAATTCTTCTTCCCTTATTTCAATTTTTTTCATATTCTGAGTAGAAATTTTCTTTCTATTGCTATTTTCTTCTTGTTGCTTACTCGCTCTGTCCATGAAATTCTCAGTATCCTTCTGTACAGCCACATTTCTGCTGACTCTAGTTTCTTCCTCGTTCGTGGGAATGAGGAAGAAATATAAGAGTATGGATACCACATAGATATTTTATAAATAAAAATATATATTTTCAAAAATTTTGTTTGTGTTTGTGTTCCATGTGTGTCTGTGTAGCTGTTGTGTGCGCGCGCATGTTTTAATATAGCAAAAGAGGGCAAAGGTTAAAAGGGCAAAAGTGCATTTTCTTGTCTAACTTGCAAACCAGTAATCGTCCTTGTTTCTTGACAGGGGGATTAAGATGGCACTCAGCTGTGTATTTGTAAATGTTTACTGCCGAATAAGGGAAAAATCGCATTCACTGGGACGATAAAAACTTAAGACGAGAAAAGAAAGAGAAAAACATTAATATGAAAGAAAGAAAGAAAGAAAGAAAGAAAGAAAGAATAGCCAACTAGGGATATAGATAGAAAGGATAAAGGAAAGAAAGCTCGAAAGAAAAAAGTGACTGTATGAAAAACAAAGAAAGAAACACAAACAAATAAAGCTGGAAAGCAAGAAAAAGAAAGAAAAGGCGTAAAAAAGATAACCTATTAGCGGTATAGACAGTAATAACAAAAGAAAGAAAGAAAGAAAGAAAGAAAGAAAGAAAGAAAGAAGACTATGAAAAAAATAGAAAAATGACTAGCGGTATAGAAAGAAAGAAAGAAAGAAAGAAAGAAAGAAAGAAAGAAGAGTCTGAAAGAAAAAGAAAGAAAAACCACTAGCGGTATAGAAAGAAAGAAAGAAAGAAAGAAAGAAAGAAAGAAAGAAAGAAAGTAAAACGACTAGCGATATAGAAAGAAAGAAAGAAAGAAAGAAAGAAAGAAAAACGACTAGCGGTATAGATAGGAATAATAAGTGAAAGAAAGAAAGAAAGAAAGCCTATTAGCTATATGGATAGTAATGATAAAAGAAAGACAGTAAGAAAGAAAGAAAGAAAGAAAGAAAGAAAGAAGACTATCAAAGAAAAAGAAAGAAAGCCGACGAGCGATATAGATAGAAATAATAAAAGAAAGACAACTATTAAGAAAGAAAGAAACGAATGCATGAAAGAGAAAGGAAAAATAAAAAACAAAAAAGAAAAATATGAGAATAAAAGAAAAAGAAAAAATAAGAAAGATCCCTGAATTGCAATGTAGATAGAAATGATAAAGGAAAGAATGTTTGAAAGAAAGAAAAAAAGAACGCCGACTAGCGATATAGATAAGAAGTATAAAAGGAACTTGAAAAAATCACAAAAGAAAGAAAGAAAGAAAGAAAGAAAAATGAAGATTATGAAAGAAAGAAAGAAAGGAAGGAAGAAAGAAAGAAAGAAGATTATGAAAGAAAGAAAGAAAGAAAGAAAGAAAAAAGATTATGAAAGGAAGAAAGGAAGAAAGAAAGAAAGAAAGAAAGAAAGAAAGGAAGAAAGAAAGAGAGAAGATTATGAAAGAAAGAAAGAAAGAAAGAAAGAAAGGAAGGAAGGAAGAAAAATAGACGAAGATAACTGAAACCGCCCCTCAAAAAATGCTGTGAGAAGAACTGACAAAAGACCTTTTTTTAATCTTTTCACAACAGATAAGGCAATAAAGCAACTAAAACGCAAAGAATTTAGTGAGTTCTAGAGAATATGAGAAACATATATTATTAAGGAGAAAGAACAAAATAAAAGGACAATAATTTTAGACAGAAGATAACGATTGACATTGTATTTAAATTTTTGAAGAATATAGCTGACTGAGAAGTAGGAAGCGCTATAGAAGAAACTATTAACACAGAATTTACGGTTAAACATTTCAAATGTTGAAACTAAAAAAGAAAGAGGAATGTAAATAGAAGAATATGCTAAAATTAACAAGAAAAAGAGAATAACTGTAAAAAAGGGATAGTCAGGAAAAGTGCCTCATTCCTTTACCTTTGAGAGACTATAAGTTTCACTTAAACTCGTATACAGACGAGGAATTATCAGACATTTTTGTCATTTGCTCTTTTATTCTAGGAAAAAAGCAAACAATCTACAAAAATTAAAAAAAAAAAACTGATATGTGCCATTTATATGTATGGCGCTGTAACTGATTGTATTGCCCGTAAGTGGTTTGCTAGGTGCAGAAGAATTTTGATACGGAAGACCAAGAACATTCCAGCAGTTCGGCAGAGGGTGATGATGAACAAATTGAAACACCAATTAATAATAATCCAGGTCACACTACATAGGACATTGCCGAGTGATTCTTCATATCATATATGAATAAGGCATTTGAAAACATATAGTTACATGAATCCCTACACTATTTGATTGCTTCATGTTTTAACAAAAAAAACCCAAAAAAAAACCAAAAAAAAAACCAAAAAAAAAACCAAAAAAAAAACCAAAAAAAAAAGCAAAAAAAAAAAAAAAAAAAAAACAAAACAAAAAAAACAAAACAAAAAAAAATCAAAAACAAAAACAAAAAACAAACTACGCCTCAAAGCCCTAAGATCAGGAGATTGGAGGCTTTGAGATGCGAGGAACAATTAACTGTTTGCTGTTGTTCCCAGTTCCTTCTTAGCCCAGGGTGGTAGCACCTGTTATGGACAAATAGTGAAACCACAAACGAAAATCAAAACACTAGGAAAGTATAAAAATATATTTTTATTGTAAAAATACCAGCAATACATTTAAAAGAAAATGACCAACAATATATGTTTATAGTAAAATGACCAACAACGCATTTTATACTAAAATTGCTTACAGTACATTTTATAGTGAAATGACAAACAATGCATTTCATAATAGAATTGCGAATAATACATTTTATAGCAAAATTGTTAGCAGTACATTTTATAGTAAAATAAACAACAGTGTATTTCTATAGTAAAATAGCGAACAATACATTTTACAGAAAATGGCCAACATCATATTTTAAAAGCAAAATTGCTAAAATACATTTTGTAACAAAATGACCGACAACATTTTAAATAGTAAAATTCCTAAAATACATTTTGTATTAAAATGAACAAAAATATATTTTTATAGTAAAATTTGTAAAAAAACATTTTGCATTAAAGTGACCAACGACATCTTTAATAGTAAAATTGCTAAAATATATTTTGTATTAAAATGACCAACAACTTTTTAAATAGCTAAATTGCTAAAATACATTTTGTATTGACCAACAATACAGTTTAATGGTAAAATTCCTAAAATACATTTTGTATTAAAATGATCAACAACGTTTTTAATAGTAAAATTGCTAAAATACATTTTGTATTAAAATAACCAACAACTTTTTAAATACTAAAATTGCTAAAATACATTTTGTATTCGAATGACCAAAAATACATGTTTATAGTAAAATTGCTAAAATACATTTTGTATTAAAATGACCAACAACTATTTTAATAGTAAAAATGCTAAAATACATTTTGTATTAAAATAATCAAAAATACATGTTTATAGACAAATTCCTGAAATACATTTTGTATTCAAATGACCAACAACTTTTTAATAGTAAAATTGCAAAAATACAATTTGTATTAAAATGACCAACAATACATTTTTATAGTAAAATTCCTAAAATATATTTTGTATTCAAATGACCAACAACGTTTTTAATAGTAAAATTCCTAAAATACATTTTGCATTAAAATGACCAACAACTTTTTAAATAGTAAAATTACTAAAATACATTTTGTATTAAAGTGACCAACAATTCATTTTTATAGTAAAATTCCTAAATTACATTTTGTATTAAAATGATCAACTACATTTTAATAGTAAAGTTCCTAAAATACATTATTTTTTAAAATGTCCAAAAGTACATGTTTATAGTAACATTCCTAAAATACATTTTGTATTAAAATGACCAACAACTTTTTAATAATAAAATTGCTAAAATACATTTTTTTTAAAATGATCAACAATACATGTTTATAGTAAAATTCCTAAAATATATTTTGTATTCGAATGACCAACAACTTTTTAATGGTAAAATTGCTAAAATACAATTTGTATTAAAATGACCAACAATACATATTTATAGTAAAATTCTTAAAATACATTTTGTATTCAAATGACCAACAACGTTTTTAATAGTAAAATTGCTAAAATACATTTTGTATTAAAATGACCAACAATACATTTTTATAGTAAAATGCCTAAAATACATTTTGTATTAAAATGACCGACAATACATTTTTATAGTAAAATTCTTAAAATACATTTTGTATTCAAATGACCAACAACGTTTTTAATAGTAAAATTGCTAAAATACATTTTGTATTAAAATGACCAACAATACATTTTTATAGTAAAATGCGTAAAATACATTTTGTATTAAAATGACCGACAATATATTTTTATAGTTAAATTCCTAAAACACATTTTGTATTAAAATGAGCAACAACTTTTTCAATAGTAAAATTGCTAAAATACATTTTCTATTAAAATGATCAACAATACATGTTTATAGTAAAATTACAAAAAAAATATATTTTGTATTCAAATGACCAACAACTTTTTTAATAGTAAAATTGCTAAAATACATTTTGTATTTAAATGACCAACTACATTTTTAATAGTAAAATTCCTAAAATATATTTTGTATTAAAATGATTAACAACGTTTTTAATAGTAAAATTTCTAAAATACATTTTGTATTAAAATGACCAACAATACATTTTTATACTAAAATGCCTAAAATACATTTTGTATTAAAATGACCAACAACGTTTTAAATAGTAAAATTACTAAAATACATTTTGTATTAAATGACCGACAATACATTTTTATAGTAAAATTCCTAAAATACATTTTTCATTAAAATGACCAACAACTTTTTAAATAGTAAAATTACTAAAATACATTTTGTATTAAAGTGACCAGCAATACATTTTTATAGTAAAATTCCTAAAATACATTTTGTATTAAAATGACCGACAATACATTTTTATAGTAAAATTTCTAAAATACATTTTGCATTGAAATGACCAACAACTTTTTAAATAGTAAATTTTCTAAAATACATTTTGTATTAAAATGTCCAAAAATACATGTTTATGGTAAAATTCCTAAAACACATTTTGTATTAGAATGACCAACAACTTTTTCAATAGTAAAATTGTTAAAATACAATTTCTATTAAAATGATCAACAATACATGTTTATAGTAAAATTCCAAAAAATATATTTTGTATTCAAAAGTCCAACAAGTTTTTTAACAGTAATTAGAATGACCAACAACTTTTTCAATAGTAAAATTGCTAAAATACATTTTGTATTAA
The DNA here is from genome assembly GCA_037127315.1 of Ascarosepion bandense. NCBI lineage: Eukaryota > Metazoa > Mollusca > Cephalopoda > Sepiida > Sepiidae > Ascarosepion > Ascarosepion bandense. The sequence continues at coordinate 67,418 of JBBBDQ010000333.1, forward strand.
AATGACCAACAATTCATTTTTATAGTAAAATTCCTAAATTACATTTTGTATTAAAATGATCAACTACATTTTAATAGTAAAGTTCCTAAAATACATTATTTTTTAAAATGTCCAAAAGTACATGTTTATAGTAACATTCCTAAAATACATTTTGTATTAAAATGACCAACAACTTTTTAATAATAAAATTGCTAAAATACATTTTTTTTAAAATGATCAACAATACATGTTTATAGTAAAATTCCTAAAATATATTTTGTATTCGAATGACCAACAATTTTTTTAATGGTAAAATTGCTAAAATACAATTTGTATTAAAATGACCAACAATACATATTTATAGTAAAATTCTTAAAATACATTTTGTATTCAAATGACCAACAACGTTTTTAATAGTAAAATTGCTAAAATACATTTTGTATTAAAATGACCAACAATACATTTTTATAGTAAAATGCCTAAAATACATTTTGTATTAAAATGACCGACAATACATTTTTATAGTAAAATTCTTAAAATACATTTTGTATTCAAATGATCAACAACGTTTTTAATAGTAAAATTGCTAAAATACATTTTGTATTAAAATGACCAACAATACATTTTTATAGTAAAATGCGTAAAATACATTTTGTATTAAAATGACCGACAATATATTTTTATCGTTAAATTCCTAAAACACATTTTGTATTAAAATGACCAACAACTTTTTCAATAGTAAAATTGCTAAAATACATTTTCTATTAAAATGATCAACAATACATGTTTATAGTAAAATTACAAAAAAAATATATTTTGTATTCAAATGACCAACAACTTTTTTAATAGTAAAATTGCTAAAATACATTTTGTATTTAAATGACCAACTACATTTTTAATAGTAAAATTCCTAAAATATATTTTGTATTAAAATGATTAACAACGTTTTTAATAGTAAAATTTCTAAAATACATTTTGTATTAAAATGACCAACAATACATTTTTATACTAAAATGCCTAAAATACATTTTGTATTAAAATGACCAACAACGTTTTAAATAGTAAAATTACTAAAATACATTTTGTATTAAATGACCGACAATACATTTTTATAGTAAAATTCCTAAAATACATTTTGCATTAAAATGACCAACAACTTTTTAAATAGTAAAATTGCTAAAATATATTTTGTATTAAAATGGCCGACAATACATTTTATAGCAAAATTCTTAAAATACATTGTGTATTAAAATGACCAACAAGGTTTTAATAGTAAAATTGCTAAAATACATTTTGTATTAAAATGACCAACAATTCATTTTTATAGTAAAATTCCTAAATTACATTTTGTATTAAAATGATCAACTACTTTTTTAATAGTAAAGTTCCTAAAATACATTATTTTTTAAAATGTCCAAAAGTACATGTTTATAGTAACATTCCTAAAATACATTTTGTATTAAAATGACCAACAACTTTTTTAATAATAAAATTGCTAAAATACATTTTTATTAAAATGATCAACAATACATGTTTATAGTAAAATTCCTAAAATACATTTTGTATTCGAATGACCAACAACTTTTTTAATGGTAAAATTGCTAAAATACAATTTGTATTAAAATGACCAACAATACATTTTTATAGTAAAATTCTTAAAATACATTTTGTATTCAAATGACCAACAACGTTTTTAATAGTAAAATTGCTAAAATACATTTTGTATTAAAATGACCAACAATACATTTTTATAGCAAAATGCCTAAAATACATTTTGTATTAAAATGACCAACAACGTTTTAAATAGTAAAATTGCTAAAATACATTTTGTATTAAAATGACCAATAATACATTTTCATAGTAAAATTCCTAAAATACATTTTGTATTAAAATGTCCGACAACTTTTTAAATAGTAAAATTGCTAAAATACATTTTGTATTAAAATGACCGACAATACATTTTATAGTAAAACCCTTAAAATACATTGTGTATTAAAATGACCAACAAATTTTTAATAGTAAAATTGCTAAAATACATTTTGTATTAAAATGACCAGCAATAAATTTTTATAGTAAAATGCCTAAAATACATTTTGTATTTAAATGACCAACTTCTTTTTAATAGTAAAATTCCTAAAATATATTTTGTATTAATATGATCAACATCTTTTTTAATAGTAAAATTGCTAAAATACATTTTGTATTAAAATGACCAACAACTTTTTAATAGTAAAAATGCTAAAATACATTTTGTATTAAAATGAACAAAAATTTTTTAATAGTAAAATTCCTAAAATACATTTTGTATTAAAATGACCAACCACTTTTTAATTAGCAAAATTGCTAAAATACATTTTGTATTGACCAACAATACATTTTTATAGTAAAATGACAATAAATAGAATACTAAATGTGTATAAATTACATTGTTTACTAAAATGATCAGTAATATATTTTCGTAGTGAAATTACTTGCAATATACTAACAAAAATACCAACATATATTTGATCAATTACAAACTATATATCTAAACATACTTAAACGTATGAACATATACAGTTATTTACAAAATATCCAAATATTTAGATTTCGGTATTAAATAACCTAGAAAGACATTTATAAGATACAAATCCTATATCATCCAACAGTCAACTAAAACACACAATGAAAAACTGCGGACCCGCAAAGTGGATCAAAAACATTTAGGAAAAATCAAGATCAAGGCAAATTTCACAAGTCATTGTGAAAAGCAAAATTCTGTATCCTAATTGGATAGCAAATCGAAAATTGGTATATGACGCCAGTCAAAAGTTTTTTCACACCTAAAGAAGAAAATGCCATTGGAATCCAGTCACATGATGAGATTCACTACTTAAGGATATTCCGTGAATGGTCTAACTCAGTCCAGCATGAAAGCGGTTAGCTCACGGACCTTGTGGCTATGTAAGAAAAGAAATTTCAAGAAACCGACCAGGACGTAAGGGCGCGTCACATATTCATTCTTTGTTTATTTATTTTCAGTCGACGCCACCTAAGACATCAACAACAGGGCACTCTAAGTAAAATTTCTTTATTTGTTTTACCTTCTTTCTCAACCAGTCGCCAACCTACCAAAAAGGAGAAGGAACATAAGACTTTACATTCTGCTACTATGAAGCCATGAGCTCTAAACTTCTGTGGACATTTTAAATACTTCAGTTAGTTAAGTGCCATACGTGATACACGCTTGGGCGATCATGTCTTGAAAGTAACATGACTGACTGGGCAGAAGATTATCCCGCAGTAGGTTGCCATTGCTTTCTGCGGTAGACTGGTTGCCGACCAAGGCTATAGAACACAATCTGTCCTGTTATTTAACCCATAGCTGGTAGGAAGAGACGGATTAATACCTTTCCCAAGGGTATTTGCACGTAAGTGAATGCAATGAATTCAGCTGGAATTCGAAATCGGCTCCCCAATTTCTCATTCCGAGCCGCACATCCACTTTTTACATTTCTCTTTAAACAATTTTAACTACAAAACTGCGTGCATTTTCTCTCTGAACATTTTTTTCTCACAAATATGTTACAGTGTTCAGTTAATGAAATTTCACTTTTATTTTTCTTACATTTTTTATTCAGTTAATAAATCTTTACTTTAATGTACAAGCGAAATATTTATCCTTCCACATTCAACATCCTACATTCAGCCTTCTGATATTTAAATTGTGGGGACTTCGGACGTGTTTGTCACAAGGCCAATTCACCAAGCACCACCCATATCCCGACATATTGATATGCTACTGAACAAAATCAAGCAAACGAAAAGACAATCACAGTCAATGGAGAGTGAGATGTTTGCAACAATATAATGAAGAAGATAAAGTTGTGTATCTGGTAGTTTTGAAAGACATTGTATATTAGATCCTCATTCCACTATTCAAACGTCGATTTCAAAGAAATGCTGTTTACAAATAGACCTATTAAAAACAGAAATCGATGAAAATCGTCCGGACCTGTCGATTCGGAACGGATTTGTCTTTCATTTAGACAACGCCAGATTTTTTTTTGCAGACCCAGCACCAATTACACCTGACCTAGGAACTACACCTGACCTAGTAACTACACTTGACCTAGGAACTACACCTGACCTAGGAACTACACCTGACCTAGTAACTACACCTGACCTAGTAACTACACCTGATCTAGTAACTACACCTAACCTAGCAACAGGTTGCCGGATAACATTTGGCATGTTATTTTAAAAAAATATGGCCAAATACTGGCAGCCTCTTCTGAAAACCTGAACGGGGGATGGTCATTTGATATAATGATCGATCGGGCGGCCTTCATGGCCATCCTCAACTGCTTGGACTACTGCGACCGGAAAATGCCGGTCATAGTGTGCGGCCGAAGACCAACTTGCTGGAAGTGCGGAGAAACTGGTCACCTCTCCTCTTCCTGCCCAGAGAAGAAGGCCTCTGGTGCTCCGGCCGCTGTCGACCAAAATGCCTCTAAGCCTGAAAACCGTATTCTATTTGTCTAGACTCAATGGGACGGGCCGTCCGTGTCCTGTCATCTGAGATGTTTGGTGCAGTTCCTCAACTCTAATCGGACTGATAATGGCTCTCTGCTTAGCTAGTGTAAATGCCTTGGGCCTGAGATCAGAGTCACGCAGAGCGTGTCTCAGCCGTGATCTTCAGCGCCTCAGTGTGGATGTATGTTGTATACAGGAGACCCGTTTTTCAACTCGCGATCATTAGGATATACTGTCTAGTAGGTTGGCCCTCTATTCAGCATGTTTTGATGGGCTCTCGATAGGTGTTTCCTGGCTAGTGAGCAAGTCCTTGAATGCGGTGTGTTCCCTTGTCTTCGCAGATCCGGCAGGCATACTTTGTTTGCTGGATGTTACTATAAAGGATAAGTCTCTTCGTTTCATTGGGGTTTATGCGCCCAATGACCATTCGGAGCGGCCGGCTTTGTTTCGGCGGATCGAGCCGTTTTTGACGACACCTCGTCGGGTAGTTTTAGCGGGCGATTGGAATGCCGTCCTTGACTCCGATATAGATCGCATAGGGGAAAGATCGGGTACTGACAACCCGGATGTAAAACCATTTCGGGACTTTATCGACAGGTGTGATCTTGTCTATAAGTACCGAAGTGAACACCCCCGGGATATAGTATGGACTTGGACTAATAGGGGCAGCTCGGCTACGGTGGTGCGTGCTAGCTACATCGACCGAGTCATAGGTAAGAGAGTCGATGTAGGGCTCTTAGGCTGTCCAAGTTTTCATTTGACAGTTTACTTGGATCATAGGCTCGTCCGGGTTCGTGTAAACTTAGATAAGCCTAGGTGTAAATTGGCTGGTTACTGGAAATTGAACTGTTCATTGTTTGAAGAGCAATATTTCTAGGACCAGTTGAAACTAATGATAAAGCGGTAATTGACATCGGCTGTGGTTGGAAATAAGTGGTGGGGATCCTTAAAATCCAAGATTTTAAGGATCCCCAGATTAGCAGCACAAACAGCAGTAGAAGCCAAAGTTGATCGGGCTATCAAATCCCGTGTTAGTGGGGACGTAGCCTTAGCTAGGGGACGTAGCCTTAGCTAGGGCAGAGCAGGCCTCCTTGCTTATCAAGAAGGATCAACCTCTGGTAGTTAGGGCTAGGTTAAAGAGAATGTCTCCTGAGGCAACGAATATGGCCGCAGAATTGCGTGCAGAGGAATTGAGAAATGCTGGCAAAAGGCATATCGCGTGCGTCACATTGCCGAATAGGAGAACCGTGACTACAAACGCGGGCATAGTCGAGGCTTTTCGTGACTATTTTCAGGATCAGGGAGCCCGGTCTGAGCACTGCTCAGTTCGATGCCTATTTGGTCGACTTCCCCCGCCTCGAGGCGGCTGAAGTGGCTGGGTGCGAGGGTTCCGTTACAGAGGCTGAGATCTGGGATGCGCTCAAGCTGGTTGGCCGGGACAAGTCTCCGGGATTAGATGGTCTTCCTTACGAAATGTACTTGAGGCAGTCGCCCGTTCTTGTTCCCTTGCTGGCACTGATTTTCAACAACATGGATGAGGCAGGGGTCTATACCCCAACGCTTCACCAGGGGTGTGATCAAGTTGCTGCGCAAAAACAAGGACGGTGGGGATTCAATAGATAACTTTAGGCCTTTGACGATTTTAAATACAGAGTTGAAGATTTTAGCCAAGATCTTAGCCAGCCGTTTGCAGACTGTCCTCCCTTGTCTGATTGGCCCTGAGCAAAGTTGTGCTATGAAGGGTAGGACTATTCAGGACAACCTTCATTTGGTACGCTTGATCATTGAAAAAGTCGACACGGAAGCCGCGCTGATCAATTTAGATCAGTCCAAGGCATTCGATAGTTTTGACCATCGTTTTCTGGAGTCTGTCCTTTCCGCTGCCGGTTTCGGGCCGAATTTTCGCACCTGGATCCGACTTCTGTACGTGTCCCTCGGTGCGCTGGTGAAAGTGAATGGAGTACGATCGGAACCTTTTCTATTGACTCGCTCTATTCGTCAAGGTTTTCCGCTCTCGCCTTTGCTCTACGTTCTTGCGTCGGAGCCTTTCCTTCGCAAGTTAAAGGCGAATCCGGTCCTTCGTGGGATTGCATTACCTGGTGATACCACCACGACCAGGTATTCTGCCTATGCTGACAATGTTTCAGCTCTTGTGTCGAGCAGAGCCGAGATTGACGAAGTCAGCAAGGAAATCAGAGAGTATGAGACGGTGACAGGGGCCAAGATCAAACGCGATAAGTCTGTTGGCTTGCGGTTGGACGCGTGGAAGGGAGTTTCTCTTCCCGAGCCTTTCCACTGGACGGACGGGCCGGTCAAGATTCTCGGCGTCTGGTTCGGTCTTGATCTCCAGTTGGAAATGAATTGGTCGGAGGTACAAGAGAAGGCCGAGGCTGCAGTTCGTCTGTGGTCTCTGAGGAATCTTTCCTTAAAGGGGAGGGTGAAAGTATGTGTTTCACACATCTACCCGATTTTCCTTTACCGACTCTCTGTGCCTCCACTCCCGTATGCCATATTAATGACATTAGTCAGGGTCTTGTTCTCCTATCTCTGGGGAGAAGGCAAGGCTCCTAAGGTGTGTCGCGAGATCTGTAGCCTCCATCCTTCTGAGGGCGGTCTGGGAATGCCTAACGTTGAGATTCGTCAACATACGCTTCGCATTGCCTTCCTAGACCGAATGTGTTCGCAAGTGGATGAGAATGGTGAATTCTGGAAGGAAGATGCCTGCAAAAGCTTCCTATCCCTAAGAAGTGTGCATTCGTTCGAGGAAGAGGCCGGCCGTTTACCTTCTATCGTGAGTGCCGGCGAGCACTCAGTTTTCTCTTACTGGCGACAGATGGCCTATCTGACGTCCAGGCGTTGTCCCTTCGGACATTATATCGGGTGCTAGTGAGGGGGACCGTTCGGGATGATCTGATTGACGAGCTCGGTTTGACGAAGCAGGAGGTGCGCTCTATATGTCCTTGGGCGCCCGGGTTGAAATGCCTCACAAACAACGAGGCATCCCTCACCTGGCTGGTGATGCGAAAGGCTGTCTAGGTCGGCAAGAAGCTTAAAGCAGCGGGTTTGGTTGCTTCGCCAAACTGCGTCCGCTGCGGTGAGTCGGTGGTCGAGACTTTGTCTCACGCCTTCTTTCATTGCAGTGTCGTAGTACCGTTGTGTAAGTGGCTTGAAGAATGGTTCGCATGCTGCGTGGAAAGTTCTTTGTCCTGGATGTCGCTTCTGTTTGTAGCAATGTGGTGCCGCCGTTGACTAGGGCAGAGCATTATGTGTTCGTATGCTTACTAGGTGTTATGAGAGTCGTGATATGGACGACGCGACAGAAGGAATTCTATGGGGACGAGAAGTTTTCCTCTTCCCAGCTGATTTTGTTCTTTAAGCATCAGCTTAAAGTCAAAATCAGGACGGAAAGGCGACGACTCCCTCCATCAGAATTTGGCAAAAGGTGGGTAAATCTTGCGCGAATCTCTCGAGTGAAAGGAGCTGATTTGGAGTGGCATTTTGATGACCGTTAGGTATCAGGATATTGGGGATCCTCGACTAAACATTTTCAACCCCTCCCGAAAGTAGGATAGTTTAGGTTTTTTCTTTTGATGTTTTAACGATGGTTAAACTTAGCTAGGGTTTGCATGGTCATTGGCCCGACTTTTTTTTGCCCTTTCTTTTCTTGGTTTAATTCCCCAACCTTTTCCCTTTTAGGTGACTAGAGATGTTAGTTCCCTGGTAGATGCGGGGCATTTTTCGTTTCGGGTGTGTTTAATTTTCGTATTTGTTATTGTGTTTGTGTGTGTGCGTGTTTGTGTGTGTATGACTGTTTGAGATCTGCCAGCTCCGCTAGAATTTCGCCCAGTTAACTAATGTTTCTCCACGATTAGAGATTGTGGGGGTTTATTACTAACATAAATTTTGTTTAGTTTTTGTATATATTTTCATTCATTTAATAAAAATCATTGGGGTTATCAATTTTAATTGTTATTCCCCCCACCCACAGACAAATTGTACATATGGGTTTAGTTAGATTTTCACAGAGTGTATTGAGGCATTATGGTATTTGTAGTAAGAATGGTACGAAAGAATGTGATGTTTTGGTGTAAGGGATATTGTATTGTCTGCTTGGGTCAGTGAGTGAGGCTAGCTAAGTTAATGTAAAACATAGGAAGACCAGTCTTTCCCCATCTCCCTTTTTGGCCTTGTGCCGCATTTTTTGTATTTTTTTACAAAAATAAATAATTTCAGTTCAGCTCAGCACCGTCTGTCTGTATGTCTGTCAGTCACTAGCAAGCGAAGCTTATATTTACTCTTTTCTCTTGTATCTATTTTTGACTTAATATATGTTGTTAACCTTACCACCGTGTTTCAAGTTATCACCTCGTGGTCCCATTATCGGTCCACATCAGTTAGAATATCTGGCTGTTCGTTTCTGAGTACATCCAGCTGTTAGGGTGACTATTTAAGGCCGCTTGCAAAAGCCTGATCAGGCCCATTTGTGTTTCTTCAACACCCATAGACGCAATCTATGGTTTCATACTGCAACGACACTAAGCGTGGTTTATTTAATGTTACTGGCATAGATACTGGCGTAGTAAATATTTGAGAAAATTTCTCACCCTCGGCCATGATCTTTGTTCTAGCATAACTATCAATTGCTTAGGAAGTGTTTTATCTACACATTTTGCTCATAAGGCTTGGGTGTTAACCCCGTTAAATGGTTTTCAGAAAAGTTCTAACAGTGCCGCTTTTTGGTATCGTCTCCACAAGCCGATATTTTCAAGAAGTCAGCACTGTGACAAAGAGTTTCATGGACAGATTTCTATCGTTCTAAACCTGGGCTTTCCGAAATGGGTGATATCACCCACCAGAGGACGATTTCAAATGTTAGGTGGGCAATAAGCGATATAGAGCTTTGAGGAATGAAAAAGTTTAATATATGCTATCGAAAAACATTTAATGGCGATATGCAAAAAATCAACATAAACCAAAAAAGCCAAAAACAAAAACAAAAAAAACAAAAAAAAAAAAACAACAAAAAACAAGCAAACACATAAACAAACAAAACTGGAGACTAAATGTGAATAACTGGATCACATTCCTAGATAAATATAAATATCTTCAGAAACAAGGAATATTTTAGTATTTTCTTCAGTTTCGAAAAGGGTCATTAGAATTCAAATTATTCTTCATTATTAGGCATAAAAGATATTCGCTGAATTTTTATTAGTTAGTAGTAGTGTTATAGCAGGTATCTCTTATTCCTTTTCTAGTTGTAGTAGGATTCCGTAGGAGGTTAACGGAATTTGGCTTTGTGGGAATATATCCCACTATACTTCATAAAATGATTATAAATTCAAGAAAGGCAATTAGAGTATAAAATAACATTTATAGACTAAACTATCGCCCGGTTCACACTCCACCCACATCTCTCGAACAGGTGAAGAGGCTCATCCCTTGTTTCCTGTTTAGGATGCGGTTTCCGGTTTTCTCTTTTCCAATCGTCTCACTTTTTTTTCAATTGGAGTAGATAGATTAAACTATCGCCCGGTTCACACCCCACCCACGTCTATTGAACAGGTGAAGAGGCTCATCCCTTGTTTCCTGTTTAGGATGCGGTTTCCGGTTTTCTCTTTTCCAATCTTCTCACTTTTTTCAATTGGAGTAGATAGGTTAAACTATCGCCCGGTTCACACCCCACCCACGTCTATTGAACAGGTGAAGAGGCTCATCCCTTGTTTCCTGTTTAGGATGCAGTTTCAGGTTTTCTCTTTTCCAATCTTTTCACTCCTATGTAGCCCCCTGCACATCAGTGGCGTTACCGCCTTGCTCGGGGTGATATGATTAAAGAAGTATATATACATAGCAATTATGTTTTACAATTAAAACAATACTTGAAATAAAGGTCCAACGGAAGTTAGAGAGAGTTCATGGCAAAATAATAATGAGCTGAAAGAGATTAAGTCTTAGAAATGTGGAAGCGTCTTGTGGGTAAAGAATGTTCATTTAGGAGTTGCCACTTCAAAGGACAGTAGGTCAGCAAGTTGGTTTTTGTGGAAGGTCTTTGACGAGGTCGGTTAGTACTTTTGAGAACAGGGAGAAAGCAAAAGGTCAGAATAGTACTTATGGGACACGGAAGGAAGAAAGAGGCAAGCATAGTAGCCGCTCGACTTAGGTCAAGGGAGAAACTAATTACACTCTTTTCCTCAAGTCCTGACTGTCAGACGAAGGTTTGTGTCTTCGCTTTTTATATTGGCATTTTGGATCAAACGCAGCTAGTTTCGAATTTCATCCTTGTATTTGATTCCAGGCTTCTCATTGGCTGGTAAACAAAAAAATTGTAATTTGATATTTGATTAATTTTTATTTTTCAACCGGAACATCTTCGCGAATCCACTTGCGCAGGTGTGATTTTTATTCATTCGCTTTCTGGTCGGCATAAAGCCAACATCCGGTTTGCTCGCTTTTGCTCGGTCGGTGGTATCACCCCAGTGTATATTCTTTTTAACTCCATAATTATGAAAAAAATTATTTAATTATTGTCAATACTTGCAACGCTAATTCTAACCATAAAATCAACCTTAATCATAAAACTGAATTATATATAAAGATTTAAATGGTCAAGTTTGCTTTCGATTACTCTTTAATACAGTAGTAATAGCAGTAGTCACCGCCACGTAAGTCAGCGTTATTTGTTACCTCCCTTTGGTTTTTTTTTTTTTGCTAGATCATAAAATCAGTTTACGAACTAGTAACAAACTTTTAACAAACAATTTTGATATGCTTTTGAATACTTCTTATACAGGTGAGCGATGGAAAATTTTTGCATGTAAAAGCGATGACACCATAAAGGTAGGGAACGCCTGTTTTAACCCTTCAGCAAATTGAAGAGCGCTTGCATCCGTGCTGAGTGAAATATTTAACACGGCTCTTCTCCTTAATAAATTCTGGACCCAGATGTGTAGAAAAGATATACACAAAGATTTCTTCTGAGCCTGTGAAGATCCTTTTGGGGGGGCATAGGCCTTCCCCAGATTAACTGGGAGGAATAGGAAATAAACTACTGTGCTGGCCCAATTATTGTTGGTAGGGGCGTATGTGACACGCTTAGTCGATCATGTCTCTTTCCTAGGCAAACACAGAGGCATACACATATATTCTAAGCGGCTAACGATAGGTTTATTACCTTGAAACTACTTTTAGTAATGCGCATGTTTGGTACGTTTATAGTACCAAACACGCGCCTTAAAACCGTAATGTTTGTTCAGTTTTACTAAAAAATATGTTGGACTGTTGGATGATAAAGGATTTGTATCCTATAAATATCTCTGTGGGTTATTTAATGCCGAAATCTAAATATTTGGATATTTTGTAAATGCTTATATATTTTCATACGTTTAGGTATGTTTAGATATATAGTTTCTAGTTGGTCAAATATATCGTTAGTATTTTTGTTGGTATATTGTTAGTAATTTCACTACGAAAATATATTACTGATAATTTTAGTATAAAAATGTATTTTTATACACATTTAGTGTTCTATTTATTGTCATTTTAGTATAAAAAAATGTGTTGTTGGTTATTTTAATACAAAATGTATTGTTAAAAATTTTACTATAAAATGTATTGTTGGTTATTTTAATACAAAATGTATTTTAGGAATTTTACTATAAAATGTTTTGTTAGTTGTTTTACTATAAAATGTATTGTTCACAATTTTAGTATACAATGTATTGTTAGTCTTTTTACTATTTTACTTTTTGTTCACAATTTTAGTATAAAATGTATTGTTAGTCTTTTTACTATAAAATGTATTGTTCACAATTTTAGTATAAAATGTATTGTTAGTCTTTTTACTATAAAATGTATTGTTCACAATTTTAGTATAAAATGTATTGTTAGTCTTTTTACTATAAAATGTATTGTTAGCAATTTTACTATAAAAATGCATTGATGGTCATTTTACTATAATATGTATTGCTAGCAATTTTACTATAAGATCTACCAATATTCATTATTGGTGACCACAATCTAAACATACGATATCAAGATGACACAGTGTTGATGGCAGACACGGAAATAAAAATTACAAAAACTCCTACAGAAAATTGTGAAGGAAAGCGAGAAGAAAGGATAAAATATCAACTGTAAGAAAACAGAATGCATGGTTGTTAGCAAAAGGGGTTGAGCCCAAAATGCAAATTACAAATCGGAAATACCAAAATCAAGCAAGTACAAAAAATTAAATATCCAGGAAGTGTTTTTAGCAGAGGACGGATAATGCGACACCGAATTCTAAAGACGCATTAAGATAGCCAAAGATGCATTCCAAAAGCTAAGCAGAGAATTAAGAAACAGAAAAGACTTCGCTAGAAACAAGGAAAAGTATACTAATATACTGATATCTGTTCTCCTGTATGGCAGTGAGCGCTGGACAATCTCCTCAAAGATGAAGAAAACACTTGAAGCAACAGAAATGTGGTTCTGCAGTAGGATACTGAGGATACCATAAACGTCGAAGTTTTAGAGAAAATGGAAACAAAAAACTTATAAACATCAGGAAGGGACAGTTGTGATTTCTAAAGCACATAATTAGGAGAAATCTGATACTTACGAGACAGATTGACGACAAGAGGAACGGAGGAAAAAAGAATAACATACTTAATGTAAAAGGATGGCGGAACAGGGTTTAGGAGAAGTAATAAAAATAAAATAAAAATTATTAAAAACTACAAAGAACAGGAAGTTGTGGAGAGTCATGATCATCTAAGTTCTGAGGGATCACAGCACATAAAGAAGAATGAGTTTATCGGAGCAACTAGACTGACAACTAGGTTCCACCCCATTTACTGTCAAAATAAACAAATGTAAACGCCAATTCTACTCCATCAGTTTCTTTCCTCGCATTTCCCGCCTGTGGAACTCCCTTCCCCATGCTTGCTTCACTGATAGCTACAATCTCTAAAAGATTATATATAACGTCAATTGCCATCTTCTATCTCCGTGACTCCCCCTCCCCTCTCTTACCCATTCAACAATATCACCAGTACTGTTTTCTTTTCTGTCTTCTCTCTCCTCTCATTGTAACCCCCTGTGCACCAGTAAAATGTACTGCTTTGCTTGGAGTAAAACAATTATAAAAAAAATAAGAATTATATATAGATAGATAACGTATTCCCTCTCCTATTCTTCTTTTCAGCTTATAAATCTCCTTTGTTGAACGTAGACCATCCCCCAGATTCATGGGGAGGAATGGGTCATATTCCTACCTCTGGCCGAATTTCTGTTGGTAGAGGCGGATATAACATGCTTTGGTGATCATAGTGTATTTTCACGAAAGGGAACGTATCTGACCCGGCTGGTTCTACTATTTCTCATTCCGAGCTCCCATTGACATCACTATCGACACTTCGCACATTTAAGCTAGCATTTCTCAGTGGTCACCCATTCAGGTACTGAACAGGTTCGATGTTGCTTCAACATGTTACAGCCGTAAGCTGATCAAGATTTATCTATTCAACTGATATTTTAAAAGAAGTAAATCGAACACGCGCGCGCGCACACGCACACACACACACACACACACACACACACACACACACACACACACACACAGAGTAAAATAAATAAACCTGGTTTTGAGCAGAACCAAAGTTTCAGCCAGCTATAAAAATTGTATGATCAAGATTTTAGTAAATATTATTCAAATGAAAAATAGAATATTAAAATGTTTTGAGTTTGAGTTTTGTTTAACGGCAAATCGACCTCTGTGAATTATTTAATGCCAAAAAGGTAGAGTTTTAAGGTATTTTTTTAACGTTCGGTTATAATGTGAAAGTTGATAGTCAGAGTTTGATGAAAAGATTTTTTTTAATCTTTTTTAATTTTAGAAAACTGAAGATGTCTTCTAGTTTTGTATTCAAAAATGCATTGTTGGTAATATTTTTCCTTCAAAAATGTATATTTTTCTGTAAAAGTCTATTTTTATACTTTCATAGTGTTTTGATCCCAATTTGGGGGTTAACTATTTGCCCATAGCTGGGACCTAACAGGTGCTACCACTCCTTGTCAGGGTGGACCTGTGAACAACAGCAATTAAGAGGTGGTTCCTTGCTCCTCACAACCTCCCAATCAGAGGCCTTGCTGCCAGATGCAGTTTACCGTCATACCCATAACCACCTAAAATGTAGAAGGGGAGAGAAAAAAATTCCTGCGATTTTACATATCGCACGAGAGGAACTGTCTGCTCACAATTCGACCAGAGAGAGAGAGAGAGAGAGAGAGAGAGAGAGAGAGAGAGAGAGAGGGGGGGAAGGGACAAATTATACAGAGTTCCTCTTCTTCTATGTGCCTTGTCCTTTCAGGACGGAGGCAATTATGGCTTTCCACGTCTCCCTATCCCTGGTGGTTCTTAGCACCTTTTCTCCTGTTACTTCACACAACCCCCGTTCTGTCATCCACCTGCTCAGGTTCTTCAAATATTCTATCCGCTGCTTTCTCCTGTCTCTTTTTTCCTCTATCTGATTTGTTAGTAGCAGGTTCTCCAAACCCTCTTTTCTGATTGCATGTCCCAGGAACTTTAGCTGTCTTTTCCTAATGTTCAGTATTAATTTCCTTTTAGTTTCCATCCTTACCAAAACCTCATCATTGCTCACATGCTCGATCCATGATATCCGCTGCATCCTTCTGTAGAACCACATTTAAACTGCTTCAAGTTTTTCCTTTATCTTGATTGTTGAGATTGTCCAGCATTTACTGCTATATTGAAGAACTGGCATCACAAGGCAATCCAGTGCTCTTTTCTTTGTTTCTAGCGAAATTTTTCTGTCTTTTAATATTCTACTCAGCTTATAGGACGCGTCCTTTGCCATGCCAATTCGCCTTCGGATCTCTAGACACAGTTAGTGCTTTTTTTTTCAAAGAGCAAACAATAAAAAGTAGAAAAAACGGAAAAAGAAAAAATTCGGAAGACCGTGTAACCAAAAATTTTAACACGCCATGAATACAAACAGGCCTACAGAAAAGGCAAATACACTTCAAATTTAGAATATTGCCAGTAAAAGTAATTTTAATTAATACAGAAAATAAATTGAATGATAACATTATTTAAATGAAAAATAAAATAAAATATTAAAATTACCTTTTTAATATAGGCAACATAGGCGACTTCAAATGTAGAAGTGGAGAAAAAAAAAGATTCTGCGATTTTACCTGAGACGGAAAAACAGTGCGCGAGATACTTGTTAGATACTTGGATGGCGGAGCGGGGCTTAGAAGAGATATCAAGAGAAAAATTATTGAGATCGACAAGAGACAGAACCCAGTGGAAGTCCATGATCGTCTACGTTCTGAAGGGACACGACACATGAAGAAGAAGAAGAAGAAGAAGAAGAAGAAGAAGAAGAAGAAGAAGAAGCTGCCAGGGAGGGAAACGGTCTCTGCCCGAATAAATAACCAGATGCCTATGATCAAGATGGATACTGAGATTCGATGGCGTATTGACATGGTCAAGGTCGTATTCCAAAAGCTGAGTAGTATATTGAGAGACACGAAAATTTCGCTGAGAAAAAAGAAAGGAGTACTTAACTGTTACGTGATATATGACTCGAAAACTGGACAATCTCCTAAAAAATAAAGGAAATACTTGAAGCAACAGAAATGTGGTTCTACAGAAGGATGCTGAGGTTACCGTGGACCTAGTATGTGAGCAACAATGAGGTTTCGGAGAGAATTAAAACGAGAAGAAAACTTATGCTTGACATCATCAAGAGACAGTTGATGTTTATGAGACATGAAACGAGGAAGTAGGGCTTGGAGAATCTGATACTCACAGGCGCACACAGGGGTAAAACAGGGTAAAGCAACGCGTGACACACTTGATGGGCTTAAGCGGATGGATAGCAGAACAGGATTTAGGATAGATAACAAGACAACATTTACTAAGAGCTACAAGCGACAGGAAGATGTGGAGAGCTATGATCAGCTACGTCTTGAAAAGACACGACAAAAACAAGAAGAATGTCCAGTGCCAGAATTTTAAACGAGGCAAATTATAATTTGAATGATTTGTTTTATGGCTTTTCAACAGTTTGTGGGTTATTTTTTTATTTCTTTAATAATTTTCACCAAATACAAAGTCTCTGTGCCTCTTAATGTAAAGGATTACCGTGTTTTGTTGTATAAGCGTATGAAAGAGGAACAAATGAATTTCTCGGATTTGTGAAGTGAAAATAACAGTTAAATTCTAAACTTGAAGAGTTCAGTCGGAAACGTTAGAATAGATTATGATAGTAGATTTAGGAAGGAACCGGAAAATCAATCCTAAGCAGGAATCAAAGGATAAAACGCTACTCCTGTTCAAAATCTTACAAAGTGTGTGAACCGAACTGTGAACAAACATATCTACTCCTATTGAGGAATAAGAACAAAATTTAGTGGCTATGATTTCAGAGTTCAGACGATGTTAAGGAGTATTCAGGTGAAATAGACTTTAGAAGGAACAGGAAAATCAATCTTAAGCAAGAATCAAGGGACAAACCTCTACTCCTGTTCAAAATCGTGCGAAATGTGTGAAGCGGTCGAAAAAAGAAACAATCTACTCCCACTGAGGAAGGAAAACAGAATTTAGTGGACAGGATTTCAGAATTCAGACGGAGATATTAAGGAGTATTCAGTTGAAGTATGCTTTGGAAGGAACCGGAAAATCAATCCTAAGCAGGAATCAAGGGATAAACCGCTACTCCTGTTCAAAATCTTGCGAGATGTGTGAACCACATGGTAAATGAACATATCTACTTCTATTGAGGAATGAGAACAAAATTTAGTGAATACGATTTCTGAGTTCAGACGATGTTAAGGAGTATTCAGTTGAAGTATACATTGGAAGGAACCGGAAAACCAATCCTAGCCAGGAATTAGGGGATAAACTGCTACTCCTTTTCAAAATCTTGCAAGATGCGTGAACTAGGCGGTAAACAAAACTATCTACTCCTACTGAGGAAGGCGAACAAAATTTAGTGGATATAATTTCAGAGTTCAGAGTTAAGGGGTATTTTTCTACAGAAATGTCTACCTTGTACAAGGCCCAAGAGCCACTCGAAGTAGTGGGTTACAGAGTAAGAGGCAAAGTTTAAGCCGATATGTAGAGAAGATAAAGATTAACCCAAGACTTAAATAGATCTAAACACAAGATCTAACCATCAACCAGCATAATCAAACACATCTATTAAGAAATAAAACATAGGCTATCAAAAATACTTCAAGCAAAACAATCAGATTATGAAAATGCCTTAAAAATATCTGGCCATAAGAACAAATTAGCATACAAAGCTCAGTCAAACAAACAAATGAAAAATAATGTTAGAAATCGAAGCATTATTAGTTTCGTTATAACTTAGAAGTAAGATCCAAAATAAGGCAAATATTTAAAAAAAAAACAATAATAAACACTTCCGAAAAAGGCTTACGGCCTATCACGTTGAATACACCGGTTCGCGCTCGATCACCGAAGCTAAGCAACGTTGATCCTGGTCAGTACTTAGATGGGTGACCGCTTGGGAATACCAGGTGATGTAAGCGTTTAGTGTCGGATGTGCGTCGTGATGCAGTGGATATCGGCTCGGAAAGAGAAATCGGTGGGCCGAGTTCAAATTCCAGTTGAATACCCTACATTCACTTAAGCACTGGTACCCTTGGGAAAGGTAATAATCCGTCGCTTCCCTCCAGTTATGGGTTAAATAACAAGGGTAGGACTTGGGGACCCTGGCCTTAAAAAAAACAAATCCCAATGAATCTTGATACTCGAAAACAAAAAAGTATTACTAGACACAAAAACTTATATAAATACAACAATAAATTGTTGAAAGAAAAAGGTATTACCAGCAATAAATAAATAAAAATTTAGTTGGCAATAAATGACCCGCTGAGGTTGATATGCCATAAAAACAAACCAACCAACTTCTTAAAAAACTCAGAATTAAACAAATTTTTCAATAGGAATTCAATAAAAAACGACAGAAACCTAAATAATAACGTACAAATTAACATCACTAACAAATTCCCACTTAACGGACATTGTAAAACAAAAGGGTTTATTTACAAAGCAGAGGTACACGACGTTCACGGACAATGAAAAACATATTTGGGATCTACAAAAGGCATTTTTAAAAACAGATGGAATAATCACAAATCTACATTTAAAATGGAAAACTCAAAATTGTACCAAACTGGCTAGTCACGTGTAGAAATTAAAATTGAAACATGGAAAAGATTCTGATATAACTTAGAGTATAGTGAACGGTGGCGATGTATGCAGATTGTTCCAAGAAGAAAAGTTTAATCATGTTTCCAGAAAAAAAGTTACCGAATGAAAGATCAGAAATAATATCCAGATGTAATCATATCTATAAATACATACTAGGATCGTGCAAACATGGTTGAAAGTGTTCTCCCTAATTTTGAAAATTTTCGTTTGTTTAAAAATTCGTCCTGCATTCGTTAAAAATCCCTGTGTACGTTTGAAAAAATCAGTTATTATAAATCAGCTGAAGATACCGAAAGGTTGAAACCTAGATTGCAGATAATAAGTAATTTCCAAATGAAAAATATTCAAAGTTCTACAATACACATATATTGAACACTTTTTAATACAAATGTGAAAAAATTAACTAATTAAGTATATATGTGTGTGTGTGTGTGTGTGTGTATCCAGATGAATAAGGAATGAAGAAAATATTTACAACGTTTACAACATTAAGTTAAAACAGTGCTCAATATAGAAATAGAGCTATGAATATTTATTATAAATTATATTTTAGAACATGTCATTTTCCTTACCCCCTTTAACTTGCACACAAAAATATTTTACAAGTAAAAGGAAGAAAATTTCTATCTCTTTTCAAAATTACGCGTATTACCTGATGAGACGTTGTTCTTTCAATGTCGAAACAAAATGTACACTTTAATAGTAGGTTGTAGTTTGAACACGTTCTTATATATATATATATATATATATATATATGTGTGTGTGTGTGTGTGTGTGTGTTCTGTTGCTACTACTATATATCTCGTGATTATTGAAAAATCCAAAAAAGAATCTGCAATGTAATCGAACCTGACATGGCATCTCCTCTTCAATTACCCCATCAAAGTGATGTGGCTTCTATCTGTCTTTTCCACAAATATTTTCATGGCAATTGTTCTGATAAGTTTTCTTCCTTGGTCCCCTGATTGGGTGGATTTGAACGTGCTACTAGATTGGCAACTAGATCTCTTCGTATTACTGTAAAACTAGCCAGACACAAACTTATGTTCTATTATTATAGTTGCTTGTGAAACTTCCTTCCAATTTGTTTCCTTCCCGCCACTATAATCTTTATTTAAATGCGACGCAAGTCGCCATTTTTTGTTTTCCTGAATTCTGCTCTTATAGTGTTTTTTTTTCTTTTTCACAAACAGTAACCCCTTGCATCCTAGTGACATTACCGATTTGCTGGGATTGAAATAATTAAAAAAAAATAACTCGATTGATATCTTATATGCTATCAAGTAAGACACTTAAATTTTCTTGACAGAATCAATCTTACATATTTATAAGTCTACCACTTGTCTATGTATTGAATATTGCTCACAAATTTGGTTTGGTGATTCTGCAAAGTATTTAGAGATTCTTGATAAAATGCAAAGAAGGATCTACAAATGTTATCGGTCATAATCTAGCATCCAGGTTAGTCTCTTTTCCACTAAAATAACATAGATTCCCTATGCATTTTCATGAATATTTTCATGGTAATTGTTCTGATGAATTTTTCTGTGGTATCGAGACTTTGTGGTATAGTGGATATCGGCTCGGATCGAGAAACGTGAGAGCCGAGTTCGAATTCCAGTTGAATTCCTTGCATTCACTTACGCACAAATACCCTTGGGAAAGGTATTAATCCGTCTCTTCCAGGTATGGGTTAAATAATAGGACAGTTTGGGTTCTATAGCCTTGGCTGGCAACCATTCTACCGCAGAAAATAAGGCAACCTACTGTGTAATAATCCTCTGCCCAGTCAGTCATGTCTCTTTCGAGACATGAACGCCCAAAGCGTGTATTACGTATGGCATTTAACTGACTGATCTAGACTTTATAAATGTGAGCACAGTACTAGGTTGGAACATAGGGCTCATTATTTTACAGTTGTATTGGCTAAATATCAGCGCAAATTCTATGTCACTATTTCTTCTCTCATTTATGGAACTCTTTTCTGGCTTCTTACTTTCCATTCAAGTTTGATCTTTAAAAATTTAAATGCAATGCCAATCGTTAATTTTTGTTTTCTTAATTTCCGTTCTTTTCTAGTTCTATCTCCTTAATTTAAAAAAAATAATTATTATATTACAATTAGTAACCCCTTGTGTCTTAGTGGCTTTATTGTCTTACTTGAGGTGAAATGACTAAAAATATTTTAAAATATAAACCAATGAAATCCAATAAATTCGAGAATCTACTTTTATCCAATCGAAGACGGATAATCTTGCTCTTGAAAAATGGTAAGAGCAAGCCCGAAATGTACATATCAAGGACAAGAATTACACTCAATCCAAAAACAAAGGCAATCAACAGAGTCTATCGTGCCTTACAAGCGGCACCAGTATATCCGGGGAAACCTCAATTTTATGGTCAAGGCTGACCGAATCATCCGATAAAAGGTCGGCTTTATTAGTCTGCAACACGTGTCTTCGTCTTTTGAACAAGGCTTCGTCAGAGTTCCACGGTCGGAGTTTTGTAGCTTCCTCTTTTAGACGAAGGTGATAAAAGTTGTTCAAGGATTGTTCCTTTCTTCTTTCTGCAACAGAAGAAAAATTAAAAAGCAATCATTAGTTTGTGCCTCATGAAATATCAAATCAAAGACACTGAAAATCAAGTAAATTACTGAAATTTACAAATTTTGGAGACATTTTAAATGTGACACTGAAATCCGATGGATTCTTTTCCCCAGCAATGGGTTAATTAGTAAAAGTTGTTTTATTAAAACGTTTTTATCGAAAAAAATAATTCTTACAATCTAAGAAAATAGTCTTTGACTTTAAATAACACGCAAAGCGTCGACAAGTCGTAAAAAGTGAAATACATACTAGTATCGTGCAAGCATGGTTGAAAGTGTTCTCCCTAATTTTGAAAATTTTCGTTTGTTTAAAAATTCCAGTCCTGCGATCGTTAAAAATCCCTGTGTGTACGTTTGAAAAAATCAGTTATTATAAATCAGCTGAAGATACCGAACGGATGATAACTACATTGCAGAAATAACTAATTTCCAAATGAAAAATATTCAAAGTTCTACAATATAATTGTATTGAACACTTTTTAATACAAATGTGCACTGGTCTAATTTAATTATAACAAAAAATTAACTAATTAAGTATATATATATATATATATATATATATATATATATATATATATAATATATATATATATATATATATATATATATATATATATATATATATATATATATATATATATATATATATATATAGATAGATAGATAGATAAAAGAATATATATATATATATATAGATAGATAGATAGATAGATAAAATATATATATATATATATATATAGATAGATAGATAGATAGATAGATATATATATATATATATATATATATATATATATATATATATAGATAGATAGATAGATAGAAAACAAAAATATATATATATATAGATAAAACCTACGTCGCGTTATGACTCGCTTACAAATGGAAAATATTCAAAAGTTCTACAATTGTAATGAACACTTTTTAATACAAATGTGCACTGGTCTAATTTAATTATAACAAAAAATTAACTAATTAAGTATATATATATATATATATATATAGATAGATAGATAAAACATATATATATATATAGATAAAACCTACGTCGCGTTATGACTCGCTTACAAATGGAAAATATTCAAAAGTTCTACAATTGTAATGAACACTTTTTAATACAAATGTGCACTGGTCTAATTTAATTATAACAAAAAATTAACTAATTAAGTATATATATATATATATATATATATATATATATATATATATATATATAGATAGATAGATAAAACATATATATATATATATAGATAAAACCTACGTCGCGTTATGACTCGCTTACAAATGGAAAATATTCAAAAGTTCTACAATTGTAATGAACACTTTTTAATACAAATGTGCACTGGTCTAATTTAATTATAATAACAAATTAACTAATTAAGTATATATATATATATATATATATATATATATATATATATATATATAGATAGATAGATAGATAAAACATATATATATATATAGATAAAACCTACGTCGCGTTATGACTCGCTTACAAATGGAAAATATTCAAAAGTTCTACAATTGTAATGAACACTTTTTAATACAAATGTGCACTGGTCTAATTTAATTATAACAAAAAATTAACTAATTAACTATATATATATATATATATATATATATATATATATATGTGTGTGTGTGTGTGTGTGTGTGTGTGTGTGTGTGTGTGTATCCAGATGAATGAGAAACGAAGAAAATATTTAGAATGTTTAAAACATTAATTTAAAACAGTGCTCAATATAGAAATAGAGCTATGAATATTTATAAATTATATTTTAGAACATGTCATTTTCCCTACCCTCTTTACCTTTTAACTGTAAGAAGTTAAGCTACGTCCAGTTTGGTCCAGTACCTAAATGGGTGACTGCTTGCAATTACTATGTCCTGTAAGCTTGCATGAGCGATCGGTGTAACAGATAATGACACGGAATTTTTACTCGGAGAGCCGAGTTTCAATTCCCTCTGGGTTCACTTACGCGCAAACACGTTTGAAAAAGGTATGAATCCACCACTTCTCTCGGCAACTATGTGTTAATTAGAAAAAGCTGTTTCGCTAAACCATTATTTAAAAAATCTTACAAAATGCAATGTCAATACTCATCTTTTAATCACTTGACTCTAGTTCTTTCTTCACCACCCTGTATATTCTTTCTTTTCTCTCCATCTTTGCAACTGTCATCACACCTTTACTCCTATCCTACTCTTGATCTTTTCTAAGTGCTCTTTTCTAAGTGGTTCCTCTTTCTCTTCACTCTCTTCTACTTAATCTTTTTACTCTTATGTAGCCCCCTGCACATCAGTGGCGTTACCGCCTTGCTCGGGGTGATACGATTAAAAAAACATCCAAAAATATTCTCTGGCTTTAAATAACTTGCAAATGGTTGATAAACAGTAGAAAATTAATCTATCAATTAATCAGTTATATTTTGTAATTGAGCTCTGGCAGTCAGCGTTTTAAATTCATAGAGAAACATAACTGCCAGCCATCAGCATGGCAGATGCAAGTCTCCGGGAGAGCAACACACTTCTTGGCCTCACCTTTTCAACCGACATTATGTAAACCCACTGCCTCGAATCTATAGCTGTAGCTACTGCTTGGAAGGTTTGGGTCTTTGTGTCGGGCCAGAAAATTTTTTCTCGCCAGAATACATTAGCACCTGACTAGATATAGCAACAGTATTCAACGCACGAATGAATAGTAGATTCACAAATATGCAAGATAGACTCATAAACACTGCTTTGATTTTACCCTGGTGCCCCGACTTCATGAATTTAAACGAGTTACTAGATTGGTATCTAGGCCTCACCATTTAACTGTCGAAATATCTAAATGCAACCGCCATCTTTACTCCTTTTCTCGAACTTTCTGCCTGTGGAGCTTCTTTCTGTTTATTTGTCTTCATGATAACTACAATCTTCAAAAATTCAAATGCAACCTCAATCGCCATCTTCTTTCTTCTTCAATCCTATTCATATTTGTCTTTTCCTCAATTCTCCGTATATTTCGTTCATTTCTCTCATTTTCATTTCCTGTTACCCCCTGCATACTAGTGGCATTTATTCCATGAAATGTGTTGGGACGCCCGCGCCTATTCGGCTATAATGGACTATTTCATTACTATGTAAAGTAATGGTGGCATCTACAGAGGAGAGTGTGCCGAGCAGCCGATCGACAAGTCAGTCGTAGACTTCCGGTGACGACCCGGAAGTACCCATTGCTCATACTACGTCTTACGACGGTTGAGACGATTAACCTTTATTCTTGTATTGGATACTAATAACCTTTGTAAATACTATTTTTAACGGAATACAACAATTAACCTATTCCTGTTGTTGAGTTATTTATTCTTACTCACGACATAACAAAATGATTTAAAAATAACAAAACAAAACATAAATTTATTTTTTTATAAATCTATAAATATAAGAAAAACCGTTTGTTAAAAAATACTGAAAGTTAACTGCTTACACATAGACATCTTTAATTCATCTCTTATGTAAAAATCTTATGGAACAACCAGCCAGTAATCAACTAGAATAGAAGTTGAATCTAACTGACCAAAAAACCACCAGCGCAAATTGGTAGGTGGTTTAAATAATAACCTGGGAGATTCCATTCTGTTACAGGCAAGTCTATTCTGTAAGCATTGATTGGTTGATAATTTCAGTGTGTATATTGAGCTCCATAAATATTCAGCACAGTATCCACACTCTTGAAAGTTCACCTTCCTACAGGGAGACAAAAGAAGACAGCCATGTTGAAAGGTAAGGTATTTGACTTCTACATCTTAGTTTTATCGTAATTTCTAAGCTTACTTTAAACATGAGACAAGGCCAGAAGTATGGTGAACCCAGTGAGGATTGAACACATTACGCAGCGAGACACTCTATTTATTTTTTGTAAAAAATACAAAAAATTGTGGCACAAGGCCTAAAAGGGGAGGGGGAGAGGTTGGTTCTCGCTTAACTATCCTATACCTAGCTAAACACGATCACGACCCATTCACTCCTTACAATTTGCACAGTCACCAAAAGAACCCATCCATCTACTCCCAATCCTTCATACACCACAATGCCACAAACTAACAAGGGGCACCTAAAAAATAGGGAGAATAACCCATGACAATAAAAATGTATTTATGTACAATACAATCATCTGTACAATATAATATAAAATATTTAATGAAAAATGAAATGATGGGAGGGGGGTGAACCCAAAAATAAACTGAAAATACAACAAATTACGCAGCGAGACACACATGTTGACCCTAACACCATAACATATTATAGTAAAATTACCAACAATTTTGTTCTTATTTACAAAATATATATCCACAGCAACATGACTTTACCTTGTAAATATAAAATTATGTAAAAATATTTATATTTGAAAGCATTAAATTACGTACACAATATTTAGATTTTGGCGTAAAATAACCCACAAAGGTTGATATGCCGCTAAACAAAATCAACCAACCAACAGACGATATGCAAACCTATTTATATTCATTAGCAAACATCAGAGGAGGCTGGAAAGCCAATAACTGACCTTCTAATACATAGAACCCATTTGAGACAGTGTACAAAATTATACAAACTTACCCATAGATTTCAAAATATATGGTTAGTCAGTGGTATGGCTACCTAAGTGCAGGTAGATGCATTACAATATTCTTTCATTACAATATTTCATTACAATATTCTTTCATCACAATATTTCATTACAATATTCTTTCATTACAATATTTCATTACAATATTCTTTCATTACAATATTTCATCACAATATTCTTTCATTACAATATTTCATTACAATATTCTTTCATTACAATATTTCATTACAATATTCTTTCATTACAATATTCTTTCATTACAATATCATTACAATATTTCATTACAATATTCTTTCATTACAATATTTCATTACAATATTCTTTCATTACAATATTTCATTACAATATTCTTTCATTACAATATTTCATTACAATATTCTTTCATTACAATATTTCATTACAATATTCTTTCATTACAATATTCTTTCATTACAATATTCTTTCATTACAATATTCTTTCATTACAATATTTCATTACAATATTCTTTCATTACAATATTTCATTACAATATTCTTTCATTACAATATTTCATTACAATATTCTTTCATTACAATATTCTTTCATTACAATATTCTTTCATTACAATATTTCATTACAATATTCTTTCATTACAATATTTCATTACAATATTCTTTCATTACAATATTCTTTCATTACAATATTCTTTCATTACAATATTTCATTACAATATTCTTTCATTACAATATTTCATTACAATATTCTTTCATTACAATATTTCATTAATATTCTTTCATTACAATATTCTTTCATTACAATATTCTTTCATTACATTTCATTACAATATTCTTTCATTACAATATTTCATTACAATATTCTTTCATTACAATATTTCATTACAATATTCTTTCATTACAATAATATTCTTTCATTACAATATTCTTTCATTACAATATTTCATTACAATATTCTTTCATTACAATATTTCATTATTAATATTCTTTCATTACAATATTCTTTCATTACAATATTCTTTCATTACAATATTCTTCTTTCATTACAATATTCTTTCATTACAATATTTCATTACATTTATTCAATATTTCATTACAATATTCTTTCATTACAATATTTCATTACAATATTCTTTCATTGCAATATTATTTTCATTTACAATATTCTTTCATTACAATATTTCATTACAATATTCTTTCATTACAATATTCTTTCATTACAATATTCTTTCATTACAATATTCTTTCATTACAATATTTCATTACAATATTCTTTCATTACAATATTCTTTCATTACAATATTCTTTCATTACAATATTCTTTCATTACAATATTTCATTACAATATTCTTTCATTACAATATTCTTTCATTACAATATTTCATTACAATATTCTTTCATTACAATATTTCATTACAATATTCTTTCATTACAATATTTCATTACAATATTCTTTCATTACAATATTCTTTCATTACAATATTCTTTCATTACAATATTTCATTACAATATTCTTTCATTACAATATTCTTTCATTACAATATTTCATTACAATATTCTTTCATTACAATATTTCATTACAATATTTCATTACAATATTTCATTACAATATTTCATTACAATATTCTTTCATTATAATATTCTTTCATTACAATATTCTTTCATTACAATATTCTTTCATTACAATATTTCATTACAATATTCTTTCATTACAATATTCTTTCATTACAATATTTCATTACAATATTCTTTCATTACAATATTTCATTACAATATTCTTTCATTACAATATTTCATTACAATATTCTTTCATTACAATATTCTTTCATTACAATATTCTTTCATTACAATATTCTTTCATTACAATATTTCATTACAATATTCTTTCATTACAATATTCTTTCATTATTATTTCATTACAATATTCTTTCATTACAATATTTCATTACAATATTCTTTCCATTTACAATATTCTTTCATTACAATATTCTTTCATTACAATATTCTTTCATTACAATATTCTTTCATTACAATATTTCATTACAATATTCTTTCATTACAATATTCTTTCATTACAATTTCATTACAATATTCTTTCATTACAATATTTCATTACAATATTCTTTCATTACAATATTTCATTACAATATTCTTTCATTACAATATTCTTTCATTACAATATTCTTTCATTACAATATTTCATTACAATATTCTTTCATTACAATATTCTTTCATTACAATATTTCATTACAATATTCTTTCATTACAATATTCCATTTACAATATTCTTTCATTACAATATTCTTTCATTACAATATTTCATTACAATATTCTTTCATTACAATATTCTTTCATTACAATATTTCATTACAATATTCTTTCATTACAATATTTCATTACAATATTCTTTCATTACAATATTCTTTCATTACAATATTTCATTACAATATTCTTTCATTACAATATTTCATTACAATATTCTTTCATTACAATATTCTTTCATTACAATATTTCATTACAATATTCTTTCATTACAATATTTCATTACAATATTCTTTCATTACAATATTCTTTCATTACAATATTCTTTCATTACAATATTTCATTACAATATTCTTTCATTAAAATATCCTTTCATTACAATATTTCATTACAATATTCTTTCATTACAATATTCTTTCATTACAATATTTCATTACAATATTCTTTCATTACAATATTTCATTACAATATTATTCTTTCATTACAATATTTTTCATTACAATATTTTATTACAATATTCTTTCATTACAATATTTTTTCATTACAATATTTCATTACAATATTCTTTCATTACAATATTTTTTCATTACAATATTTCATTACAATATTCTTTCATTACAATATTTTTCATTACAATATTTCATTACAATATTCTTTCATTACAATATTTCATTACAATATTCTTTCATTACAATATTCTTTCATTACAATATTTTCATTACAATATTCTTTCATTACAATATTCTTTTCATTACAATATTTCATTACAATATTCTTTCATTACAATATTTCATTACAATATTCTTTCATTACAATATTTCATTACAATATTCTTTCATTACAATATACTTTCATTACAATATTTCATTACAATATTCTTTCATTACAATATTTCATTTACAATATTCTTTCATTACAATATTTCATTACAATATTCTTTCATTACAATATTCTTTCATTACAATATTCTTTCATTGCAATATTTCATTACAATATTCTTTCATTACAATATTTCATTACAATATTCTTTCATTACAATATTTCATTATTAATATTCTTTCATTACAATATTCTTTCTATTACAATATTTCATTACAATATTCTTTCATTTACAATATTTCATTACAATATTCTTTCATTACAATATTCTTTCATTACAATATTTCATTACAATATTCTTTCATTACAATATTTCATTACAATATTCTTTCATTACAATATTCTTTCATTACAATATTTCATTACAATATTCTTTCATTACAATATGTCATTACAATATTCTTTCATTACAATATTTCATTACAATATTCTTTCATTACAACATTTCATTACAATATTCTTTCATTACAATATTCTTTCATTACAATATTTCATTACAATATTCTTTCATTACAATATTCTTTCATTACAATATTTCATTACAATATTCTTTCATTACAATATTTCATTACAATATTCTTTCATTACAATATTTCATTACAATATTCTTTCATTACAATATTCTTTCATTACAATATTTCATTACAATATTCTTTCATTACAATATTTCATTACAATATTCTTTCATTAAAATATTTCATTACAATATTCTTTCATTACAATATTTCATTACAATATTCTTTCATTACAATATTTCATTACAATATTCTTTCATTACAATATTCTTTCATTTACAATATTCTTTCATTACAATATTCTTTCATTACAATATTTCATTACAATATTCTTTCATTAAAATATCCTTTCATTACAATATTCTTTCATTACAATATTCTTTCATTACAATATTCTTTCATTACAATATTCTTTCATTACAATATTTCATTACAATATTCTTTCATTACAATATTTCATTACAATATTCTTTCATTACAATATTTCATTACAAGATTCTTTCATTACAATATTTCATTACAATATACTTTCATTACAATATTTCATTACAATATTCTTTCATTACAATATTCTTTCATTACAATATTCTTTCATTACAATATTTCATTACAATATTCTTTCATTACAATATTTCATTACAATATTCTTTCATTACAATATTCTTTCATTACAATATTTCATTACAATATTCTTTCATTACAATATTTCATTACAATATTCTTTCATTACAATATTTCATTACAATATTCTTTCATTACAATATTCTTTCATTACAATATTTCATTACAATATTCTTTCATTACAATATTTCATTACAATATTCTTTCATTACAATATTCTTTCATAACAATATTCTTTCATTACAATATTTCATTACAATATTCTTTCATTACAATATTCTTTCATTACAATATTCTTTCATTACAATATTTCATTACAATATTCTTTCATTACAATATTCTTTCATTACAATATTCTTTCATTACAATATTTCATTACAATATTCTTTCATTACAATATTTCATTACAATATTCTTTCATTACAATATTTCATTACAATATTCTTTCATTACAATATTTCATTACAATATTCTTTCATTACAATATTCTTTCATTACAATATTTCATTACAATATTCTTTCATTACAATATTTCATTACAATATTCTTTCATTACAATATTTCATTACAATATTCTTTCATTACAATATTTCATTACAATATTCTTTCATTACAATATTCTTTCATTACAATATTCTTTCATTACAATATTTCATTACAATATTCTTTCATTACAATATTCTTTTCATTACAATATTTCATTACAATATTCTTTCATTACAATATTCTTTCATTACAATATTCTTTCATTACAATATTTCATTACAATATTCTTTCATTACAATATTCTTTCATTACAATATTCTTTCATTACAATATTTCATTACAATATTCTTTCATTACAATATTTCATTACAATATTCTTTCATTACAATATTCTTTCATTACAATATTTCATTACAATATTCTTTCATTACAATATTTCATTACAATATTCTTTCATTACAATATTTCATTACAATATTCTTTCATTACAATATTTCATTACAATATTCTTTCATTACAATATTCTTTCATTACAATATTTCATTACAATATTCTTTCATTACAATATTTCATTACAATATTCTTTCATTAAAATATTTCATTACAATATTCTTTCATTACAATATTTCATTACAATATTCTTTCATTACAATATTTCATTACAATATTCTTTCATTACAATATTTCATTACAATATTCTTTCATTACAATATTTCATTACAATATTTCTTCATTACAATATTTCATTACAATATTCTTTCATTACAATATTCTTTCATTACAATATTCTTTCATTACAATATTCTTTCATTACAATATTTCATTACAATATTCTTTCATTACAATATTTCATTACAATATTCTTTCATTAATATTCTTTCATTACAATATTTCATTACAATATTCTTTCATTACAATATTTCATTACAATATTCTTTCATTACAATATTTCATTACAATATTCTTTCATTACAATATTTCATTACAACATGCTTTCATTACAATATTCTTTCATTACAATATTTCATTACAATATTCTTTCATTACAATATTTCATTACAATATTCTTTCATTACAATATTTCATTACAATATTCTTTCATTACAATATTCTTTCATTACAATATTCTTTCATTACAATATTTCGTTACAATATTCTTTCATTACAATATTCTTTCATTACAATATTCTTTCATTACAATATTTCATTACAATATTCTTTCATTACAATATTCTTTCATTACAATATTTCATTACAATATTCTTTCATTACAATATTTCATTACAATATTCTTTCATTACAATATTTCATTACAATATTCTTTCATTACAATATTTCATTACAATATTCTTTCATTACAATATTTCATTACAATATTCTTTCATTACAATATTCTTTCATTATTTCATTACAATATTCTTTCATTACAATATTCTTTCATTACAATATTCTTTCATTACAATATTTCATTACAATATTCTTTCATTACAATATTCTTTCATTACAATATTCTTTCATTACAATATTTCATTACAATATTCTTTCATTACAATATTTCATTACAATATTCTTTCATTACAATATTCTTTCATTACAATATTTCATTACAATATTCTTTCATTACAATATTCTTTCATTACAATATTTCATTACAATATTCTTTCATTACAATATTCTTTCATTACAATATTTCATTACAATATTCTTTCATTACAATATTCTTTCATTACAATATTCTTTCATTACAATATTTCATTACAATATTCTTTCATTACAATATTCTTTCATTACAATATTCTTTCATTACAATATTTCATTACAATATTCTTTCATTACAATATTCTTTCATTACAATATTCTTTCATTACAATATTCTTTCATTACAATATTTCATTATAATATTCTTTCATTACAATATTCTTTCATTACAATATTCTTTCATTACAATATTTCATTACAATATTCTTTCATTACAATATTCTTTCATTACAATATTCTTTCATTACAATATTCTTTCATTACAATATTTCATTACACTATTCTTTCATTACAATATTCTTTCATTACAATATTCTTTCATTATAATATTTCATTACAATATTCTTTCATTACAATATTCTTTCATTACAATATTCTTTCATTACAATATTCTTTCATTACAATATTTCATTACAATATTCTTTCATTACAATATTCTTTCATTACAATATTCTTTCATTACAATATTCTTTCATTACAATATTTCATTACAATATTCTTTCATTACAATTTTCTTTCATTACAATATTCTTTCATTACAATATTCTTTCATTACAATATTTCATTACAATATTCTTTCATTTACAATATTCTTTCATTACAATATTCTTTCATTACAATATTCTTTCATTACAATATTTCATTACAATATTCTTTCATTACAATATTCTTTCACACTCCACCCACATTTATTGAACAGGTGAAGAGGCTCATCCCTTGTTTCCTGTTTAGGATGCGGTTTCCGGTTTTCTCTTTTCTAATCTTCTCATTTTGTTTTTTTTTTTTTGTTTTTTTTTTCAATTGGAGTAGATAGACTAAACTATCGCCCGGTTCACACTCCACCCACATTTATTGAACAGGTGAAGAGGCTCATCCCTTGTTTCTTGTTTAGGATGTGGTTTCCAGTTTTCTTTTCTAATCTTCTCACTTTGTTTTTTTGTTTGTTTTTTTTTTCAATTGGAGTAGATAGACTAAACTATCGCCCAGTTCACACTCCACCCACATTTATTGAACAGGTGAAGAGGCTCATCCCTTGTTTCTTGTTTAGGATGTGGTTTCCGGTTTTCTCTTTTCTAATCTTCTCATTTTGTTTTTTTTTTTTGTTTTTTTTTTCAATTGGAGTAGATAGACTAAACTATCGCCCGGTTCACACTCCACCCACATTTATTGAACAGGTGAAGAGGCTCATCCCTTGTTTCCTGTTTAGGATGCGGTTTCCGGTTTTCTTTTTTCTAATCTTCTCACTCTTATGTAGCCCCCTGCACATTAGTGGCATTACCGCCTTGCTTGGGGTGATATGATTAAAAAAAAAAAAAAAATTACAATATTCTTTCATTACAATATTCTTTCATTACAATATTTCATTACAATATTCTTTCATTACAATATTTTCATTACAATATTCTTTCATTACAATATTTCATTACAATATTCTTTCATTACAATATTCTTTCATTACAATATTCTTTCATTACAATATTCTTTCATTACAATATTTCATTACAATATTCTTTCATTACAATATTCTTTCATTACAATATTCTTTCATTACAATATACTTTCATTACAATATTTCATTACAATATTCTTTCATTACAATATTCTTTCATTACAATATTCTTTCATTACAATATTTCATTACAATATTCTTTCATTACAATATTTCATTACAATATTCTTTCATTACAATATTTCATTACAATATTCTTTCATTACAATATTCTTTCATTACAATATTTCATTACAATATTCTTTCATTACAATATTTCATTACAATATTCTTTCATTACAATATTTCATTACAATATTCTTTCATTACAATATTCTTTCATTACAATATTTCATTACAATATTCTTTCATTACAATATTCTTTCATTACAATATTCTTTCATTACAATATTCTTTCATTACAATATTCTTTCATTACAATATTCTTTCATTACAATGTTCATTACAATATTCTTTCATTACAATATTTCATTACAATATTCTTTCATTACAATATTTCATTACAATATTCTTTCATTACAATATTCTTTCATTACAATATTCTTTCATTACAATATTCTTTCATTACAATATTTCATTACAATATTCTTTCATTACAATATTTCATTACAATATTCTTTCATTACAATATTCTTTCATTACAATATTCTTTCATTACAATATTTCATTACAATATTCTTTCATTACAATATTTCATTACAATATTCTTTCATTACAATATTCTTTCATTACAATATTCTTTCATTACAATATTTCATTACAATATTCTTTCATTACAATATTTCATTACAATATTCTTTCATTACAATATTTCATTACAATATTCTTTCATTACAATATTTCATTACAATATTCTTTCATTACAATATTCTTTCATTACAATATTCTTTCATTACAATATTCTTTCATTAAAATATTTCATTACAATATTCTTTCATTACAATATTTCATTACAATATTCTTTCATTACAATATTCTTTCATTACAATATTTCATTACAATATTCTTTCATTACAATATTTCATTACAATATTCTTTCATTACAATATTTCATTACAATATTCTTTCATTACAATATTCTTTCATTACAATATTCTTTCATTACAATATTTCATTACAATATTCTTTCATTACAATATTCTTTCATTACAATGTTCATTACAATATTCTTTCATTACAATATTCTTTCATTACAATATTCTTTCATTACAATATTCTTTCATTACAATATTCTTTCATTACAATATTCTTTCATTACAATATTTCATTACAATATTCTTTCATTACAATATTCTTTCATTACAATATTCTTTCATTACAATATTCTTTCATTACAATATTCTTTCATTACAATATTCTTTCATTACAATATTTCATTACAATATTCTTTCATTACAATATTTCATTACAATATTCTTTCATTACAATATTTCATTACAATACTCTTTCATTACAATATTTCATTACAATATTCTTTCATTACAATATTTCATTACAATATTCTTTCATTACAATATTTCATTACAATATTCTTTCATTACAATGTTCATTGTGTTTCCTTTCATTACAATATTCTTTCATTACAATATTCTTTCATTACAATATTTCATTACAATATTCTTTCATTACAATATTTCATTACAATATTCTTTCATTACAATATTTCATTACAATATTCTTTCATTACAATATTCTTTCATTACAATATTCTTTCATTACAATATTCTTTCATTACAATATTTCATTACAATATTCTTTAATTACAATATTTCATTACAATATTCTTTCATTACAATATTTCATTACAATATTCTTTCATTACAATATTTCATTACAATATTCTTTCATTACAATATTCTTTCATTACAATATTCTTTCATTACAATATTCTTTCATTACAATATTTCATTACAATATTCTTTCATTACAATATTCTTTCATTACAATATTTCATTACAATATTCTTTCATTACAATATTTCATTACAATATTCTTTCATTACAATATTTCATTACAATATTCTTTCATTACAATATTTCATTACAATATTCTTTCATTACAATATTCTTTCATTGTCTTTCTTTCATTACAATATTTCATTACAATATTCTTTCATTACAATATTTCATTACAATATTCTTTCATTACAATATTTCATTACAATATTCTTTCATTACAATATTCTTCCATTACAATATTCTTTCATTACAATATTCTTTCATTACAATATTTCATTACAATATTCTTTCATTACAATATTTCATTACAATATTCTTTCATTACAATATTTCATTACAATATTCTTTCATTACAATATTCTTTCATTACAATATTCTTTCATTACAATATTCTTTCATTACAATATTCTTTCATTACAATATTTCATTACAATATTCTTTCATTACAATATTTCATTACAATATTCTTTCATTACAATATTTCATTACAATATTCTTTCATTACAATATTCTTTCATTACAATATTCTTTCATTACAATATTCTTTCATTACAATATTTCATTACAATATTCTTTCATTACAATATTCTTTCATTACAATATTTCATTACAATATTCTTTCATTACAATATTTCATTACAATATTCTTTCATTACAATATTCTTTCATTACAATATTTCATTACAATATTTCATTACAATATTCTTTCATTACAATATTCTTTCATTACAATATTCTTTCATTACAATATTTCATTACAATATTCTTTCATTACAATATTCTTTCATTACAATATTCTTTCATTACAATATTTCATTACAATATTCTTTCATTACAATATTCTTTCATTACAATATTCTTTCATTACAATATTCTTTCATTACAATATTTCATTACAATATTCTTTCATTACAATATTCTTTCATTACAATATTCTTTCATTACAATATTTCATTACAATATTCTTTCATTACAATATTCTTTCATTACAATATTCTTTCATTACAATATTTCATTACAATATTCTTTCATTACAATATTCTTTCATTACAATATTCTTTCATTACAATATTCTTTCATTACAATATTTCATTACAATATTCTTTCATTACAATATTCTTTCATTACAATATTTCATTACAATATTCTTTCATTACAATATTCTTTCATTACAATATTTCCTTTACAATATTCTTTCATTACAATATTTCATTACAATATTCTTTCATTACAATATTCTTTCATTACAATATTTCATTACAATATTCTTTCATTACAATATTTCATTACAATATTCTTTCATTACAATATTTCATTACAATATTCTTTCATTACAATATTTCATTACAATATTCTTTCATTACAATATTCTTTCATTACAATATTTCATTACAATATTCTTCATTACAATATTCTTTCATTACAATATTTCATTACAATATTCTTTCATTACAATATTCTTTCATTACAATATTTCATTACAATATTCTTTCATTACAATATTCTTTCATTACAATATTTCATTACAATATTCTTTCATTACAATATTCTTTCATTTTAATATTTCATTACAATATTCTTTCATTACAATATTCTTTCATTACAATATTTCATTACAATATTCTTTCATTACAATATTTCATTACAATATTCTTTCATTACAATATTTCATTACAATATTCTTTCATTGTCATTACCCATTACAATATTCTTTCATTACAATATTCTTTTTTCATTACAATATTCTTTCATTACAATATTCTTTCATTACAATATTCTTTCATTACAATATTCTTTCATTACAATATTTCATTACAATATTCTTTCATTACAATATTCTTTCATTACAATATTTCATTACAATATTCTTTCATTACAATATTCTTTCATTACAATATTTCATTACAATATTCTTTCATTACAATATTCTTTCATTACAATATTCTTTCATTACAATAGTTCATTACAATATTCTTTCATTACAATATTCTTTCATTACAATATTCTTTCATTACAATATTTCATTACAATATTCTTTCATTACAATATTCTTTCATTACAATATTCTTCCATTACAATATTTCATTACAATATTCTTTCATTACAATATTCTTTCATTACAGTATTTCATTACAATATTTCATTACAATATTTCATTTACAATATTTCATTACAATATTCTTTCATTACAATATTTCATTACAATATTCTTTCATTACAATATTTCATTACAATATTCTTTCATTACAATATTTCATTACAATATTCTTTCATTACAATATTTCATTACAATATTCTTTCATTACAATATTTCATTACAATATTCTTTCATTACAATATTCTTTCATTACAATATTTCATTACAATATTCTTTCATTACAATATTCTTTCATTACAATATTTCATTACAATATTCTTTCATTACAATATTCTTTCATTACAATATTTCATTACAATATTCTTTCATTACAATATTCTTTCATTACAATATTTCATTACAATATTCTTTCATTACAATATTCTTTCATTACAATATTTCATTACAATATTCTTTCATTACAATATTCTTTCATTACAATATTTCATTACAATATTCTTTCATTACAATGTTCATTACAATATTCTTTCATTACAATATTCTTTCATTACAATATTCTTTCATTACAATATTCTTTCATTACAATATTTCATTACAATATTCTTTCATTACAATATTCTTTCATTACAATATTCTTTCATTATTATTTCATTACAATATTCTTTCATTACAATATTCTTTCATTACAATATTCTTTCATTACAATATTCTTTCAATACAATATTTCATTACAATATTCTTTCATTACAATATTCTTTCATTACAATATTTCATTACAATATTCTTTCATTACAATATTCTTTCATTACAATATTCTTTCATTACAATATTCTTTCATTACAATATTTCATTACAATATTCTTTCATTACAATATTCTTTCATTACAATATTCTTTCATTACAATATTTCATTACAATATTCTTTCATTACAATATTCTTTCATTACAATATTCTTTCATTACAATATTTCATTACAATATTCTTTCATTACAATATTCTTTCATTACAATATTCTTCCATTACAATATTTCATTACAATATTCTTTCATTACAATATTCTTTCATTACAATATTTCATTACAATATTTCATTACAATATTTCATTACAATATTTCATTATTTCATTACAATATTCTTTCATTACAATATTTCATTACAATATTCTTTCATTACAATATTTCATTACAATATTTCATTACAATATTTCATTACAATATTCTTTCATTACAATATTTCATTACAATATTTCATTACAATATTTCATTACAATATTCTTTCATTACAATATTTCATTACAATATTTCATTACAATATTTCATTACAATATTTCATTACAATATTTCATTACAATATTTCATTACAATATTCTTTCATTACAATATTTCATTACAATATTTCATTGCAATATTTCATTACAATATTCTTTCATTACAATATTTCATTACAATATTTCATTACAATATTTCATTACAATATTCTTTCATTACAATATTTCATTACAATATTTCATTACAATATTTCATTACAATATTCTTTCATTACAGTATATCAGCCGCCCATTCAATCTTGCCGAACCTTATATTCACATTTACACTACCGGCCATAATTAGTAGGCCACGCCAATGTTTTAAAACTGATGTATTTCATACTATTTTTTAGTATTTATTGCCAAGTGAATAATTGTAAATGAAAATAGAATGGTTCTTTTGTTAATACTGCACAATAATATGTGCATCAAATGAATTTATAAATATTTAATAATTACCTATATTGCAGTTTCATCAATGAAAGAATGAACAAAATTTAGGGTGATTCGAACGAGTTCATTTTTGCTTTCTTGCCTTGTAAAATTTTGCAAAGTAATAATAACAAAAGAACCATTCTATTTTCATTTAGAATTATCTACTTGTCAATAAATACTAAAAATAGTACGAAATACATAATTTCTTTTAAAAAACTGGGGTGGCCTAATAATTATGGCCGGTAATGTAGGTAGTGATCAGACTCATTGGTCTTTCAACTTGACATGGTCGTAAGTTTTTAGGGAGTAGAAGGAAATGAAAGAAACGCTAATTTAATGGATTAATGTTCACTGTTCCAATAAAACTTTGCATAACGGCAGACGATATTTTAAAATGTTTACAACATATTTCAAATGAGGTATAAAATAATTATAATACATATAAAATATTCATTTAGAAGAAAGTGTTTATCTTTTTTTTTTTGCCGGCAGGAATTGTGATTGATTACTTACTGAAATTGTATGGTTACTTACTTAAACTGGGGTCGAAGCACGCGAGACAAACGATGCAACTCTCAGCCAATCGCGAAATAAATTTAGCGAATACACTCTCCTCGCTTTTCACGTTCACGTCCACGTCGCGTGGTGTGGATTTCGGCTTTACGATTTTTCTTTGCAAGGGCATCGCCCAGCACAACTTTTCCCTCAGACGAAGAAAATGTTTTTCGAAACGAAACGTCTTCCCATGGAGTATATTTCCTAAAACGGCGTGAATTATCCACGCTGTTTCTGATCTCATTCCAGCTGTATACGGACACCTTTTCTCTTTTTCTCTTGTTAGTCACTTGTATGCCAGTCCCCAAGAGATGCCGGTAGTTAACAAAATAAGCCGCGAAAGGAGTTTCGGAATGTTTTCCGGAATCGACTGATCGCATCAGTCGATTAAAGAAGAAGACACCAGGCATGTAGATAGAAGACAAAAAATGGCATTATTAATTTTAATATTACTCTTATTTATAAGCCTTATCACCTTTCTGTTGTCTAGGCTGTTGTTTTGACTTTTTATGCACATTATTTCACGCGAGGACCATCCACTATTTTTTTTATATTCTTTTCTTTTTTTCAGAAACCAAATGTAAAAAAAAATATTAGTGATGGCGGAATTTAGAAAATTAGCGAAAAACGAGTAAAAGAAACAAGCCCAAAAATCAAAACAAAATAAAAACACACACAAAGAGAAAAGCAGAGAGAGAGAGAGAGAGCGAGACAGACAGACAGACAGACAGACAAACAGAAAGAGAGAGACAGAGAAAAAAGATAAAAGAAAATGTGCTTACAGTTTAAGTCTTAAGAAGAAAGAAAAGGAAGAGATATAGACGGAAAACGTTAGAAAAAAAGGGTGCGTAAGAGAGTGATAGACATAGAGAGAGAAAGAGAAAGAAAAAGAGAATATATTCAATGAAGGGAGTAAAAGAATGAAGAGAAGATTGAGGAGGAAGAAGTAATAGAAAAGAAAGGCAATAGATAAAAATGATTTAAATAAAGAGAAAGGAACAAAAGCGAGAGATATAATAAAGAAAGGGAGAGAAAGAGAGAGAGGACGAGAAGCAAAGAAAGTGAGAAGTGGGGGGAAGAGAGTTGCAGAAAGACAGAAATCGCAACCTTTTAATGACGTAAGAATAAAAAAAAATATTGCCGTGAGTGACGTATTTTCCATGACGCAATTAAAAGAATGTTTTAAAATGGGCCCATGCTTAAAAAACGCCAAATAAATAACGTGTTTTAGATATTACTTATAACCACGTAGTAAACATAACATTTAGATTAATGCCTTGTCGATTGGATTTAAATTACTTCCACTGCGTACCCCATTGCTAAAATAGGTTACATTCCGGGTGGATACTTACAAACTATGGTGTAAACCGAACCAAGGCATCACTATTTGACTCTGGTGTCAAATATCAATATTTGACTCAAACTTAATCCAGTCATTTTACGGCTATTTTGTAAACTTCAAATGTTTTCTTCGTGACATTGAAATATAGACCTTTGGACTCAGTGACTCTCTTTTTAATCTAATGTAAACTAGAGTTATGTCCCCATTATTTATTGTAAATTGAATTATCGTTGTGACATAAGGCCGAAAGGGAAGTCGGGTCAGACTGATCATCACTCACCACCCTAAACTTAGTTAATCTAATTTGCAACTCATTCATTCATTATAATATACTCAATCATGACAAGAATTCATTCATCTTCATTTATCCGACATGCAACACAATACCGCATATTCAAGAGGTTTCCAACTAAAACACCCATGTCAAAATATTTTTTAAAATATATACATTCGCCCGTGCCTTGAATACGGTTGCCGTGTCTGGTTGTGTGCTCCAGATATTCATCCCGAGATTCTCAACAAAATCCAAAGAAGGATCTGCAATGTAATCCGTCCTGACTTGGCATCTCAACTTCAGTAAATTTCTCACTGACGCTGTTGTCTCTCTCAGTATTTCTTTCCAATCTCACTCCCCCCCAGGAGCCCCCTACCTCTACCAAAAAGCTGACTAGGATGCCTTTCGCGATTTCCTCTGCGATGTCCCTTGGGGAAAAGTGTTCGACCTATCAGTTGATGACTGTGCCTCTGAGGTCTCGTCATGGGTGAAAGCTGGCATTGATGCCTTCATACCCACCAGGAAGTATTGCTTAAAATCTCATTCCTCTCCGTGGTTCTCTCCGACCTGCTCAGCCGCCATTGCCCACAGGAACCATTACTTCCGTCTATTCCGGAGACAGTCAACTGATCACAATAGGCGCCTGTTCATATCTGCTCGCAATGAGTGCAAGAGAACCCTAAATGACGCCAAACGGTTGTTTGCTGAGAGAATGCGACAGCGCATAGCTGACCGCAAGTTCGGCTCCAAGGACTATTGGAAGATTTGCAAACGAGTGCTCAGCAATAGGAAATCCTCAATACCTTCTTTAATCCATGAATTTGAGGTTCTCACGTCATCTGCGGACAAAGCTGAGTGCTTTGCCCGCAGATTCTCATCCAACTCCACATTTGACTCGTCCGGAGTACACCCACCGGACTTCTCTATTAGAACTGAGGCCAAACTGCATGACGTATATATTACCCAGACAGTAGTATCCCGAGTAATTTCAAAACTCGACCCCCATAAGGTGTGTGGAGAAGATGGAATCCCGGTGATAGTCCTTAAGATGTGTGCTCCTGAACTTTCCCTTGTCCTCTCTAAACTATTTAACTACTGCCTTTCTGCTTCCTGCTTTACTGCATGCTGGAAGTTCTCTTCAGTCGTTCCTTTATTTAAGAATTGTGGTGAACCCTCGGACCCATCCAACTATCGTCCTATCAGTCTTCTACCGATATTCGGGAAAGTATTCGAGGCCATAATCAATGCTGAAATAGTTCATCATCTCACTGCCTTCAAACTCTTCTCTGACAGGCAATATGGATTCCGCTTTGCCAGGTCCACGGCCGACCTGCTAACAACCGTAACGGAGTATATGCTATAGGCCCTTGATGTGTCTGACGAGGCTCGCGCGGTTGCTCTGGATATCTCCAAGGCTTTCGACAGGGTTTGACACTCTGGCCTCCTATGCAAACTACGGTGTTACGGTATTACCGGTCGCCTGCTTGACCTAATCCAATCTTTCTTAAATAACCGCAAAATGAAGGTCGTTTTGAATGGGCGTGCCTCTTCGTCCTACAGCACGAATGCTGGTGTCCCGCAGGGCTCTATCCTGGGCCCGACGCTCTTCCTTATTTTCATCAACGACCTCCAAGATGATATCAAGTCCCAAGTAGGCATCGACGCAGATGACACTACAATATACTCCCGCACCAGTAAGAAACCTGTCGTGGCGGACAGACATAATCTCGCTGCTGACCTTGAACGGGATCTACACTCTGTGGTGAACTGGGGCAAGAAGTGGCTTATCAACTTCAATTCATAAGCTGTTGTCTGTCAACCATTACAGGCAACCTCTCCTACCTCCCATAAGCATGGACCAAGCGATTCTCCCGGAGAGCAATACACTACGCCTCCTCGTACTTACCCTGTCCTCAGACCTCAAATGGAACAACTCTATTGAATCCATAGCAAAATCTACTGCTAAGAAGGTTGGGTCACTATGTCGATCCATCATGTTTTTTTCCGCCTGAATCCATCCTGCATATATACGTCAACCATCCGTCCGTGCATGGAGTACTGCTGCCATTTATGGTCAGGCGCCCCTGCCGTTCTCCTCAGTGTTCTTGACAGGCTCCAAAGGAGAGTCTGTAATGTGATAGGTACTGATCTGGCGGCTCGACTGCAGCCACTTCCCCATCGTCGAAATGTGGCCTCTCTTTGTCTGTTCTATAAATACTTTCATGGCTTCTGCTCGGACGAACTTAAGTCACTGGTGCCTCCTCAACAGGTGTTTACTCGTGCAACCAGACTGGCAACTGGGTCCCACCCATTCACAGTCAGGTTATCCAAATGCAGACGACAATTCTACTCCTGCAGCTTCTTCTCTCGCACTTCCCGCCTGTGGAACTCGCTCCCGTATTCTTGCTTTCCTAACGGCTACAACCTCCAGAAATTTAAATGCAAAGTCAACACTCATCTACTAACTACTGGACTCTAGCTCTCTCCCCACCCCCGTATAACCTTCCCTTTCTCTCCACCTATGTATCTGTCATCGCACCTGCTTTCTCAGCTTTCTATTGCCCCTTTCTAACTAGTTTGTACTCATCACTCTTTTCTAATTAATCTTTTTACAGTTATGTAGCCCCCTTCACATCAGTGGCATTTCCGCCTTGCTCAGGGTGAAATGATTAAAAAAAAAATTGATACATA
Source organism: Ascarosepion bandense (assembly GCA_037127315.1). Lineage (NCBI taxonomy): Eukaryota > Metazoa > Mollusca > Cephalopoda > Sepiida > Sepiidae > Ascarosepion > Ascarosepion bandense. The sequence continues at coordinate 112,041 of JBBBDQ010000333.1, forward strand.
AAATATTTGTACTTTCTTTTTTTTCTGGAATCTTCGAAAATACCTTGCCACCGTTGAGCTTGGTAAATAGTTTCTCCGGGCTTGGCAATAGGTAATGAGAAACTTTGATAGCATTGTTTAATCCAGTCGAGAAATCTGCGCAAACACGGGATTCTCCGGATGTTTTCTTTACATAGACCACTGGTGCCGCCTATTCACTGAATTCGATTTGTGAAAGGATTGCAGTTTGTACCAATCTATCTAGCTCTTTGTCAATTTTTATGGTTACGAAAGGCACGTTTTGCTTTTTTAAAATACTGCTTTAGTTCAATTTTAACTGCGAACTTGTTACATCGTCCTAAACCGCTCGAAAATACTTCAGAAAACTGATTGTGTAGTTCTTCTTTTAATTTTGTAGCTTCTGACGGCTCGCAGTCTATTTTCTTACAACAAGAGCTAATGGGTACATCAAACTTTTGCATCCAGTCTGTGCCAACCAGATTTTCTGTCATCACAAATATTTTTAATTTTTCGTTTTTCTGTTTAGTATTACTTCTCCATCGAAATTGATCCGTGACAGACATAGCGATTATCTGTGTATGCATCATGGTCGGTCTATTTAGTTTCCTCCATGTTTGTAGGTCAATTGTAGTTAGATCCGATCCTGAATCTAACTGTAGTTTTACCTTCTTATTTAAGATCTCGGGTTCTATGTATTTTTTGTGTTTAGTTTGACAGTTTTTAATCCAGTGGAATCCACTACATCTGTAACATGCAGATGGGGGGGGGCTTATTTTTTATTTGATCTCTGTTATTAATTGACTTATATTTTGTAATTTTGTCATTAAATTTTGTTTTTCTTTTAAATTTTTGTTCAACTTACGTATGTGTGCTAAACCTGATTCCTCAATATACTTCGAATTTGACAGTCTTCTGATAATTTTCAGCGTTAATCCAGGCTCATTTTGGAGCTAAGTAAGCATTCTTTCATGCATTTCGCTGTCCTTGGTGAGACTAATCTTGTACGAATATAAGACATTTAAAGCTGTCCGGACTTAATTCTGCCAATTCAAAGTCATCGCATTGCTTGTTAACGAATGCGGCGAACGTCGAATAGTTCTCATTTTTGCTTTTTACGAGATTGAGGCATTTCCACCTTTTGTGAAAAAGTGAAGAGCTCCATAAGGCATGTAACTGCCTCGTCAAACGTCAAATCGTTTGTTTTCTTTGGCAGGATATAGACCACAAATTTTATGTACTCCTCCGTTCCCAATTTCCTGAGTAATAACCTTAACATAGCGTCTGAAATTTTTGTCATCTTCAAGAGAGTACTTAAATGTCTCTATAGTTTCCAAAATGAATCTTGGGAAAAAGTCGGGTCTTTTTCAATGTTCCTTTCTTGTGTGTTGATTGTCAATTTTAGTAATAATTCTTGAGGTTGTAATTGTCTTTCTTCATTTATTCTTTGAATTTCCATTTGTTTTTTTCTCTAATTTCCTTTGTGCTTCCACTTGTTTTTCCTCGAATCTTAATTGTCTCTCTTCACTTTTTTTCATAATTCCAGTATTCCTTTTTGAAAGTCTTCTATGGTTTACTGTTTTATTTCCGTGAGGGGTTTCACTTTTTTACCGTTGCTTTTTTGCATTTAATTTTATGAAAGATTTTCCTGTTTTTCATTGTGGTGACTTGCTCGAGGAGCAAAAAATATTGACTTTCAAATACCTTTTGACGAATTCTTTTTCTATCGCTTTACGTTGCAAAGTTGTTATACAACCAGATTTTCTTTTTAATTTCTGCAATAGTGGTGCCAAATTATTGTGGTCGACGTGTGTGGTAATATGGTTTTTTCGTTGTTCTCTGTATGAGTTCTTTCCAGTTTTTGTCGTGACTCATGAATTTTCGTCGGCATGTTGCTGTGTTCGACTCGAATTCGAATCCTTCATCGCCAAGTTGTTGTAGGAACTCAAGTTCGAATCATTCGTCGCCAAGTTCTTGTGGATCACAGGAATAGGAACTGCACAAAATAAAGGAATAACAAACAGAATTTGAGATAGAAAAATAAGTATATTAAACGTAAAGAATACAATCTTGAACGCGGGTTAGTAATCCAGGAATACAGTTAGTAAGATGGATATATACAATGTCTTTGAAGTGAAGCCGTAGCAGAATTATTATGTCCGCGTTGAAAGTTGACGGGTGCTGTATAATAATTTTCTTCTGAATGGAGCTCAGAGCTACTATGAACTAATAACACTGTATTCACGGTAGCTCTCTGATTTTGACGTTATCTCACGATGTCTCTGGATGTCTCTCGTCTTGCTTCTATGCAAGACTATATGCATACTCGAGACGAGTATATTATCCTGAAAAAAGGAGAGACCCCCACAACATAATCAAACAGTGTTATATATTTATTTCTACCGGCCTGATCATTTACGATAAATTTTTGTTACGAAAATGTGCGTCATTCGACTGGGTTCGAACTTGCGACCCCTATCCACACAGGGGAAGCCACCAAATGATCTGCCGCATCTTAGACCTCTGGACCACGAATGACCAACAGTCTAAATATATATATATACGCTTGATTTGACTTCGGTTAGAATGTTGGTCATTCGTAGTCGAATATTTATACGAGACAAACGTTTAATGCAAAGAATTTCTCATTTTAAGTGAATTGGTTCATTTCGACTACGAAGTTTCGTGAGTATACCGCTAAGATAGAGTCGGGCATCAGGACTATTTATTTGTGTGTCAACGCCCTTACTCCACTCAATATCGAGCACTTTACGATAAAAATATTTGCTTCCCAAAATACTTTTTATCCGTAAAACAACTGAAAAAACAAAAATTTTAGCAATAAGCATTATTACAACCCAACACTTGGATATAAATATATATATATATCCAAGTGAATAAAAAACGAAGAAAATATTAACAATGTTCAAAACATTAATTTAAAACAGTTCCCAATATAGAAATAGAGCTATAAATATTTATTATAAATTATATTTTAGAACATGTACAAATTATAATTTGTATATGTTCTAAAGTATAATATATATATATATATATATATATATATATATTGTCATCCGCAGATAGATCTGTTTCGCTGTATCACAGCTCATCAGTACGGTTAGACTCCGATTGCTTTTTTACCCAGGATTGAAACCCGACCGAAATGGCGTCAGTCGGCGAAGGTCTGTGTGTGTGTGTGTGTGTGTGTGTGTGTGTGGTAGCTGATTTTATTTCCTATATGTCATACTCACCAAATCAACCTCTTCCCATAAACTGTCGCTTTCTAGAACAGTCTTCCTGTAGAATGTTTTTTCTAATCATTACAATCTTGATCCTTTCAAGTCTAGGGTTAACCGTTATCTTTCTTTCATAACGCCACGAACTTCACTTTCGCTCTCTCTTTCTTTCAGACAACATCACGCAGCATCTCTTAGAGTGTGGAATTTTTTAAAAATTTAGTAATGTATTAAGATACAATTTTATATAGATATCTTCACTCCATTTTCGATACCTAAATTTTAAATTGAATTTTTAACAATAAAGACTTTTTCTTGAAACTTTAATTTTAGCTTAATTGCTAAATGATAAAATTTACTATTTCTACTCATCAAAATACTGTTGTACTTTAAACAGAAATTATATTCATTGGAATTTAGAATTTTGAGATTTTAAAAACATTTTTAGTTTTTCGGCCATTTTTTGAGTGATCAATACATTTACAAATAAAAGTTAATTCTTGGTTTGAAAAATTTTGCAAAAACAGAATATATATCTCTCACTCCATATTTTTGAAAAATTATCAAATTTAAAGTTAAATTAATCTGATTTAAAACAAATATTACTTGTTTATGGCATGAAATTTAGAATAAAAGTATTTCTTAATCACAAAGGTCTGACTCATTGACCTACCAAGTAGGCGATGACAGCACCTATCAATCAATCTGGAAGTATGGTGACAAAAAGTTGAAACCCAGTTAAACATTTCGTAACGGGAACAAACTTTAAAACATGTGACTTTTTAATGTCTTATAAGTTTCCATTGTAAAAGAAAATGAGCTGTTTAACATAAAAAATAAATAAATTAGAAATTATTTTAAAAATCTTCATTCTAAATTATTTGTATTAAGCTTATAAATTTTCGATTCATAAATAAAATCTAATTTTAATGAATTCATAACGGGAGACACTGAGTGACTGCAAGAAATTTAAAAAGATGTTTAATCTATGATTAGCAAAGAAAAAAAATGAAAACAATTCTTATAAAAATTCATTATTCATCGAAATGTTTTTCTTCTTCAGAACATGATATCCTAAAATGATATTCTATATAAAATCACTTATAACTTTATTTAGTTTAAAAAAATATTATTAAGCTTTTATTTATTAAGCTTGAGAAATTATTAAGCAGGTCAACGATTATGATTAATATTTTGTCATTTTTCATCATATTTTGATTTCTGCTATGGTCGCACTACCAACCAAGTCTGCGAGAAGACCTAAGGCAGGTAGTAGTGTGTTGTTATGACTCCATTTCATGTTTTTCTATCTTCCCTAACATACCTTACATACCTAGCGTTACATAGACAAAGTTCTCCTTAGTGTGGAGCTGTACTTAAAAAGACAATTTTTGTATATCTCTTAAGTTAGGGTTTCTAGGGATTCTTTCAATGTGTTGTTTTGTTCCATTTTTTATCATTCCAAGTGCACCTACTATCACTGGCACGATTCTTGTTTTCAATTTCAACATTTTTTTCTATTTCAATTTCCAGGTCTTTATATTTTGACAGTTTTCTTGGTTGCTATGTTACAATCCGCTGGACAAGCCATATCGATTGTAACATAGCAACCAAGGAATTCGAAATTATTATTATTATTAATTACAGATGAAGTTATACAGAAGTGAACGTCTAGGTTTTTTTTAATCGTTTCACTTCAAGCAAGGCAGTACTGCCACTGATTCAGGGGGCTACATAAGAGTAAAAGTTTAGTCAGGAGAAGAGTAAAGAGAAAGACGAACCAGTGACAATGAGTGTCTGAGAAGGGGCAAGAGAAGGATGGGAACACAGATGTGATGACAGCTGTGAAGTTAGAGTGAGGAAGGAAAAGAACAAGATACACGGGGGGATGTAGAAAGAAGGAGGGAAGGACTGGAGTCAAGTAGATAAGAGATAGGAATTGACATTGCATTTAACTTCCTGGAGGTTGTAACTGTTAGGAAACCAAGTATACGGAAGAGAGTTCCACTGGCTGGAAGTGCAAGAAAAGAAGCTTTTGAAGTAGAATTGTCGGCTGCATTTGGGAGATTTAACCGTAAAAGGGAGGGACTCTGTTGCCAGTCTGGTTGCTCGAGTAAATTCTTGTGGAGGGGGCACTAGTGTCCTAAGTTCGTCGGAACAGAAGCCATGAAAATATTTGTAGAAGAAACAGAGGAAAGCCAAATTCCGCCGGTGAGAAATTGGTTAGAGTCGAGCTGCCAGGTCGGGACTGATCACAGATTCTCCTTTGGAGCCTGTTGAGAACACTGAGATAAACGGTAGTGGCACCTGATTAGATATGACAACAGTATTCTATGGACGGTCGGATGGTTGATTTGTATATGTGCAAGATGGATTCAGGTGGAAAAAAAAACTTCCTGGCCCGACATAGTGTGACAACCTTCCTTGCAGTGGACTTAGCTATTGATTCAATGTAACGGTTCAACTTGAGGTCGGAAGAGAGGTTGAAGCCGAGGAGATGCAGTATATTGCTTTCAGGGGGACGCTTGGTCCCTGCTTGTGGGGTGCAGGAGAGACTGCCTGTGATGGGTGAGAGATAGCAGCTTTGTTTTATAAGCATTGAAGTTTACAAGCCATTTCTTATCCCAGTCTACCACAGAGTGGATGGATGTCCTTCTCAAGATCAGCAGCGAGGTTATGTTTGGCCGCCTTGCTAGATTTGAAGTTAAGTAAAAAGATAATAGGACACAGTGAGAAGTTGCACACACAGACAGGTGTGTGTATATATATATATATATATATATATATATATATATATATATAGTCATCCGCAGACAGATCTGTTTCGCTGTATCACAGCTCATCAGTACGGTTAGACTCCGATCGCTTTTAACCCAGGATTGAAACCCGACCGAATTGGCATCAGTCCGCGATTCTACCTCTGAGCTATGGGCGCTCGGTAGATAAAGGCAGATATCGTATATTATCATTATACACGCCTATATATATATATATATATATATATATATATATATATATATGTGTGTGTGTGTGTGTGTGTGTGTGTGTGTGTGTGTAAAATATTTGTTTATGTGTGTGTGCGCGTGTGTGTGTGTGCGTGTGTGTGTGTGTGTGTGTGTGTGTGTGTGTGTGTGTGTGTGTAAAATATTTGTTTTTGACTCGAGTGTTGATATATCCAGGACATAAATAAATGGGACACATCGGAGAAGTGTTTTGATTGGACAGTCTTCTTGTGAAAATTCTTTTAAAAGCCCTTTCACCCACCCAAGTATATGAGGACATCTCAATAAAACCAGCAGCTCATCAGTGTTAAAAATCAGACTGTTGGCAGAAGCGAAAGCTCTTTTGACTTGCGTTGAAACTTGGGGACGTAATCTTATTCAAATATGAGGGTCTACGATTACACGAAAAGAATCTTTCAAAAGGTATCTCCGCCTAATATGCTTATGGGCTTCACTCTACTGATTCTCACAATTGCAGTAGTACATCAAGGGACAAGACTCCATCAGCTGGAAAAGAAATCTCCAGAGGCAGTAAGTTTGAAATCTTTTCTTCAATTCTTTCTTTTTTTCTTTCTTAATTTTTTAAAAAACTTTACTCCAAAGATGCTGACGAGGATGTTGAGAAACGTCATTGTTATTACAGTTTGATTTTGTTTTATTACAAAGGTGATTGTAAAACAGCACAAAGGATGACTGCAATTGTTGAAACAATTTCTGGAAAATTAAACTCTTGTTTATTTTAATTTTTGTTTTCATTGAATTACTCTCTAGTAATCTTTGAATTAACGAACCAGGAATGCAAGTGAGGTTCGTCTTTTATTATATACGAGTGTACCACTGCCTTAAAAAATGCCTGCTCTAAACTGTTCGTCTTCATAAAGTGTCCCAGATGTTCTAACTGTCCTTTTCCGATTTTAATATTTTCTGATGGGAATTCGCTGTTCCGTGAAGTCCTTGACCTCTTTCCTTCCACCCTCTTTTTGAAATATTACCAAACGGCTATAAGTTCGTAACCTAAAACTGAAAAAAATATTTTATTTGATGAATTATTAATATTAAGAAATTATATTATATTATATTTTCTTTCTAAATTACAAACGTATACTCTGTGAATACTGTGGTTTCTACAAGAAAATGGTTTGAATTCCTATTTTCTATATATTATTTCGGTTTATTTGAAAGTCAACGCTAAATGATCTTCATATGGGAACATTCGACAAAATATCATATAACTTGTATCTTTAGTTTGTCAGCGCGGACGTTACGTCCTACCAACACCTCATAATCAATGGACTATTCCGTTTTGATCGTCTGCTTTAGTAAAATAGAAAAAAAAATACTTGTTAATTATAAATGTTTTCCTCTGAAACCGCTTTTCTATATAATGGTCTGCCCTCATACTTATGATTGTTATTGGAATACTAAAGTTATTAATGTGCGTTGTAGTGCATTGGATATCGGCTCGGAACGAGAAATCGGGGAGTCGAGTTCGAATTCCAGCTGAATTCATTGCATTCACTTACGCGCAAATACCCTTGGGAAAGGTATTAATCTGCCTTCCAGTTATGGGTTAAATAACAGGACAGATTGGGTTCTATAGCCTTGGTCGGCAACCAGTCTACTGCAGAAAGCAATGGCAACCTACTGAGGGGTAATCTTCTACCCAGTCAGTCATGTCTCTTTCGAGACATGATCGCCCAAGCGTGTATCACGTATGGCATTTAACTAACTGATAAGAGGATGTGCGTTGTGGTACAGTGGATATCGGCTCGGAACGAGAAACCGGGGAGCCGAGTTCGAATTCCAGTTGAAGTCATTGTATTCACTTACGAGCAAATACCCTTGGGAAAGGTATTGATCCGTCTCTTCCTTCCAGTTATGGGTTAAATAGCAGGCCAGACTGGGTTTTATCTTGGTCGGCAACAAGTCTACCGCAGAAAGCAATGGCAACCTACTGCGTAGAGACATGATCGCCCAAGCGTGTTTCACGTATGGCACTTAACTGACTGAAAGTTATTAATGTTCATTATTTAATGTAGGGAATTTTTAAAAGTATTTTATAGTCGTAGAAATCACAAGGAACTTAGTCAGTCATTATTTAAGAATTAGAATTCCCCAGAAAATTCAAATGGAGAAACTGTAGCATTTTCAAAGGTAATGCTAGTATTTTTAAATTTGTTAACAATCAGCTACAGTTATAAAATAATCTCTGATGGGTACAAAGTTTCTATTTGTGCTTAAAAAAACTCGGCATTTTAAAAGAGTGTATGTGCGTTGTGGTGTAATAGATATCGATTCGAGTTCGAATCCCAGCTGAATTCGCTGCATTAACTTACGCGCAAATATCATTGGGGAAGGTATTAATCTATCTCTTCACTCTCCGACTATGGGTTGAATAGCAAAGCTGATTGGGTTCTATAGCCTTGGTTATGGAAAGTAATGGAAACCTACTGCGGGAAAATCTGCTGCCTAGTGATTCATGAATCGAAACAGACATGATCACCCAATCGTGTATCACGTATGGCACTCAAATGACTGATATATATTTACATAACATATACTAACTAGGAGGAAAAAAGAACAGTAACATGCCATATTGTGGTGAATCGAAATTTATAAGAGCAAAATAACAACTTCAACAAAGAAGGAGCTAAGGAGCTAACCAGTTATGGCCACACGTGCTACAGAGCACAATCGAAGACAAAATATATAAATATATGCAAAATGTTTTAAATATACTACCAGAGAATCAACGGCACAAATCGCAGACAGATTACATTAAGACTCAGCCGCCTTTCTTTTCAGAGAGAAAGTTACTTATGATTTATATATAGTTTCTCAAGAACTTTCAAACGATAATTCTGTCAATAAATACGAAAATAAAATGGTAAAATAAAAACAAATGTCATTGTATACTCTTTTAAAATGTTTGCTTTTAATAACATGGTTATATATATATATATCTAAAACTCTTTCTAGAGTATATATATATATATATATAAATTTTAGATATTCTACAATTTCATGGGTAATACGTATTTCGCAGCAAACCTTGCTGCTCGTTAGACCCAAATGATACAACAGTTAATATTCAAAATAATCCAGAAAAATCACATCCAGACACTCACGTGCCCATATCGAGAATAGATATTTGTAACGGTAATCTAATGAAAACATTCTTTCGCCCATTCAAAAAAAAAAAAAAAGAAAAGAAAGAAAATGAAAAATATGGAAAAATCATAAACGGAAAAAAGGGAAAAGGAAATGAAAAGAAAAGAAAAGAGAATGAACAGTTTAAGGAGAAAGGAAGTTAAAGTTAACGTCTTAGATCGACACCAGCATCTATTGAAATTCATCTGCTTCTTTAGAAAAACATGACATGGAAATTTAACATTAAATTTAGTTTTAATGATAATGGGATATATTCATAGTATAAAAATAGTTGGTAAACCATACTTTAAATCATAATATAACTACTATGTATGTATTTATAAACACACACACACACACATATATATATATATATATATATATATATATATGAGAAAATGATAACTAAAATATTAAAAACGATCTTAAAATTATCTTAAATAATATGAATACAAAATATAATAATAATAATAATAATAATAATAATAATAATACAAATATATTCATATACACGCATACATCATCATATATCCAAATGCAAATATATACACATCCCATATATGTTTTTCATTAATATATACACATATACACATACATACACATATACATGCACATACATACACACATATATATATATACATGTACATATGCCTACAAATACACATACATATATATATATATATATATATATATATATATATATATATATACACACATACATATACATACCCGCATATTCATACACACCTATACATACAACATTACAATCTCAAATATTATAAACCATTACAATAATATAATGCAACTGTAAAAATAATGACTGTAAAAATTTTGTGGGTAAAACGTTTCCAACAGTAAAGTCCAGATTTTTCTCAAAAAGAAACCAAATTTTTAAGTTAAAATAATTCAAATTATAATTTCAATCTAACTAAATTATTTTATAATTATTTTTAAGCCTACATTTAAATATCAATTCGTTTTGTTAATTAAGGAGTTTCTTTGGATTATTGTATTTGATAATAATCAATTTCTCCTCCAGGCATAAATTACATCCATCCCTGAAGTTGTTGGGAGTGTTAGCATATTTTATTATCCTCCATTTGACCAGTGGGGTAAATCCACCATCCTTTATATCCCAGTAGTATTTAGACAGGGCTGTTTGATATTTCAAGGAGGCGTTGGAAAGCGAGTGTCTGTGATTATAAAGTCTCTGTTTCCAACTACCTGCAGATATCCCTGTATAAACTCTTTTTTTGCTAGGGTCTTCTGGAAAAATAGTGGCTTCATAAAAAGATTTTCAGAATTACACCTGCCATAAACGGGTCAGTTGGTTTTATTGATGCGATTGCAGGAAATATAATTTTTTTTAATCATATCGCCCGAGCAAGGCGGTAACGCCACTGATGCGCAGGGGGCTACGTAAGAGTGAAAAGATTGGAAAAGAGAAAGCCGGAAACCACATCCTAAACAGGGAACAAGGGATGAGCCTCTTCACCTGTTCAATAGACGTGGGTGGAGTGTGAACCGGGCGATAGTTTAGTCTATCTACTCCAATTGAAAAATAAAAAAGAAAGAAAAGCATAAAAAGATTCGACAAGAGAAAGCCGGAAACCATATCCTAAACAGGGAACAAGGGATGAGCCTCTTCACCTGTTCAAGGTTTTTTATGGAAGATTTTAAGTACTTTATTATTATAAGAATTAATTAAGATTTGCATGTTATTGGTCGTTGAATAACTAATTTTAAGAGTTTTCTGTTAAATAATTTACTTTGGGGAGTGTTTTGGTGGAAGTGTTTGCTAACTAAATTTTAAAAATATTTACCTATGTTTACATTAGACAACTTGCAGAAAGGAGAGTTGAACCATATTATTTTTCTTTTTCTAATTTTGCCTTTGGTTCCATTTTTAGTTTTATCTTTCAATTTTCTTGGTATAATATTTCATCATTAAAATTACTCTTCTTAAGGGATTATTGTTTTATTCTTATCAAATATTTCTTTATTAGAAAATAATTTATTAATTCCAATATTAACTATTTTAGGTATTATTTAATGATTGATTTAGGATGATTCGAATTAACATTAATATAGACTGGGGATTGATTCCTTTTTTCGTATGGTTTAAAGGTATTATTGGACAGGTTAAAGTTAATGTCTAAAAAATTAACAATTTTGAGATTGGATGAAATTTCGATTTTAAAACCTAAAATTTTAAATGCTCTAATAATTTTTTCTAAATTCTAGATGAAAGACGGCCGTTACTGCTAGGGATATACATAAGGCCATCATAATTAATAAATTATTGTTTGCTCTTTTTTCAGTGTTATAGGATATATATATATATATATATATATATATATATATATATATATTTGGTGTATGTTATCTTCTTTACTAGGTTTTTATAATGATATTATTATTATTAGTGTTATTATTGTCTTGAAATTTTTTTATATATATTTTATATTTATTATTATTATTATTATTATTATTATTATTTTATTAATATTATTTAAGATAATTTTTAAGATCGTTTTAATATTTTATTTATCATTTTTTATATTTATATATTTATTTATATATATTTTTAAATTATTATTATTATTATTAGTCTTATTATTGTTTAAATATTTTTTAATAATATATATTTATTATTATTATTATTATTATTATTATATTTGTATTAATATTATTAAAGATAACTTTTAAGATCGTTTTTTAATATTTTATTTATCATAAAAAATGTATATATATATTTTATAACTATATTTATTTATAATGTTATACTACTATTAGTTATATTTTAATTTGTATTAAAAAGCATGATTTACCATCTTTATACCGTAAATATATGCCATTATATTTAAAACTAAATTTTAATGTTAAATTTTCATGTCATGTTTTTCTAAGAAAGCAGAGGATTTGCAATAGACGCTGATGTCGATCTAAGACGTTAACTTTCTCCTTATACTGTTCGTTCTCCTTTTTTTCTTTTTCTTTTTCTTTCTCTTTTTTCCATTTATGATTTTTCTAAATTTTTATGTTCCTTTATTCTTTTTTTTTTTTTTTTTTGAATGGGCGAAAGAATGTTTTCATTAGATTACCGTTACAAATATCTATTCCCGATATGGGCACGTGAGTGTCCGGATGTGATTTTTCTGGATTATTTTGGATATTAACTGTTGTATCATTTGGGTTTGACGAGCAGTAAGGTTTGCTGCGAAATACGTATTACCCATGAAATTGTAGAATATCTAAAAAATTTTCTAGATTTTATTATCTGCGAAATTAAATAAATAAATTAAACATTGACTTCTTTTGACTTCGTTTCTATCGGAATTTACCTGACTTAAAAAAAACAAACATTCTACGTTATATATATATATATATATATATATATATATATATATAGATGTGTGTGTGTGTGTTTTTAAACATATAAATATTCAAATACGGGTAGCCATTAAAATAATATTTAACAAAGATATATACATATATAAAACAATGTTTTTAAAAAAAGACATTTTAAAAGAGTATATACTTACATTTGTTTTTTTTATTTTAGTATTTTGTTTACGCGTTTGTTAACACATTCAGATTATTATTTGAAAGTTCTTGAGAAATTATAAAAGTAGAAGGAAAGGCTGCTGGGACTTAATATAATCTGTTTGCAATTCCTGGCGTTGATTTCCTAAATATGTCTTCGTTTACGTTAGAATACGAAACAAAGTAGATGTGTATATTTCGAGGTTTGGAAGAAATGTGTTCAAAAACACTACCCGGGCGTTGTATGATCAGAATGTCATACGTGGCCGAGCGGTCAAAAGCACGCCAGATTGAATTACCGGGTCCCCGAAGTGATGCGGATTCTAATCCGGTGGGCGGATATTTTAGATTTATTGAATATTCAGTCGGGTAGATGTCAGTAAATATACTGCTTGTTAATAAAAAACAAAAACACCTATTAAAATAGAGTCTAAACAAATAAATTAAAAATATGTCGGATTTAATCTATGTCAAAATATATTTATATAGTTTTAGCGCAAAGAATGCCGACTTCGAAGTTTCGTGAGGACACCGTTTTGATGTCTTCACACATCGAGGCTGGTATATTTTTCTGTACTATTGCCACTTGAATATCAAGCACTTTGGCAAGCAGGTTTTTTCTCTCAAAGTGCCTTTTATCAGTAAAATTACTGAAAACCAACAATCTTGGCATCCAAAACTATCACAAATCAATAATAGACTTTAATTGGAGTAGATAGACTAAACTATCGCCCGGTTCACACTCCACCCACGTCTATTGAACAGGCGAAGAGGCTTATCCCTTGTTTCCTGTTTAGGATGCGGTTTCCGGTTTTTCTCTTTTCTAATTCTTCTCACTCTCATGTAGCCCCCTGCACATCAGTGGCGTTACCGCCTTGCTTGGGGTGATATGATTAAAAAATATATATATATATATATATATATATATATATATATAACGATTGTATGAGAACAGAACTTTGGTTCTTCTATGTATATAATAAGTAATATCAGGATGTAGATGATCATGGTTCTCCACAACGTCCTATACTTTGTATCAGTCAGTTAAGTACCATACGTGATACACGCTTATGCAATCATGTCTCGAAAGAGACATGACTGACTGGATAGAAGATTATCCCACAGTAGGTTGTTCATTACTTTTTGTGCTAGACAGTCTATAAAACCCAATCTGTTATTTAACCCATAACTGGAGGGAAGAGACAGATTAATACCTTTTCTAAGGGTAATTGCACGTAAGTAACTGCAAGGAATTCAGCTGGAATTCTAACTTTGTATCACTTAGAAATATTTGTCTTTTTTACTATCCTTCACATTCCATGTTTTTCAGACCATATACACAAGCTAGGTAGGTTACTTGCAGCTTTTGTCCGCCTCTCTTGCTCTCAATATGTCCAGTCAATGTGAAGTTTTCCAGTCATTTCTTTCCCGTTACATGTCTCAGAAATTTATTTCTGGATTTAAATAAAATTGCTACCCTTGTTTCCATTCTTAAACCTTACCTTTCACTCACATGTTCTGCCCATGGCCTCCTTCTGTAGAACTGTGTCTCTGTTGCCTCAATTTTTTCTTTATGTGGAAGTTGTCCATCATTCACTGGTATAGCGAATGATTGTTATTATGTAGATGACCAGCGCTCTTTCTTTTGTCTCTAGTGAATATTTTCTTTTCTTTTCTGCTTCTTAACGAAAAGGAAATTAATATTGAGTATCAGGAAGAGACAACTAAATTTCCTGGGACATGCAACCTGGGGAACCTGTTACTACCAGGCCAGATTGAAGGAAAAAGAGACAGAGAAAAGCAGCGATAACATATTTAAATGATTTAATGAGCAGGTGGATGACAGAACGGGGGTTGCGATATGTAACAGGAGAAAGCGTACTAAAAGACACCAGGGATAGAGAGACATGGAAGGCAATGATCGCCTACGTCCTGAAGGGACAAGGCACAGAGAAGAAGAAGAATGCTAATTTTGGAAAGCGTCTTTTACTATTTTAATGCGCCTTCGGATTAGGGTGTCATAGTTTTAAGTCGTCTGCTAAAACATATTCCAGATATTTGAACTTCTGTCATTGATTGATTACAGATTTAATTCACATAGGTGAATTATTTTATTTTATTGCTAGTAATATCTCGCACACTCAAAGTCATACATACACACACACACACACACTCGCAGACACATACATTGACACACAGATACACACTCAAACACAAACACGTATAGAGACAGACATCTGGATAAACACATTCATGTATCTTGTAAGATCGGGTTCAATTTTAATTCACATATTAACGATGTTTCGGCTGTTGTACAATCCGGGCTTATTCAGGTGATGTATGCTGGAATTTTTAATCGAAACCTTTATTTAATAGTAGTTCTTACTCCTCTCCGGTTTTATGAACAGAAGTAACGGTTTATTCTTTGATTCCACTTTAGAATTATGTTTCCGGTTCTTACAAGAACTACGTTCAGACTCCATCCCATCTCTTGAACAGGAGTTGTTTTCTGTTTAGAATCGTGTTCCTTCAACACAGTATATCTGACGTCTCCGCCTGAAATTTGAAACTTTATTCAGTAGTTACTATTTTTCTCTACCAATAAGAGGAGATAGGTTCACCTATCACTCGGTTCAGACTCTCTTCCGGCCTTTTGTACACGAAGTTGAGATTTGTCCCTTGTTTCCAATTTAGAATTAGATTTCCGGTTCCTTCATCTCTGTATTTTTTAAGTTTTCCGCCTGAATTCTGTAATTATTATTATTTCTCTACCAATTAGAGTTGATAGGTTTGCCTATCGTCCGGTTCTGACTCCATCCTGGTCTCTTGAACAGGAATTAAGGTTTATCCCTTGTTTCCTGTTTAGAATTGGTTTTACTGTTCCTTCAATTCTGTATTTCTGATGTCTGCGCCTGAAATCTGAAATTTTATTCAGTAATTATTATTTTTTTTTACCAATGTATGTAGATAGGTTTGCCTATTGCCCGGTTCAGACTCCATACTGATGTCTTGAAGAGGAGTTGAGGTTTTTCCCTTGTTTCCTGTAGGTTTTCGACTCTTTCTAAAGTCTATATTCACACTATACTTCTCATGTCTCCAACTGATCTTTAAAATCTTTCATTAATTCAATCCTAACACCTTCAAGAATACATAGCCGAAAGAACTTCTTGTCTTTTTTACACTAAATACAAATACTAATTAATCTCTACACAGTAACCCTCTACCAAGATTGACCCATCAGCCTTTTATTGGATGAGCATTAGTAATAAAAAAAAAAAAACTCCAACGTATATGACCTGAAGAAAGTTTGATCATACAACTGTCGAAATGTCGTGAATATGGCGATAAAGATGAAAACATTCTCGGCGATGTAAATTGGTTAAATCCGTTTTTTTAGTTTTTCACTGATTTTTTTTTCTTGCAGAATATTTTGCTTTCAAGAAGATCCGCTGTAGCAAAGGTTCTCTTGACAAAAACAGGTGAGATTATTTTCATTATTTCAGTTTGATATTTGGGATTTTCTTTAAATAATTTTCAAATAATTTTGTTGGATTCAGAGTAGAGTCGACCTTCGTCGGGATCATTGAGTTAATGCGAACGATCCTTTCCTTAGCTGCTTAGCATGTGCTTCGCTAGGGCTACATTTATTCATGACAACAAAACTAAATTTTATTGAAACGTACCAGTAATTTTGATGACCATCGCATATAACTAAAATTATATATATTAGTCATCCACATACAAGCCTGTATCATAGTTCATGTGTGGCTAAACATCCACTTGCTTTCAGCCGAGATCAAACTCGACCGATTTGGTGTCATTTGGGGGCTCTACTCCCTAAGCTATAGGAAATTTCAGCGTGTTATATATATGCGGTGTATACACAAGACAGCCACCGGGAGAACTCAATTCATTGCTGAGTGGGTAAACTTGGTACTTAGCTAAGCAGCGTTATTTCTGTCATGCCGGTTTCGAAGTTTCGTGGGGGCATTTTTGTAATGGCTTCACTCTTCTGGGTCATATATATATATATATATATATATATATATATATATATCAGTTTTGTTAAATTTTGGACAATCTGTATCTCCAAAAGATTAAATGCAATGTCAATCGCTATCGACTGTCCTGGTTACACTTTTCTCTTCTCGCTCAGTATTAATGTTTCTCTTCATAATTCTTCAATACCAAGTAACCCACTGTGTCTTAGTAGATTTACTGACTTGCTTTGGGGTAAAATCAATATATATAGAACATAATTTTTAATCGATACTCGTATTTGAGTGGGTATTCTGTTTTTAATCAAGCAGTATATTTATATATTTATTTCTACCGTTCCGATAATTTATGATCAAAATAGAATATCTACTCAAATACGAGTATCGATTAAAAATAAGGTTCAACAGTTACTTTCAACCATTTCATTAATTTTCGGGATTTTCCGTAACACACACACACACACACACACACACACACACACACACACACACACACACACACACAGTTACACACACAGACACACACAGAGACAAAGTTCCATTTACAAATATGTTTATATATATATATATATATATATAAATTTTGTCAAATTTTGATCAATTTCTACATAATTTATGTACAGAAGTAAGACATATAAGCGCTGTGTTTACACAAGAAATGTGCTTTCCAATTAACTTGAATCTCCAAAAGATTAAATGCAATGTCAATCGCTATCGACTGTCCTGATTACACTTTTCTCTTCTCGCTCATTATTAATGTTTCTCTTCCTAATTCTTCAATACCAAGTAACCCATTGTGTCTTAGTAGAATTACTGACTTGCTTTGGGGTAAAATCGATACAGATGTGGAAATTATTTATTTGAACGTTATTTTTAATCGATACTTGTATTTGAGTGGGTATTCTGTTTTTAATCAAACAATATATTTATATATTTATTTCTACCGGTCCGATAATTTACGATAAAAACAGAATATCTACTCAAATAGGAGTATTGATTAAAAATAGTGTTCAAACAAATAATTTCAATATGTCGGTTGTTAAAACCATTTCGTTAATCTTCGGAATTTTCCGTAACATATGTATATATTCGTTTGGAAATGAGTTATTAAAATTACTATATAACCTGAAGTATCGTAAAAATAGATAAACCTTACAACGGTGGTAATGTATGCAGATTATGCCAGGAAGAAAAATTGGCCATTATGTTGTTCCCAGAGAGAAATACATTAATAAATGAGAGAACAGAATTTATGTCCAAGTGTAACTATGCAAATAAATACCTACGAGGATCATACAATCATGGATGAACGTGTTCTCAGACCCTTAAGCAACTTCTCCTAATTTTGAAAACTGCGTGTTCATAAAATATCCCTCTGACGTGAGCGTTTAAAAAACGATAAAACCTGTTATTGCAGATCACCTGAAGACACCGGAAGGTAGAAACCGAGTTCGTGAGATAAGTCGTTTCCAAGAAAAATATTCAAACAATTCTACGATATAATTGTATTAATCACTTTTTAATAAAACTGTGTACTGGTTTAATTTAATTACGACCAAAAACTAACTAACTAACTAACTAACTAACTATATATCCGGTAGTCACCATCATTTTTAACTAGAAAATGAGACATTTTCTTTTTCAATGTCAAAGCAAATTGTACAATTTTGTAGTAGTTATTTAAATGTTCAAATATAAAAGTTGAATAATAATTATTTATTGGTTTATTTTTATATTGAGCCTTGTTTTAAATTGCAATTTTGTTTCTCGTTCTTATATATATATATATATATATATATATATATATAAAGGTAGCATTACTCATTCAAAAATCTTTCATTGAATAATATAGACATATGCTTATTTTTGTATTGATCCTTTTCAGTTCGATAATCAGTTTCTTGATGTTAAGATGAACTTCATGAATGGCGTCGTAGTTTTTCCCTACCCAAGTACTTCTCCGAGATCATTCACAGGGGTGAATTTTATAGTCAAATTTAATGAAAATGCGATTGTTGTGATGGGGATTGAAAAAGAAAATCGCGTGAACGCGCTCTGTTATAATTACTTTAAAATATTGGAATATGTGCAAAACAATCGTCCATATATAAGGGGGCTAAACAGAAATTGGTGGAAATGCAAAACAGTAATAATGTTGATTAAACACACTTCCAAACGTTGCTGCTACACTAGTATTAAATCAAAGTTGGTTGCTTGCTTTTGATATAGAGGGCCTCGTGAATTCGGTGTTTTGTTTATTATTTCTCTGGTGTAGTATACTGATGATGTGCAAGTATATTTATAGTGAATATGAACAGGAATGTGTTTTTAAATTTTGTGCGATAGAACTTTTATCTGATGAATGAAACGTAAGACGTCTTGATAATGTGGTCGTCAAACCAACATATGCACTTTTTTGTCCAAGATACAATCTCCCAAAGGACAGTTAAACCAACATATGCACTTTTTTGTCCAAGATACAATCTCCCAAAGGATATTTAAACGGATTAACAACGTAAGTCTTCTCCAAAACTTTAGTTGACAGAGAAGTGTTAATACGTATGATTAAGCTTGTTGTGTTAAACTTAGAATAATATATAATTAGATTTTTTTTTACTAGAATCAGTGGGGAATTTTATTACGGTTTAATAGTTTGATGTATTTTGAGTGCTTTGAAGAAATATTATGTTTTCATGTTAATATTTCAGATAGTTCGATGTAATTAGGAAAGTCATTATTGATGATAGTTTGTATAATGATTTTTTTTTGATTCAGTGTAAAAAATGTTTTTGCACGGTTTATAAAAATTTGTATGATAATGATAAGGACCCAGTATGGGACCATAAAATAATGAGTCAACACGGTGGTAGGTCAAGAACATATATTACGTCAACAAGAGATACAAATATATACAAAAGACAAAGACAAAGAGTAATAATAGCTTGGCTACAAGTGCCCGACAGACAGACAGACTAGGCTGAGCTGAACTGAAGTCGTACTGGAAACCAGTGTCTTTGTCGCCCCGGCTCTATTCTCGAGAGTAATTAACTCTCGGTTAATATAGGCAAAGAAAAGTCCATTATTAAGTGGGTAACTCCCTACAACAGATAACTGGTTTTTTTTGTAGTCAGGATATTCATTTTTATAGTTTAAATTACAAGTTGTTATTTTTTTTCATTTAAGTCAGTACTGAATTTATTATTATTAGTGTCTATCAATTCATAAAGAAAATTGATCTTTCATTATTGTTGAATTTATATGTGAAGCTATAAATAGAGTTTTAAAAAATTCATGTAGCTCATGTTAAATGTTGGCCCCAGAGTTGAACTAATTCATTACTGAATGAGCGATGGGTAGATGCTAGAATAGCTACTGTTTTTTCAAAGTCTCCCATTCTTCCAGAGTGCTCAATCAGGGGGTGAGAGCGTAAATAGTCGTCCGCAGACATATCTGTTTTGCTGTATCACAGCTCATCAGTACGGTTAGACATTCCGATACACACACACACACACACACACACACACACACACACATATATATATAGCGAAGAATCTTCAAAATTATCAAGAGCAAGAGAATTTTATATTAAAACAAAATCTGCATACGTGAGATTGTACGTGATTTATGTTAAACGAATCATTCGTCAAGTTTAACTCCAGAATTAGATTTTCACTTATATAACGCAGTTTTCAATGGTTAAAATATCCTTAATAGCGTTTCAGTAGTAACTTAGAAATTTATAAAAAATTCAAGTAATATTATTTAAAAGAGCCGCATTACAACCCAAAGAAAAAAAAAATTAAAAAATTCTTCTTTTTCTTTAAACTCTCAGGTCACACATATTTAACATAGCAGTTCGTAATGCGTGAGGTGTTCTTGCTTGTGAGTACAATTTTTAATGCCTGGTTTATCAAGAATTCCCGCTTTTAAGTCTATCTGAACGGTTTTCAGTAAATCCGAGTACTCCAAATACAACTGGAATTATTGATGTACTCATCTACCACAATTTTATCTGAAGATTTCCATTTGAAGATCCTTGTATTTTGATAGTTTCTTTTTAAAGATCTTCAAAGATAAATTCCAATCCACAAGGACTGCCATGTCAGTAAGAATGTACATTCTTTTTTTGTCTGGGCGGTTAGCTTTGATTGTTCTGTCTGTGTGTTTTGTGGTGCAATGGATATCGGCTCGGAACGGAAAATAAGAGAGCAGAGTTCGAATTCTAGTTGAATTCGTCGCATGTGTTTGTGCACAAATTACCTTTGGGAAAGGTATTAATTGTCGCTTCTCCCCCCACCCAGCAATAGGTTAAATAACAGGACAGATTGGGTTCTTTAGCTTTGGTTTGCAACATGTCTACTTCAGAAAGTAATGTCAACATACTGTGGGGAAATCCTCTGCCCAGTCAGTCATATCTCTTTCGAGACATGATCGCCCAAATGTGTATGACACTTAACTGACTGATTTTCGAGTGCAGTATTTGGCACACTCTACCATGCCGAGTTTTATAATCAGTATGTGCTAACATTTATTATTATTATTATTATTAGAAAAAATCCAAAGTCAGGTTCTATTCACTTACTAGAGGAACGCCTATCTGCTTGGTCATGTTTTCAGGAGTATAACTGTACTCATCCTGTTTGGCTAAGTACGAGTTGGTGAGGCTGTTTAACTTATAATTGGATGTTTTGAATTCACAGTTGCCTCAAACGGGTTCCAACCAAGGCTATATAACCCAGTCTGCCCTGCTATTTAACTGTTACTATTCATATATTTTCCAAGGTTATTTGCAGTGAATTTTCCGAATTCGACTGAAATTTGAACACGGCTCTCCGATTTGCGAATCCGAATCGCTATTCATCACTACTACTACTAGTACTACATCATCATCATCATCATTATTAATAATAATAATGATTACCATAATTTTAAAAATATTGATGATGATAATAATAATAGTAATAGTTTAAGGATTTTTTTGGCATTGTAATTTCTGGAGCTGCTGATGTAAAATTACCTCTATGCTTTATGTTGGATGTGTGTTGTGGTGTAATTAGTATCGGCTCGGAACGATAAATCGGGATGCCGAGTTCGAATTCCAGTTGAATTCCTTGCATTCACTTACGCACAAATACCCTTGGGAAAGGTATTCATCCGTCTCTTTCCTCCAGTTATGGGTTAAATAATAGGACAGATTGAGTTCTCTAGCCTTGGCTGGCAACTAGTCTACCGTATTAAGCAATGTCAATCTACTGCGAGATAATCTTCGCATAAAGCGTGTATCACGTCAGGCACTTAAATGACTGACTGAATTTCTGGAGCTTTGTTTTTTTGGTAAAATCCTGTTACTGATGTAAGATTACCACTATGCTTACATTGATTGCATTATTAGTATTGATTGTATTATTAGTACTGATTGTATTATTAGTATTGATTTTGAGTGGTTTTCGGAACGTGAAACCGAGGGGAGTAGTTCGAATTCCGTTTTAGTTTATTAAAGTCATATTCACAAAATTACCGTTTATTTCCACCCCCTTGTTAAATTGTAAGGTAGACTGGATTCTCAAACTTTCGCCAATCTCGATAGAAGATCATCCGTGTCTTTTTTCGTACGTTTTAAAGAGGATAGGAAAGACGAGAAAAAAAAAGTAATAAAAAAAGGGGAAAGACAAGGACACAGAAGAAATAAAAAACAAAGAGGAAAATAAGAGAGAAAGAAAGAAAAAAAGAAACAAGAGGAAAGAGTCAATGAAAAACGGCTCAAGGAGAAATAGACCCCAAATTTATATATATATATATATATATATGTAAATTATTTATAAATGGAACTTTGTCTCTGTGTGTGTGTGTGTCCGTTACCTATAGACTCCGAAACGGCTGAACCGATTTTCTTGAAAATTTGTACAGTTGTACTATAAGCGTCTGCAAATGTTCTTAGCTAGCTTTTGTGTCGAGGTACCCCCGATAAATATCGAAAATCGATAATCGAAAAAAACGGGTTATAGAAGGAGTGGTCCGATTTTAATCAAATTTGATACACTCATAAAGACATAAGAAACGATATTCAGAAGTTTCAAGGTTGCAGTTCTTACAATAGTGCAGAAAATCGATAATATATATATATAAAGGCAAGATGTTTGTGTGTGTGTCTGTTTATCTGCCTGTATGTCTGTATTTTTTTCAGCCCTTTTATTTTAGTTTTTGCTTCGGGTTTGGCTCTAAGTAGGTATAATTGAAGTTCATGATACCATATACTCAGAGGATTTATTTAACCTTCAAAATTCAGTTTACGACGAAAAAATCTTATTTGATATCGATACCAGGAAATCTAAATTTGACTTACATCCATTCATTTTTCTTTCAGTCTAGGTTTCGCTTTAACTGGAAACAACTATTGCTTTTTAGTCTTTCGTACCAACGTCCAAAGAGTCTGAGCTCCAGGACCATGGATTAATTTTAAAGCTTTTATTACACCCGAGCAACGCCGGGCTATACTGCTAGTATATATATATATATATAAAGTGTCTTGATGAGGTAGTGTCTCCCATGGTCGAGATAAAGTCCTATTCTAAAATTACCGTTCATCTCCACACCATTGTTAAATTGTAAGGCAGACTGGATTCTCAAGCTCTCGCTAATCTCGAGAGAAGAGCCTCCGTGTCCTTGTTAGTAGTTAATTACTTTCTACACTACTCTTCCCCCACCAATGATATTCGCAGATATAATTCATGGCTAAAGATGCTGGAAAGGTTGGTCGTTTTTCTATACCATTCCTGTAATTATCTGACACTTATTACTATCCTCTTCAGGATCTGGATCAGGTCTTTCTTCTTGTTTGAGGAACTCCCTCCCTGGCTGGATGACTTCCACTGTTTTCGTGTCCGTCATTTTAGTTTCCTCTGTCATTCTACTGCATTTATATTTAATACTTTCTTTGAGTTCCACATTATTTCTTGGGTGCGTCTTATAAAGAATTGAATCTTTTCCCGTCAAAGTTATTTTTGCAAAATAAGAAATTAGAAATTTGAAACATGATTAATTAATTAACCCAATAATCTAATGTCTTATTTAATTTTAAAGATTTTTGACTTTAAATTTACTATAATTGTCTCTCTTCTTTTCTGATAATGTCGTGTATGGTCGACCGTATAGTAGAAAATTGGCATGTTTATATATATATATATATATATATATATATATATATATATATATATAAATTTTTTAAAGAATACCAGTGCGTAACGATTTGTACTAAGCTCTTCAATTAATGATTAGTAAATATTGTTTTTACTTAATAACAATATCATGTAACTCGGACAGAATCAAAAAAAAATTAAGACTTTATAAATTATTTTAATTAAACTTTTCAAAAGAATGAGGAAGGAATTCTTGTAAAAATTAATTATTTGTCGAAATGTATTTTTAAGCCAATATTGTCCTTAACGTATTTTATACTTAGAAGCAATTAAAAGCTTTTCAAATTAAATGATGTCTAAGTTTGATTACATTTTTTATTTTACGATTCAGAACAGAATTTTGGTCGATGTGTTACTATTTGAAAAAGAAATTGATGATTTACATTCTTCAAGTTTTTCTGCTTTTAACTAACAGACATATGAAGCGGGAATCCTAATTTATAGAATTTTATTAAGTCGGGGTTAAAAGATGAAAAAAAAAACAATAATAATTTCTCCCAAGATTTTCTAAAAATAATTCTTAAATAATTTCCTTCATTTGTGAATAAGTTCTAAAAGTTTAATTGATATCCGACAATTATTTGATTTTTGTAAGAATTTCCAAAGCAATGCATTTTTTACTGTAAAAAAAGACGCTAAATTTCCCATAGTAATCATTGAGCCACATAGTATTTTGAGTTGTTTTTAAACCTGCTTTTCTAACTTGTGATCATTTCAACGGGAACTTTTCAAGTTATTAAATCATAAAATGATATCAGTTTTTTTCTGAAATATCTTGCATATGCGTGTGCAAAATATAACATAATGCACAAAGAGTTCTGATAGTGACCACCCGCACCAAATAAAATATTTCAAGTGCGTATTCTTTTTTTCTCTATGTGCTGTGTCCGTTTAGGACTTGGGTCATCATAACTCTCCCCCATTTTTTTATGTTTTGTAGTTTTCAGTTATTTTTGCTATCTCTCCGGATCCCTGTTTTACAAATCATTTACACAAATTCCATCTCTCCCCACTCCTCCCTGTTTTTTTTGTGCAATGTTCCTGTAATACATGTGCGGTCATGGCCTTCCACAACTTTCTCTGGCAGGGCCTATTCTAAGTTCAAAATCTTTTTCTATTAATTCCACACCGTGAATTTTATGATGGATTCAGAGTAGGTGCCATCACTGCTTTCATTCCAATGCCAGATCATAATTTCTGTTTTGGAAAGGTTCATCTTAAATGACATTCTAGAATATGAGGAAAATATTCACGTAAAAATATATATTGAGATTTACTAGCCTAGAAAATGTTGAAAACTAGAAGAAGGCATCGGGAACTATGAGAAAAATGTAGATGGACAAAAAATGGTTGAGATTCAATAGAACACTGGTAATGATATTCTGAAATAGGGCGGAATAAAGTGCATGAAAAAAAATATTGAAATCCCTTGGTTACACAATTTCCAAAGCGAAAATCACATTAAAGTCAATAGTCATCTCTTTTCTCACTAAATTGCATCCTCTCTCTCTCATGCTCTTTTCCCCATCCACTCCACTCTCATCAGTATTCTCATCCTTCTCTTACCCACTTCCTGACACCCCCAATAACCAGTCACTCTTCCTTATAATTTCTTTCTATGTAACCCCCTGCGCAAACAGCCTTGCTTGGGGCGATATGATAAAAAAAAAAACTCATTTTCTTTGCTTCGTTGCGGGTTTCAGCAATGTTGATGAGATTTTTAAGCTTTTAGTCCAATTGACTCACAAACAATTTTTGGCGAACACATGTGAGACAAAAACATGACACATTTGAGCAAAGAATTATTAACAAATATATAAAGAACATTTTAAAAAGCGCAAAATAATGAGAAATTAAATTAGATGTGAAGAGTTTAAAACAATTTCAGTGTCTGTTGTTGAGGTACTCACATAATGGTGGGAGTGAAAAGAATACGTACATTTTGCAATGAATAGTCACCGAGAAGGAAATTAATTCTTTCTAATCTCGCGTCACTTGTAATTATTGTCAGGGTAGGGCGGTAATTTAAAATCTCGCCGTCTGTGATGAGCAACAAGGAATGGCAATCCTCCATTACTTAATAAACCAAAAGAAAGTTATATTTACTTAAAAACACTCTCACACTTTAACGCTTTTTATTAAATATATTCCGATGATAAATGATTGAATTTATTTGAAATCTACCTTTACTGACAAATCATTGTATTTTGATATTTTTGCAGATGTTGCTTCTGGTGCCCTTTACATTCGATGGGGACGTACAACATGTCCGGCTAAGCTGTCCAAACTTGTTTACCATGGTGAGTATTTTCTATGTCGTAAAAACATCAGTGAAACAATTACTTCTCCCGTTTCAATAAGAAACATGCCAGGGCTGACAAAGTAAACATCGCTTCTTCTCAAGGAAATGACCTCCAATCTATGATAGATTGGAGAAAGAAATTGCTCCTAAACTTGAATGCTTCCAAAATGAAGCTGCTCTCCTTCCACTAGTAGCGATCATGCCTCTTCTTCTATGTGCCGTGTACCTTCAGGACGTAGGCGATCATGGCCTTCCACATTTCCTTATCACTAGTGGCTCTTAGCATGCTTTCTCCTATAATTCCACCCAAACTACACTCTGCCAGTCACTTGTTCAAGCCCATCAAGTAAATTAGAAGTTGCTTTTTTCTGTCTCTCTTCCTTCTACCTTACCTGTGATTATCAGATTCTCCAAGCCCCGCTTCCTCATTACATGTCCCAGAAACTTCAGCTGTCTTTTCCTGATGATAAGTATTAATTTCCTTTTCGTTTTTCAAACCGCATCATTGCTCACATGTTCGGTTCATAGTATCCTCAGTATCCTTCTGTAGAACCACATTTCGGTTGCTTCAATCTTGTCTTCATCTTTGAAGAGATTGTCCAGCATTCACTACTATATTGAAGAACATACATCACATAACAAACCATACTCTCTTCTTTGTTTCTAGTGAAACTTTCCTGTCTCTCAATACTCTACTCTGCTTCTGGAATGCCTCCATGGCCATACAAATTCGCCTTCGAATCTCACTCCCTGAAAACAATATACTGCGCCTCTTCAGCCTCACTCTCTCAGCCGCTCTCGAGTGGATTGACTATATCGAATCAATAGCTACATTAACTGCTAGGAAAGTTGGGTCGCAGTGCTGAGCCAGGAGGTTTTACTCGTTAAAATAATCTTGCACATTTATAAATCTACCGTTCAATCTCTACTGTATGCTGTTTTAATATCTGGTCACGTGCTTCTGATATTTATCTCGGGGTTCTCGACAAAATGCAAAAGAGGATCTGCCATGTAATCAGTTCCGATCTGGCAGATTAACTTCATTTACTTTATCACCGACTGGATATGGCTTTACTATGTCTTTTCTACAAATATTTTCACGGCTTCTGCTCTGACGAGCTTCACTCCTTGGTGTCCCACCCACATAAATTTACTCATGCTACTAGATTGGCAACTAGATTTCACCGTTTTGTTGTTAAAATAAGCAAATATAACGGACACTTCTACTGTAACAGTTTCTTTTCTCTCACTTGACGCCTATGGAACTTTCTCCCGCATAATTGCTTCTCTGATAGCTACAATCTACAAAGAATTAAATGCAACGTTTTTTCTATCTTCTCTCTTCTCTCATTGTCATCCTCTGTGTACCAGTGGCGGAACTGCCTTGCTTGGGGTGAAACGATTATAAAAAAACAGAATTACGTAAGTCTGATTTTTGACAGAATCTGAGCTAACAATTAAGGAACTGGTACATTTTAAAGTCGAGAATTTATCTCAAACTGAGCTCCACAACTAGGAAGTGCAAGAAAAGAATCTGTTAGAGCAGAAGAGACGGTTACATTTATCTGTTTCTACGGTAAGACGGAAGAACCCTGATGCCAATCTAGTAGCACGTGTAAATACATGTGTACGGGGTACGAGGGGGAAAAAGCACGACAGAGCAGCTGCCTTGAAAATACTCGTAGAAAAGACAGAGGGAAGCCACTTCACGTTGGTGAAAAAGTGAATGACGGCGGATTGCATTTAATAATATATTCAAATATCATATTTATAAATTATAATATTTATAAACATATACTGAATTTTAATAATATAATATAAATAAAAATTTTAATAACATAGTATATTGCAT
Organism: Ascarosepion bandense; assembly: GCA_037127315.1. NCBI lineage: Eukaryota > Metazoa > Mollusca > Cephalopoda > Sepiida > Sepiidae > Ascarosepion > Ascarosepion bandense. The sequence goes on from JBBBDQ010000333.1 coordinate 140,323, forward strand.
TTCATTTTTTGGATTTTATCAAAAACTCAAGATGAATATCACTAGCATCCGACCATATATGGCAGCAGTGTTCAAAGCCGGAACGAATCGTAGATTTATAAATGTACAAGATGGATTCTGTGGCGAAAAAACTTTCTGGCCCGACACAGAAACCCAATCTTCCTAGCAAGTAGATGCAGCCACAGATCTAATTATTCGTTCCACTTTTGATTGGTTGAAAAAACGAGACCAAGCAAACAAATTCGCATGTGTATGTTTATGCAAGCCTCAGTGACCGAACGCGCGTACGTGTGTGTGTCTGTGTCCTTGCGCGCGTTGATGGGTGTAAAAATGTATATATATGTATGTTTGCGTCTGTCGTGACGACAGATTTTTCCCCCACTTCCACAAAAATACACGAATATAACCAATTTAAAAAAAAAATTAATCAGTTTGTCTGACGATCGCAAAAGCGTGAAACCCAGGATTACAAACTCACACCTATCTATATGAATATATATTGGATATATGTACGTAGTTACTTTAGACTTTGTTATAAAGCATAAGACAAACGGTAACACAATGTTGGTGCTGTGTATTCTTTGGTGGGTTATTTTATTAACGCGGTGGAATTGCTAAATTTATGCTTTGCTGGCTTTGAATTCAGAATTGTCCTTCTTCTAGACTGGTTGTCAAATAAGACCCGAGATTCCACCCTGCCTAAATCTTTAACCAACAGCAAATCGGGGAGAAAAAAGATGGATACATTTTCAAGTAAGTAAAAGCCAACGCAAAAGAAATTTGAATTCAGCACGCCAAAAATATAACCACTACGTTAAGCACACGTCCGATCTGATATATTTCGAGATTCGGGTGCATTTACTTTTTTCTTGTGTTCTGGCTTACGACCGTAACACGTTGAAACATCGGTTCTCGTATGATCACCGAAGTCAAGCAAGGACTAACATCCTCTACGATCACCGAAAGTCGAATCTGGTCACTACCAAGATGGGTGACCGCTTGGGAATACCTCATTAAGGCTTACGTCCATATCACATTAAAACATCGGTTCCTGTACGATCACCGAAGGTCGAAACTGGTCACTACCAAGATGGGTGACTGCTTGGGAATACCTCATTAAGCCTTATGGCCATATCACATTGAAACATCGGTTCTCGTATGATCACCGAAGTCAAGCAAGGTCTAACCTGGTCAGTACCTAGATGAGTGACTGCTTTGGAATACCTCATTAAGCCTTACGGCCATATCACATTAAAATATCGGTCCTCGTATGATGACCGAAGTCAAGTAAAGTCGAATATGGTCTCCAGAATTGTTTCACAGGCATCACCGACTCCTGCGTATGTGACATTGTGCAGAGTCTTGTTGCACCAGACATAGCACCTTCCAGTAGCTATCCACTAAACTCTAGTCAACACTACCTACTCAAGGCACTCGATCTAAGTTTCCGTATTGAGTCTGAGACCATTACCGATACATTCAGGTGTTCTTTTCATATCAGAAAGACCAGCGTGAAGTTTCCAAGCTGCCGGACCTTTTTAATCACCATTAGACTGATTCAACTCTTTCCGCATCACCTGCACTCTTTTTATAGTGAAACCCAAACACTCTGCGATGTTCGTATTGCAGTTTTTGAATCGAATGCCAAGTAGTACAGTATTCCATTTCCAAATTGCGTTATTGTGCTCTTTTCTTCACAGGTGGTGCCCAATTGGTTCTGATACTCTATGAAGTCGATAAAATCAAAACCAAAGAACACACATGCGCGAAATAAAAATAAAATAACACACACACACACACACACTATATATATATATATATATATATATATATATATATATAAATCCATTGGTAATAGCTTATTTTACAGAGCTCTTACAGACCGCTCTTCAGACCAAATTTCTCACAACAATGAATGGGTTAGATTTATCCCGACAATAAGCTATTACCAATGGATTTTAAAAGCATCCAACTTATTTTCAGTATAATACTCTGTTAAATTCTAATGTTGAATTATCATCAGATTGCAATCCTCTGTGGAATTAACCTTGCAACGTACCAAGGATACTTTATATATATATATATATATATATATATATATATATATTTATATATATATATGTGTGTGTGTGTGTGTGTGTATTAGTATTTTTCATATATATAGGTGCGTTGTTTAATATTCAGGTCGGTAGATCTAAATATACTGATAAAAACCGAGCATCTTACTCAAATATGAATATCCATTGAAAATAACGTTTAAACAAATAAATTAAAAATATGTCGGATTTAATCAATTTCCTAAAAACTATCTTTACGTTAAGATTCTTTCGGTATCTTCAGGCGATTTACTATAAATGATTTTAACCGTTTTAAAACCGGTAAAATCAAACATTGTAAATTGCCTGAAGATTCCAAGAGGTTGAAACCTAAGTTTACATACATATATATAAAGTCCATTCCTAAAATATCTAACTATATATATTGTCATCCGCAGACAGATCTGTTTCGCCGTATCACAGCTCATCAGTACGGTTAGACTCCGATTGCTTTTTTACCCAGGATTGAAACCCGACCGCAATGGCGTCAGTCGGCGACTCTACACCTGGGCTATGGGCGTTCGGTGGAAGTAAGCAGACTTTTAGCGCATATCATTATACGCGCCCAATCGCCAGAGGGCTCTAATTAATTTCACTGAATGAGCGATGCGTACATGCCAGAGTAGCTACTGTTTATCAAAGTCTATTGGATAAAGAAATAGGGTTGTTCCAACAAGAGAAATTGGTATAGAATAAAAAGTGTGAGAAGCCGTGAACGTTTTCTTTAAATATATATATATATATATATATATATATATATATATATGTGTGTGTGTGTGTGTGTATTAGTATTTTTCATGTATATAGGTATGTTGTTTAATATTCAGGTCGGTAGATCTAAATATACTGATAAAAACCGAGCATCTTAGTCAAATATGACTATCCATTGAAAATAACGTTTAAACAAATAAATTAAAAATATGTCGAATTTAATCAATTTCCTAAAAACTATCTTTACGTTAAGAGTCAAAACACAGCAGACAGGTTTATTTCGAAAATTCGGAAAGATATGTGTTCGAATGCACTAGTCAAGCTTTGTTTGATCAGGATGTCCTACGTGACCTAGAGTTCAAGGCACATCAGATCTAATAACAATTTTTCCTAGGTGAGGGAGTTTTGGATTCCGTCGTAGGGCGCATATATTTCTAACAAGATTTCTCGAAAATTCAGGCCGGTAGATGTAAATAAATAAATAAATATACTGTTTAATAATAAAAACAGAGCATCTACACAAATATAAGTAACCATTAAAAATAACATTTAATTGAATTGAATAATATATCAGATTTAATCAATTTCCTAAAGATATATATAAGAATGCATATATTAATTAGATAGTTTTTTGTCATAATTAAATTAGATCAGTACATAGCTTTATTATAAAGTGTTCAATAGAATTATATTGTAGCACTTTCTAATATTTTTCATTTGGAAATGAGTTATTTCCGTGACCTAGGTTTCTACCTTTCGGTATCTTCAGGCGATTTACAATAACTGATTTTAACCGTTTTAAAACGGTAAAATCAGTTATTGTAAATCGCCAGAAGTTATTAAGAGGTTGAAACCTAAATATATATATATATATATATATATATATATATATATATATATATATGTATGTATACCAGTATGGCTGTATATTAATGTGTGTGTGTGAAATTTTAATTTATTAATCTGAGATATTTTATTACTTAAACATTATTCGAACAGATGCTGTGTTAATTTATGGCTATCTACTAAAAATAATGTAGATACCTATGAATAAACAAAACATCTGCTTGAATATATGTATAACATATATTAAAATAACATTTAAGCAATAAAATATGTCGGATTACAAAATGAAAGGTCCAATCCTAAAATATCTAACTATATATATATATTATAAATTATATATTATAAATTATAAATTATAAATCTCCTCATTCTATACTCACTCGGATATATATATATATATATATATATATATATATATTCTAAACATATACTCTTAAATATAAGAGACAATGAATATATTCCCTTATATTTAACAGTATATGTTTAGAAAATTATCTGCTGCCTCGATATACTATATATATATATATATATATATATATAAAAGGGAAATAGAAAAATATTTTAATATTATCATATACTTGTAAAATCCGGGGAATAGAAAAATTAACTATTTTAATACTTTCATGTACTTGTAAAATCCGGGGAATAGAAAAATTAACTTTTTTAATAGATGGGAAAGAAAGATAGAAATATAATTATTCTTCTTTCTTGTTCAAAGCGGATTATTTTGGACAAGCTAAAATTTTATAAGTAGCCAAAACAAAATGTCAGGATTTGTTTGATGGGGTCAGGCGGGGTTAAAGTCCCCAATAGTTGTTCATGAGAACAGAAATTCGTGGGAATTGAAAAATCTAAATATGATGTAATCAAAAGGAAGTGAGCTGTTGATATTTCATTCGTCGTGCCACGCCCCCTCCGCAGATCGAGTGGGTGAAAAATGATCTCATTGGTCGAAGATTTCGAGTCGGCTAGATCCCTCGAGAGGATTGGAGAGGGTTATATGAATAGAGAAATTGAGAAAAATCAGAGTTGGAGCAAGTTTTTGGAAATTGCAGTCGAAATGTAACGACTGTGGAAAAGAGTTCCCAACTGGGGGGGGGCATGACCCACGGTCAATCGCCTACCACAGAACTTATGACTAATGAGTTAATGACGAATGAAGCCTGTCGCCGACTAACTTAGAGTTAATTTTCAATAATGCGCCTTCGATAGGAATCCTGAAAGAACGTTATTGTTTTTTTTTTTAAATCATGGGAGAATCTAAATTTCTGATTCCACGTGAGCTGTAATTCGGCAAAATCCGTTAAACTCCGATTAGAACCCGAAAGGACTTTGTTATTTCAGAAGTTGCACAGAGAATTGACAGTTCTGATTATAGAGTATATGTGAAAAGACTTTAAATGTCTTTTATATGTGAAAATTTAATGAATATGTGAAAAGACTTTGGTGAAAATTTGAAGAGCTCTGTTTACTTTAACGAAAGTTAGAAAAGACATTTTTATTTAAGGATTGACAGCTCTGGTATTTTTAAACAAACTCTCTCTCTCTCCGTTGCAAACTGGCATTCTGACAACTGTAATATCTGCTCCTGTGACTAATAATTTTTTTTTATAGAAAGACATTCTTCGTAACTCTCCAGGCGTGTTCGACCTTATTCATTTATTATTTATTTATTTATTTTTTTGGTGCCGTGTTTATTTTTAACCACAAGTGTACACCAGTGTCCAGTTTGGTTCTGGTGGAGAGACGACTACTGATATTGCACAACGCGACTTTCTGAGATAAATTCATAACGAAGGCAGTGGTCCGTCGTTGCAATAGACGTCTTGAAAAGCACCTTTTGTGACGAGATCATCATGACCAGCAACTAGGGACCGAACCAACCGGCCAGCCAAGTGCCAGTGGTGCTGTCACGACCGTCGACAAGAACGAGCATCACAACTAGTCAGACAGCCCCGAACATAGAGTGTTACAAAATGAGAATTTGATATCATATTAATCAAGAAAGCCCCCGCTTGCATTCACAACTATCGGGTCATTGGGAATCCGACGCGTTGGTAGTGCGGCCAGACTGGTCATCTGGCTCTTTCTTACTCAAATAAGAAAAGGTTCCGAGTTCAGTCTATCAAATTCATTCTCTGTCTGATACTGCTCGCTCTGCTCTAAGCACATGCTACCAGTTTGGACCGGTGTGGTTACTTCCCCTCGGCTAAGTCTACTTTGGAACCTAACATACTCGTTCGACAGCAGCAAGTGGGCTCGTAAATAAAGGCAAAGAAGAATTATTGGTCGAAGGTAGGGGCGGATAAAAACGCTAAACAGCGGGCCTTCAGTCCCCAGAATCCAGTCCTGGGGAAGGCATTAACAGCACAAGATCCAAAATCAGGTTTAATATAGATGCCCCGCACACCTACTCAAAAACAGCACACGAAAACTTCATAGGAGAAAATAAAGAAAGTTAATACAGGCGTTGGGGGTCAAGCGGATGGAAAAGCAACCGGCTAAGATGAACCACCCTTCAAACCTTACCCTGTTTTCTCCCTATGACAATCGACATTTATAAAATTTCCGACAGCAACGTTCTCGAAATTGATCTTAACTAAGCCCAATTACTAAAGAAAACAAGTTCCACTCCTGATTCCTCCCTTACAAAACAGGACATACCCACTCCAAGCAAAAGGCAGGAGAGCTCGTCGGCCGAGGTTTTAAAAAAAGGATGGCGGAAGACAATCTGTTTTATAATACGGGGTTATGATTGAGTAATGGACTACTTTATTGTTCTTGTTTTATATGCGATCCTTCTTCGGGATTCAGTTAATTCCTTTTAGAATCTCAAGTCTCCAAGATTTTCTTCACCTCTGATATGGCCAGGTATCGAACTCACAACTCTTTAGATTAAGTCACTGGATCACAACGTTTTTAATCACTAAGTCACGTGTCCCTGAGGAGCTTACCCACGTGGACTAAATAAGGGATTCGATTCAAAATTCTCGAATATATCATCTAAAGAAGGCCGGAGCGTACAAGGGCCAACACGCCGTGAATATGACAATTTGTTGTTAACTCGGGGTAAGAATGGTTTGTCAAATTTAAAGCTTCTAAAACGAAACTTTTTTCTGATAACCACCTGATTACTATGGCTGATGCTAACCTCCATGAAAGTGATACGTTGCGCATTCTCGGTCCAGCGTTTTCGGCTGACATAAAGTGGAAAGTCTATATTTAATCCATTGCTAGTTTTGCTGCAAAAAAGTCGGTTTATTGTGTCGTGCAATACAATTTTCCTCTACTGAATTTATCTTGCATATTTATGAGTCTACCATTCGATCATGCATTGAATATTGTTACCACACATGGTCCACTGCTCTCGATGTATATTTAGATATTCTTATATCGAGTTCTAAGATAATAAAATATCTGTAAAAATCAAATATTGCATCGGTAAATATTTGAGCTTAACAAGTTTAACAAAATATTGTAATAAAAATCACAAATATGAATGCTGGTCATTATTTTAAGAAGTGAGTAGAAATGAAAAGATTTGAAATTGACAATGTCACTGAAACAGCCATTAAACACTTCTATATACTCGTCTTTATTTCTTTAATTTTCTCACTGAAATCAAATAGTATTTTTCTCCTCATTCCACGCGATCAAAACGGAATAGTCCATTATTATTTAGGCATTGGCAGAAGACGTTAAACATGTTTATCTTCCCTTGTTTATTTCTAGCCAAATCTCTGCATTACGAACAGTTATTTTAATAATATTTTTAAATAATTCAGAAGGTGATGTTATTTTATTTAATTTATGGTAACTGGATTTTTGTCGATTGCCTTACTCAGTTTCCGCCGTTCTATACTGTGCATCTAAAAAATGTCAATATTATCGATGTCGCCATGGCCGGGAAACATGACCAGCTAAGACAAGTTAAATCAACCCGAATACCTAGTCATCGCGTGTGTTGGTGCTGAGTAAATTTTGACTTCCTGTCGGAGTGTAAGCGCTTAGGCCCCCGCATTAAAAAGAACAAAAATAAACGTCATTGAGTCATAACTCGCCTCAGTGGGAGGGAGGTGGCAATCGGTAAATATCCTTGACCTCTTTGTTGATATCAAAGTGTAGTATCTGTTTTTATCTGTTTAAATTGAGTCTCTTTCTTTACTTCTATCTTCTCTTCTTTTTTTTCATTTTCTCACTGAAACCAAGTAGTGTATTTACCCCTCTGTCCACGTAATCAAACTACAGGATCGTCCATTATTTATTAGGTATTGACAGGAGATGTTTCACACATGTTTTCCCTTATTTCTTTCTAGCCAAATGATTGAATAAGCTCATAGTGGATTCTATGACAATAAAACATCTGTAGACGTTCTCTTATTGCGTTGCTAATATATTTGATCTTAACAAGTTTAACAAAATATTGCAAGAACATTAACAATCATAAATATGAATACTGGTCATTATTTTAAGAAGAGGGTAGAAATGAAAACTTTTTGCCTTTAACTGACACAACCGTTAAAAACTTTTATCTTCTTTTCTTCCTTTCTTTTATTTTCTCACTGAAATCAAATAATATTTTCCCTCTTTCCATACAATCAAAACAGAATAGTCCATTATCTGAGGTATTGGTAGATGTTAAACGTATATTCCCTTATTATTTTCTAGCCAAATCTCCATCTTATAAACATTTCTCTTCATAAAAATCTATATCTATAAAAGTGACAAGGGTAGACGTTGTGTAAGTATTTGTTTGTGTGGTAGATTCGACTTTTTATGGTCTAACTCGACAGGAGTTGCGCTCAGATGTAGATCAACATTGGAGAACACTAACGAACCCATGAAAATTTTCAGAAAGCCAAAATTAGAGGTAGAAAATTATATATTATCACCCCACAAAGTCAGGGATCAGTTTATGTATTGATTATAATATAGAATAGATCACCCTTTATATTATCTATATCTATATATGTTGCCTTTCATCATCCCAACCTAATCCAATAGAGACATTCTACATTGGTATCTATATCTATAAAAGCGACGAGGGTGGGCGCTGTGTAAGTATTTGCTATGTGAAGCCATCATATATTTTTTTATTCTTATTAACTGCTAGTTTTAAAATCATCTTATTTTATTTATAATAACAGTTTTTTTTTCTTACTCAGTTTTCATCTTTCGAGATTATACATTTGAAAAATGGAGCATTATCGAAGTCACATCGATTTCAGTCAGTAGGTTGAGATCAAAGTGTAGTATCTTATAAGCTTAATCTGACTCTCTCTCTCTCTCTCTCTCTCTCTCTCTCTCGCTCTCTTCAGTTCTTTCTTTGATTTTTTTATAATCGTTTCACCCCAAGCATGAAAGTTAAACATTGCCAACCATTTTATAATATTGGGTTGATCTCCAAATTATTTTGTTGTTCAAAGCCATTAGCTTTCACTAGAAAGACTCGTGAATTTTCTGTTGAATATTCTGATCTGGTGATTGTTGCGATGAGTATTCAGGTTATCTGCCTGTAGTTTGTTTCCTTGCCCACCCTATGTGCAGGGCAAAGAGTTGTCATGCGTAGTATGCAGCCAAAAACATCGCACACATGTATATAATAATTTTATAATAATTTTAAAATAACTCAGAATATTATTTTATTTATGGTGACTGTTTTTTGTCTTACTCAGTTTTCATCGTTCGATATTACACATTTGAAAAATGGAGCATTTATCGAAGTCACATAGATTTCAGTCAATAGGCTAAGATCAAAGTGTAGTATCTTATAAGCTTAATCTGACTCGCTCTCTTCATTCTTTCCTAAATTTCTTTTTATAATCGTTTCACCCCAAGCATGAAAGTTAAACATTGCCACCGATTTTATAATATTGGGTTGATCTCCAAATGACTTTGTTGTTCAAAGCCATCAGCTTTCAATAGAAAGACCCGTGAAAATTTCACGATTTTCCTATTTGAATTTTCTGTTGAATGTTATAGTTTCTAATTTGGCATTTCGGTTTCAATCACCGTCTCAAGTCGTAACGTAGTTTTTATGTCGTTTTTTCTATAAACATGTTCATGATGATTGTTCTGATGAGTTTTTCACTTTGGTAGCGCGAATTTAAACCTCAGTATTAGATTGTGGCGTAAAGATATCAGCTCGGAATGTGAAATAAGAGACCCGAGTTCGAATTCCAGTTGAATACGTTTCATTCACTTACGCACAAATACCATTGATTTAACTCTTTTTTTTTTAATCATATCACCCCGAGCAAGGCGGTAATGCCACTAATGTGCAGGGGCTACGTAAGAGTGAAAAGATTTGGAAAAGAGAAAACCGGAAACAACATCCTAAACAGGGAACAAGGGATGAACCCCTACACCTGTACAATAGACGTGGGTAGAGTGTGAATCGGGATGAAATGAATAACAGGAGGGCAGATTGGGTTCTATAGCCTTGGTTGGCAACCAGTGTACTGCAGGAAGAAATAGCAACCCACTGCAAGAAAATCTTCTATAGATCTTCTGTTCATGCATGTAAAGATACATGATTGACCAAGCGTGTATCACCTATGGCAATTAACTAACTGACTAGATTGACAACTCTCATCGTTTTACCGTCGAAATTGTTACATTTAAACACAAGTTAAATTTATTGAGGCTAAATGTAACAGGAAGAAAAGAAAATTAAATTCTTTTCTAACTTCTAGCTTTCCAGTAATCTTTCATCTTTTAAGTGCAATGTCAATTGTCGTCATCTGTTTTCTTCATTGGCTTGTTTTTTTATTGTTCTTTCTCTTTAAGGATGTTTCCTTTATCTGATGTTTTTTCACACTCAGTATCCACTTGCGTCTTAGTGGCTTTATTGCTTTACTTGAGTGAATTGTGAATTGTTTTTAGGATACTGAATATTATAAATACTGTTTTTAATTCTTGTTCTGCTTCAATGTACCTGTCTATGCAGGACGTTTGCTATCCTTTGTAGCTCTTAAGAAATGTTAACTTTTTGTTATCTCTCCTTTGTTTCGTAATCTATTTAGTAAAGCTAGTTAGAGAAGGTTATACATTGGGTACCTGTTCTTCGAGTACCGTGTTTCTTCAGGACGTAGGCAATCATGGACTTCCATTTGGCTCCGTTTCTTGTCGCTCTCAATATTTCTCCTTTTGGTATCTCCCCCAAATCCCGCCCCGCTATCCATTATTTCAATCTTATCGAATATGTCCAGCGCTGCTTTTCTCTATCTCGCTTTTCTTCTATCCATCCTGTGAGCATTAAATTCTCCTGGCCTTCTTTCCACATTACGTGTCCAGGAACATCATCTGGCTATTCCTCATGTTAAGTATGATTTTTCTTCTTGTTTGCATTCTCTACGACACCTCATTGTTGCTCGCGTGCTCAGTCCATCGTGTCCCCAACATCATCCTGTAGAACCACATTTTTTTTCCTCAAGAATTTTATTGTACTCTTGTCTTTGTTTCTGTTTCTTAATATTTTGCTTAACGTTTAGAAGGCACCTTTCACAATTATAATTACTAATTTTTAATAGTATTACGATGATATTACGACACTGAATCTTATAATTACTCTTACTATAATATTAATTTATCATAGATTCTAAGGTATTGAAAGTTACTAATTTCCTCTGATATTTGCAGGAATCGTCGGTGGTCAGCATTACTCGCATAAAGGAGGAGGTAGCAACATTATATGTCTTCCTATGGATCCAGTCTGGGGCAATTTTACAGAAGCAGCAGAAGACAGCCAATGGATATACGGTGGAGAATATGAGATTTCTCACTACACTGCCATTTCCCCGACAGGCCTTTTCTCCAACACTAATAGCAAGACCCTTCACGACCACAATGTTCCGTGCGCTGTGTGTCAGACACTGAAACCAGCAGCAATCATGATGCTACCAGCGCGTAAGACCTGCTATTCGGGATGGACACTCGAGTATTCAGGTTATCTGATGTCGTCTCATTATGGACACGAGGGGAGTAATCCATTTACATGCATAGACGAAGCCCCTGAAGCAGATCCAGCCGGATACAGAAATGAAGACGGGGTACTGTTCTATCCAGTACAAGCTGCCTGTGGTTCGCTTCCTTGCCCACCCTATGTGCAGGGCAAAGAATTGACATGCGCAGTATGCAGCCAAAGCCATCGCACACACGTACATAAATTTGGCTTTGATAATGAAACTAAACAACTTGTAGATCTGGATTAATCTGAAATGTTTCATTTTCAAATCATTTTAGCGATGATCCTCAAAATGTTTTAAAAGACAAAAATATACTTTGTCATCTAGCATAGGATAATTTTGAGGAGATAGAAATTCATTATAATTATTTTATTTTCCTCTCGTTAAATTTGGGTTATTTTAATTTTATTTGTATTCTAGTATACTGGTCAGTTCAATTGTCAATATTACTTATGCCTGCCGCACTATATATATATATATAACCTGTCTGAAGCTATTATGCAAATATAATAAGCCTCAATAACTCAAATGTTTTGAACCAATATTTGTCAAATTTAAATTCGTCCATTTCAATTTAATAAAATATTCACCTTGGGCGCCTCGAGGTGGTGTAATGGTTAGCAAGCGTGTCTCGCTAGAACTATTGCAATTAAGTAGTGAGTTCGATCCTCACTGGGTGCCCCATACTTTCGGCCTTGTGCCACATCTAAGCTGCGCTTAGTAAATTACAATAAAATATTCACCTGGTGACAGGTGAGTAAAATTAGCTAGGGGACGACCAGCTATGACAAGACAAGTTTCGACCTGCTAAGACAAGCTTAGTACCCAGACACCGCATATGCGGCGACTGCTTAATATTTCACCAGCGGCCTGAGCGTGCGCACTGGTGTTCCTCACATTAAAAAGCGACCTTGTGTCACAAATCGCCTCTGTAGAGAGGCCGGGGAGATAACTTTAGTAAAATATTTTACTAAATTTTCCGCTATTTTCAATGGTTAGTTTTGGAGATATTTGAAATTTACTGAAATAGACTGACAGAAGTTACTATGCAGATTAAACTAATATTAGATTAAGACCTCTGAAATGTAATAAAAACTATTTCTCTTTTTGTCCATAATATGATCTAACAATTGCTGAAAAACAAAAATAACAAAATTATTGAATGAGGGAACGTTTACATTGTAGATAGCAAAGGATCTTTACGGAGATCATCAATCGATAATGAAGTCTGTTGAAAATATAACTAAGTTGAAAACTCGAATCAAAGGCAAAGGCTTGATTCATCGATATGAACGTAAACTAAAGTTAGTTATAATGTTATAGTTATATTTTTGACCCTCACTCAGATCTTTGAAAAGGTTGGAATTGAAGAAGTCAAGAAGGACAAAAAGTGTAGAATAATTTATGAATTGGGATCTGTAAAAATTTTCTCACAGGCAACCTATTCTCACGAAAGCAAATATTTTAAAGGATCAAAATTGGATTAAAAAAATACATGAAAACTGACTTTCTAAAGAGATTTTCCCGGATGAATCTTGAGTGACGTGTGATGGACCTGATGGATGGGCCAAAGAATAGATTTTATCTAATTCAGACATGCTTGTAGCTAAAAGATGGCAAAAAGGAGGCAACAATCTTATGACATGAGCTGGAAATGTCGGCTAAACAATTATTGGGCTATTGAAAGCCGATGAAGTAGTCAAACAGAACAGTGGTAACTATTGAAATTTTATAAGCAAGGATTTCGTTGCCTGATAAAAATCACATTGTTGCAGTTTCGACGTGAAGCGTGTATTTATGTCAAACTATGCTATTTCTCATTTATCTAAGCTTACCCGTGAATTCTTTGAGGATAATAGATTTACAAGAGAAATGATAATGTAATGGCTACTATTAAGTCCTGATGTGAATCTGAACGAAAATTTATTGCCAGTTGTGAAGATAAAATTATATTAAATGTGTCAAACAATATAACAGCAAAGCAGAGGCAAGGGAGGCAATTAAAACTACTACATCGGGAATTGAATCTGCTTAAGTAAGAAAATAAAATTAAAGGATATTAGATTACTGGCTGTTGTCGAGAAGTAGGGTGACTATATTAAAATCTAAAGGATTCAAAGACTTAGCATATGTAGATGTTATTTCTTCTATTATAAGTGTTGATCAATTTTTGATTTCATTACCTTTCTATTGAAGCAAATTGTGATTGTTTGGTTTTGCCTAATAACTTCAGACGGCAGTTTCTTTTTTCAAAATACATCTAATAACTTCAAGAAAACATATTACCTAATATTTTAACTGAGACTTTGTTTTGATATCTAAATTGTTTAAAATTCGACAGTTTTGCTAACTAAACTCAAGACATTAAAATTTATATGATTTGCTTAACTTCAAACAGGGTATATATATATATGAAAGTTGTAAGTTAAAATATATTTTTTGACAGTATTTATTTATTTCTATTATTATATATATATATTTAGAAATAAATAAATACTGTCAAAAATACATTTTTAACTTTCAACTTTTTAGTAGTTTTTCCTATACATATTAAGACAGTATACGTGGATTATCATCATGCTATATATATATATATATATATATATATATATATGAATGAATAAAAAGCGAAGGATTTAATCCGACATATTTTCAATTTGTTTAAACGCTATTATAATGGATACTCCTATTTGAGTAGATGCTTTGTTTTTATTATTATTATTAATAAAGAGTATATTTATTTATTTACATTTACCAGCCTGAATATTCGAAAAAATCTTCTTAGAAAAACATACACCCCACCAGGCGGGATTCGAACGTACGTTCTCTAGTGAAAACAGTCATTAAATTTGACGTGCCTTGAACGCTTAACCACGTGGTCAAGTATAGCCGGAATAGTGCTTTTAAATGCACATCTTTCCCGATTCTTGGAATATATGCTCTGCTCTGTTTCGCATCAAAGACTATCTTTTAGGAAATAGATTAAATCCGATATATTTTAAATTTATTTGTTTAAACGTTATTTTAATGGATACTCAGATTTTAACAGATTCTCCGTTTTTATTACTATATACAGTATATTCATTTATTTCCATCTCATGTCCTAAATATTCTGCCTGAGAGTGAATATTTTTCTAACAAGATTTCTCGAATATTCAGGCAGGTAGGTGTAAATAAATAAATATAATTTTTAATAATAAAAATAAAGCATTTACTCAAATAGGAGTATCCATTAGAAGTAACGTTTAAACAAATAAATAAAAAAATATATGTTCATAAAGACAAGGAGAAAAATTATTTTAGCCGACGTGTTTCCTCCTCTGATAAACTTTATCAAGGCAAATGTGAAGAAGTTTTTAAAACAAATATTCATAACCAAAAGTGAATATATTGTTAGCTTTTCAATATTTTTAAATTGAAGAAACGCTCATAAATATTCATTATGTCAACTAAAAAGTCTAGGGAAATTATAGAAGATGTTAAGTGATGTAATTCAATGTCTAATAAACGAATATGAGTTTATGATTTTGTTGAATTGTTTTTATGCAATCAATATTTACATTATTTTGGTCTGGGATAAATTTGTCTATTATATATTTTTTAATATATAATTAATTAGTGGCTATGAATTTAATAGTTTTTTTTTTCATTATTTTTTTTATTTATTGACATTTTTTTATAGACATGTATGCTGCCTTGGAAGAGAAATGGAAATATTTGAAAAAAATGGGGGCCCAAATATTATATTTTAAAAGAATTCGATAGCAACATTCCTAAGAATCTTTTGTCTAAGTAAATTCTTCTTCTTGTATGAGCTGTGCCCCTTCACAAAGTAGGCGATCATGGTTCTCCACATCTCCCTATCCTTTGTCGCTCTTAATATTCCCTCTCCATCATTCATTTGTTCAAGTCCATCAAGTATGTTGTGCGCTGCTCTCCCTTGTCCCTCTTCCCTTCTATCTGTCACGTGAGCATCAGGTTCTCCAAGTCCTCCTTCCTCCTTCCTCATTCTTCTTCTTCTTCTTCTTCTTCTTCTTCTTCTTCTATGTGCCTTGTTCTTTCCAGACGTAGGCGATCAGGGCCCGCCACATCTCCCGATTCCTCGTGGCTCTTAGCACACTTTCTCTTGTCACACCACGCAACCCCCGTTCTGTAATCCACCTACTCAGGCACGTCAAATACGTTATCCGATATTTTCCTCTATCTCTTTTTCCCTCGATCTGGCCTGTTAGTATCAGGTTCTCCAAGCCCTCCATCCTTATTGCATGTCCCAGGACCTTCAGTTGTCTCTTCCTTGTGCTCAATATTAATTTCCTTTTTGTTTCCATCCTTTTCAAAACCTCGTCATTGCTCACATGCTCGGTCCACGATGCCAGCAGCATCCTTCTGTAGATCCACATTTCAGCTGCTTCAAGTTTTTTTTTTCATCTTCGATGATATTGTCTAACATTCACTGCCATATTGAAGAACTGACACATGTCCCAAAAACTTCAGCTGTCTTTTTTCTTATGTTAAGTGTCAGTTTTCTTTTTGTGTCCATCTTCTAAAAAACCTTGTCATTGCTAGCATCTTTCGTCTATGGTCTCCTCAGTATCCTTCTGTAGAACCACAGTTCAGTTGTTTCGAATCCTTCTTCATCTGTGATGAAATTGTCCAGCATTCGCTGCCGTATTGAAGGACAGACATCACATAACAATCCAGGGCTCTCTCCTTTGTTTTCAGCGAATTTCTCCTGTCTCTTAAGACTCTACTCAGCTTCTGGAATGCATCCTTGGATATGCCAATACGCTTTCAGATCTCCGTATCGCACTTTCAATCGTCCCTTAGAACACTTTTCAGACATTTGAATTTCTGCAAATGTTTGTTTCTGATATCACCAGTTTGTAGTTGGTATTTTAGGCTCTTTTTACTGATCACCATGCATTCAATTTTCTTATAGTTAATATGTATTCCTTTACGCTTCCTTTAATTACTTCATGTAGGGCGTCTTGTAGTTTCTTTTCTGGGAGTGGGAATGATTTGTGATCATAGCCAGATGGTTGGTGAGACATGGCTGATCTTTGCATAGTTACATAAGTCAAGAAGTAATTGGTGAAAAATAGGGTCTTTTCACAAGATGGCTGGAATCTTGTCCGAACCAAGAGCTTTGTTCATTGTCCTCTTTAGAACAAAACCTAACTCTGCAATAGTGTAATCTGTTGGTATGTTCAAAGTATTACTAATTTGAACCTTTGGAAGGGATTTGTCTTCTGGTAGGTTTGCAGGATTACCAAGGAGGTTTTTAAAGTGAGAAAGCCAGTTACCAAGACGTTACTCACGGCTTCCACCTTTGATTGTTGGTTGAGATTTTAATCCCTTCCCCGATAGTTCATTTATAGTTTTCCAAGCTGCAGAGTGTTGTTGGTAGATATGAAGATAAGAAATTTCATTTATTTTCCCATTTACGAAAGCTACTTCTGCCTCAAGATATGCATGGTGGAGGGATTTTTTAGCAGCTGTTAACTTGTCCTTATTTATTCGAGAAGGGTGACAGTGATAGACATACGAGATTTTCTTGAGATTTTTTCGAGCTTCTGAGACTCTGGTATCTGAACTCACTGGGTTTTTTCGTAATTTTGGTTTTTTGGGAAGTGTACATAGATCCACTTCCTCATTAGCTTTAATCAAGTTTCCATAGATCAAGTCTATGTTACTTGGATCTAACTGATGGTTTTCTGCGTCATAATGAGAGGGTTCTTGGAATCGGTTAAATACACTCACCACATACTGAGAAGATAGATTTCTATCACGGGAGACTGCTTTCCAGTCAATAGCTTTCATGGGATCCGCAGTTATAGGACGTCTTGTAGTTTCTTTTCTGTATCTCCTCTCAGCCTTGTATCATCTGCGTATCTTATATTGTTTAGACTGCGGCTAATAATGATGAATCCTTTGAGGACTTCTAGAGCTCACAGATTGGTCTCGTTTTATAGGTTGAATAGATCTCGTGAGAAGACACAATCCTTGTCTTTCACTCCTTTCTATCTATTTGTGTATCTGCTAAATTCGTTTCTTGTCCGTATGCAAGCAGTTTGCTGCTAGTACAGGTCCTTGATTGCTCTAATATCTTTCTTGAATATGTCAAGGCTGCCAAGCTTCTTTATCAGGTCTTTCTACCGTATTTTACTGAATGCCTTTGCAGGTACACATCATTCAGCATCTCTATTGTATTTTCTGACAGAATTCTAAGCATAAATATCGCGTTTCTTTTTGTTCTTGAGGAAACTACACTTTTCTTGATCTATTTTCGGTCTGATTCATAAGAATTCGGATGATGAGTTTTGTTACGAGGCTTATTAAGCTGATCGTTATGTGGAGTTTACTTTTATTTGCATCTGGCTTCTTATTCAGTGCTATGAAAATCGATCTGCTTAAATCTTCCAGGATTTCGCCACTGTTGTAGATTTCATTTATTATTTGTGTAATTTTGTCTATGCTGAAATAATTTAAGGCTGCCTGGATCTCTATTACAATGCTTTCTGGTCCTGCTGCTTTGTTTCTATTCAGTTTTGTCAGTGCAAATTCCACTTCTTATTTTAATATTTCTGGAACGTCGGTATTCCTGTGTATTGTTGGTTGCTCTTTCTTGTCGTGGAAGAGATCTCTTATATATTCTTCCCACCGCTGAAGTATTTTCTCCTTTAATACAAGTGTTCCATCCTTGGATTTTATGCATCCTGTTGAGGAGCATGTTTTTTATCCTGTTAGTACCCTTATTTTTTTTATGCCTGTCGCCTTTGTTGGTCAAACCCAAATTCTCTATTTCTGCTCATTTGTTGTTGAGACATTCCTTTTTTCGCCACTTTGTATTTGTTCTTTTTTTCCTTGTGTACTTTTCTTGTATTTCGTTCCATATCTTGGCATTATTTTGTGCCTCCTTTTCATTAAGTTCAAAATCTCATCAGTGATCCACTGAGTTTTATTTCTACGTCTATTTTTGGTGGGACGATGTTATTGGCCGATGTCATTAATGCTTCTTTCCGTCCGTCATATTTCGAATTTCATCTTTCAGTTTGTCCTTCGTATGTTTATTTCACTCTGCCCTTGTACATTTCCTGCTTGTTGAGGTCATTCACGAATACGTTCTATTGAAGTGTGAGTGCTGCATTAGGCTTCTTCATTCTGTGAGTTTCACCGTTAATTTTGCATATAACCGGGAGGTGTTCGCTTTAACAGTCGGAATATTATTTTTACAATGAACAACTACATTCCTGAATCTCTTTTATTTTTATTTGTGTGTGTGTGTGTGTGTGTGTGTGTGTGTGTGTGTGTGTGTGTGTGTGTGTGTGTGTGTCACTTCCCGGGTTTCTCCATGTCCATAGTGGTCTTGGGTTTTCTTGAAACCATGAGTTCGTCATTATATCTTTAAGCTCTACCGACAGTGTCAAGGAAAGTATATATATATATATATATATATATATATATATATATATATATATATGTATATGCAAACATACAAAAATAGAGACAACCCTATGATGGTCGGAACTACGAACCGAGATTTTATTTGTTTACTATATACAGTCCATAAAATCCGTGTGTACTTTCAAAAATTATAACATTATTTGTATTTGTGATAGAAATAACCTGCAAAATATGAGCTTCAATAATTTAACTTGAAATATAATACAGTGTTTCAACCAGATGGAGCTCCTCGTCACTTTGCTCTGCGTGTTAGACAGTTTCTAAATCAGGAATTTCCTAACAGATGGATCGGTCTGGGTGGGCCAATTTATTATCCTCCACGTTCATCAGATTTAAATTCCATTAGATTTTTTTCATGTGAAAACAATTGTGCATGTAACCAAACCGAGTTCATTAAAAGATTTGAAAGCTGAAATAACTAATGTGATTTCAGACATTACTGTAAATCAGTTGGTAAATGTTTTCCAACTGCAAAATCGCATTACCCTTTGTATTGCTAATGATGGAGGACATGTGGAAACTTAAATAAAATTTCAATAAAACCTTAAAAAATAAAGATTTACTTCTTCCTAATCCTTTTTACAAACTATTTCTATCGGAAATACAAATAAAGTTATTAATTTTTTTAAAGTGCACACGAACTTTATGAGTACCCTGTATATGCAGTGGTGTAATAGAAATTGGCTTGGAATGAGAAATCGGAGAGCCGGGTTCGAATTCTAGTTGAATTCGGTGCATTCACTTACGCACAAATACTCTTGGGAACGGTATTTATCCATCTATTCTCTCTCTAGCTATGGGTTAAATAGGAGGACATATTGTGTTCTGTAGCCTTGATTAGCCACTAATCTACGGCAGAAATAGCTGGAAAATCTCCCTTCAGCTGGGGGTTAGATAGCAAGATAGATTGGGTTCTATAGTCTTGGTTGATAACTTGTCTATTACAGAAAGAAATGGCAAACTACTGCAGAAAAATTTTCTGCCTAGTCAGCAATGGACCGAAAGAGACATGGTCGCTCAAGCGCTTATCATATAAGGCACTTAACTGATTGATATATATATATATATATATATATATATATATATATATATATATATACGCTCTCACACCCTGATTGAGCACTCTGGAAGAATGGTAGACTTTGAAAAACAGTAGCTACTCTGGCATGTACGCATCGATCATTCCTATTAGAGCACTCTGGCAATTAGGCATGTATACTGATAATGTATACTCTAAAAAGTCTGCCTTCTTCTACCGAGGGCCCATAGCCCAAAGGTAGAATCGCCGACTGACGGCAATTCGGTCGGGTTCCAAACCTGGGTTAAAAACAATCGGAGTTTCACCGTACTGATGAGCTGTGATACAGCGAAACAGATCTGTCTGTGGATGACTATATATATATATATATATATATATATATATATATATATATATATATATATATACGTTACTCTTCAGCAATAAAGTTCTTCCGGTGACTAGCGTGTGTATACAGCGGTTATAAAGAACACTAAAATTTCTTATCTATCACTCGATGTGCATATGGCTTAATGAGCAGAGACTCTGATTGACACCAAATCGGTCGAGTTTCGATACCGGCCAGATGCAAGTAGATGTCTAACCAACCTGATGAGCTGCGAAACAGGCTTGAATGTAGATGACATGTATATATATATATATATATATTTCGTTGAATATATTAGACAAAGAAAATGTGCTGTATCTTATTTTGAGTTTACAAAGACCTGATTAAGAAAAGCCTAACAAAAAACTACAGAAAAATTAACACGGAGCACCAAAACCACATAGATAGAATCAACTGCTCAGACAAACAAATTACGGATAAACTGAAAATAAGCGACAGATTCCCCAAAATTACAACAAAGGAGCCATACATACTTTTAAAAGACTATAAGCCGGAATTCTACCGAAAATTACCCACTAGAATAATAAACCCTAAAAAATCAGAAATCGGTAGAATTAATAAGGTAATATTAGAAAGAGTTAACCAACAAATAAGAAAAAGTCCAAGTCATGCAATGGAGGGGTACAATGGATGTAATTAAATGGTTCGAGAACCTTGTGAAAAAAATATGCCACTTTCCTACCATCTGACATCGTGGATTTTTACCCATTGATATTTGACGGCCTTTTCAATCTTGCCTTGGCATTCGTGGAATTCTATTCGGACATTTCAAAGGATGAAATCAAAATAATTTTGAACTGTAGAAAATCAGTTCTCATCTACATCAACGAACATTGGACAAGAAATTCAACGGATAATTTTGATTTATCTATGGGAGTTCTGGATTCTGCAGAATCTTCGGATCTAGTCGTATTATTCCTACTGTACAACCTCACGGCGTATAAAGAAATTGATACTAACAATATAGGACTCATGATAATAAATACATCTACTGGAGATAAGGTTGATAAAACTAGAAAATTAATTCATAAAGTCTTTAAATCTTTGGTCTTAACGTAGAAATTAACCCTAATATCAAGCAAGTTGATTTCCTCGACATCAACACTTTCCAACCTTACATGAAAAATAATGCTAACCCAATCTATATAAACCCCAATTCTAATCACCCACCATCCATTATCAAGCATATCCCATCATCAGTGGAACGCCGCATGAACACACACTCCTCCAATAAATAAATATTTGATAAACACAAAGTAATTTACGACAAAATCCTTAAAGAAAGCGGATATCAATCATTCAAAATTAACATTGTCGAAAAATTCAAGCGCTCAAAAAGCAAAAATAGAAACAGGAAAATCATATGGTATTACCCTTCTTTTAATCAGTTAGTTAACTTTAAGCTGGGACATAAATTCCTTAAACTAATAGATAAGCATTTTCCTAAAAATAACCCTCTAAGCAAAATCTTCAATAAGAATACAATAAAACTAAGCTAAAGCTGCTCCAACAATCTAGAAAAAATAATTAAAGTACATAACAGTAAAATATTAAAGCACACAAAAAAATAACTCCAACACTAATACCAGTCCGACCCATAATAACAACTTCTGTAACTGTAGAAACCCAAACCAATACCCCAGTCGTAATAAATGTTTAACAAAATTCCTGATATATATGTGTTCGATTTCATCCATGGAGAATCCTATAGATGAAAAAATGTATATCGGAAGCACCATGAACGTATTTAAAAAGCACTTTTACAATCACCTCTTATTCTTCGATAACAAAGAAAAACAAAACATGACGTCTCTTTCCAAATATTTTACAAGTTAAAAAACGAAAATAAAACACCTAAAGTTAAATGAAAAATCCTCAAACAAGCAAGAACAGCTAAATCAATAAAGGAATCATGTTTCCTTTGTCGTCAAGAAAAAATTGAAATCATTAAATATATGAATAGCAACAAACTTTTAAACCAGAGGCTTGAAACCAAAGAAAACTGCAAACACATTAAAGAACTAACCTTACAATGATGCGAAAAAATACTACAAAAACCAGAGGTAGGACCCCTTAGAAATGATAAACCTTCATAGTACTAACAACACTCTTACATTAAATTTTACTTATTACACACCACAAACTGTGATCTAATTTAAAATTTAAAAGTTTATAGAAAAAATCGATTTTCTAAATTCAAAATTAAGGTTAAATATACAAAATTAGATTAATTATAAAAACTGTGCTTAAATACAAACATGACATTTTACCTATTACCTTAAATACAAATATACCTATTACCTATTTTTCTATTACCTTAAATACAAACATTAAATTTTACCTCCTACAATAAATTTTACCTATTACACACCACAAACTGTGATCTAAATTAAAATGTAAAATTTTATAGCAAAAATTGATTTTCTAAATTCAAAATTAGATTAATTATAAAAACTGTACTTAAATACAAAATTATTCTATAGTTGTACAAATAACTATTAAAGATAGGCCCAATCCCATCCCTTCCCACCCTTTACACTTCCCTACTCTGCCCTTCTAAGAAATCAAAAAAATAAAGTTTAGTCAGGTGGCCATAAATCCTACATCCTATCCTCTAATGTTAAATCTGTCTACAAAAATCCCAGACACTCATTAATCAACTATATTCACTACCCACCCCACTTTCATCAAACTCCAAACGGAAAATTTAGAAGACTTATTCCCTCATCACTAACCCCCACCAACATCCCACACACAACTGACCAAATATAAGAAAAGCGGCTTTCCATTCCCGTCCACACCACCTGATGAGACAATGTAGTTTCAATGTCGAAACAAATGTACGATTTGTAGTGGATATATATAAAAAAGTTGAACATGTTGTAAAATATAATTTATAATAAATATTCACTGCTATATATTATACATCGAACACGGTTTTAAATTAATGTTTTGGACGTTCGTACCTTATTCACTGGGATATATATATATATATATATATATATATATATATATATATATATTTTTTTTTTTTTTAAATTTAATCCTAAAGGAAAAGCAGGAAGTTAAATCCCCAAAACCCGATCCTAATTAATATTAATATTTTAATATTAAAAAAATGATCCAGGTGGAGGGTTCAATGTAATTAATATTTAAATTACAAAGCAAATTATAAAATAAAATAAATTTCGAAGTTCAAAACTGTTGTATGATCATTTCTACATAAAATCCCTAAAAGAGATTTCACATTTCATCGAACACCACTTCCTATTTCTTACTTTACTCCCCCTCCCCCTTTTTAGAACTAAACAAAGCCAAATTTTAAATTTTTCACTTACAACTCAATCTAAAAGTAATGTCCAAAATCTAAAAATAGACATTGATTGCTATCTACTTATTAATCCCACCATCTAAATTTTACTGTGAAAGTTGCCGATGAAATGCGAAATCTTTCTTAGGGATTTCATCTAGAAATGATCATACAACAGTTTCAAACTACGAAAAGTTTTGTTTTATATATATATATATATATATATATATATATATATATATATATACTAATTATATATTAATAAATATACATATTATTATCCTACGAATCGACCGCTTGCTTCGGGGTGATTATATATATATCCTTTTACCCCAGGCAAGGCGATAATGCCACTAAGAGTGAAAGAGAATAAGAAGACGCCAGTGAGGTGAAAGGACAATAAAAGAATGGGTGTCAGGAGGATAGAAGATGGTAATTAAGATTGGATTAAACTTTGAATATTGTAAATGGCAGGGAAGCAAGAAACCAGAAAGGAGTTTTACAGGCAAGAAGTGCGAGAAATGAAACTATTATTTATTAGAATTTAACTACTAGTTATTTATTAATTATTACAATAGCTGTTCAGTTGTAAAACGACGAGACCTAGTTGCCAGTCTAGTATTACGCTTAAACTCATGCGGTCGATGTGCCAAGGTGAATTGATTAGAAAGTGGCCATGATAATATTTGTAGAAAAGACAAAGGGATGCCACACCCCGTCGGTGGAGAAAGTGAATCTAGAGTCTAGATGCCAAATCAGGACCGATAATATTACAGACCCTTCTGTTTTGTTGAGAATCTAGTGATATATAGCAGGTGCATCATTGCTAGATATGACAACAATATTCAATGCGCAGATGAACGGTTGATTTATCGGAGTGGAAGATGGATTCTGGCCAGAAGAAATTGTTTGGCACGGCAGCGAGGGAACTTTTTTAGCATCAACCGATTTAGAATAATCACTCAAATTCATGTCAGTGGAAAACGCAAGATCAAGACGGCGAAATGTGCTGCTTTCCTGGTGGTTAGAATCAGTCTTGATGGTTTTCTATGAGGAATAAATACAGTCTCGTTTTAAAGGAGTTATAATTTGAAAGTCATTTCTTAACCCAGTCGGTGGCAATTTTCGACAGCAGCTGCCAATTCCACATGATAGGAATACTAAGACAGTTATAAATAACTGTCAGCATAAATACTGAGAGAAAATTAGTCACCGTATGCTTCTTACAGAATGTCTGTATACTAGGCCGATGAAAGAAATGCAAATATTAATAATACCAATGAATAAAAAAGTTATTATTGTTATTGGTTAGTTGGTTGGTTTGCATAGTCAAATACTTGTACCAAAATTCTTGATGTGTTGACTTACAGACTCTTGAGGTTACAAGTTGAACACTAGAGACAGCTCGTAAAACAAACGAGCAAATTCAAAACACGATATTAATAATTAGTATCAAATTTCTTTTTAATTTGTATGAGAAAATAAATAAAAGCACAAATACACGATTTTGGTCAAGAGAACATTAGATTAATCTCTGCATCCAAAAGACCTGAACGAACCGTTTCAGAATTTTAGAAGAATATAATAATAATAATAATAATAATAATAATAATAATAATAATAATAATTTCATTTCACTTAAGCAGAGATTAAATCCATGGGAGTGTTATTGCATCTCATATGTTTTCTTTCTTTTCTACACTGAAGCCAAATAAGATATTTATTTATATAAAATTATACAAAATGTGACACATGGCCGAAAAAAGGGGAGTGGGTAGAGGGTGGTCTTCCGCAACTATCCTATACCTAGCTAAACACTTTCATGACCCTCTACTCATTAACAATTTGCACATTCACCACAAGAATCCATCCATCACCTCATAATCAATCACACACCACAATACCACATATATACAAGAGGCACCTAAAAAGGATAAACAAACCCATGAGCTAAAAATGCCAGCACAAAAATATATTTAAAAAACTTAAAGATAATGAAATGAAAAAGTAGAGGGGGATGAAATGCCCAAAGCGAACTAAAATATAACAAAATATTCAAACTAAAATAAACAAATGTTAATAAGAAGCGTCCACCCCACAAAGTCAAAGTGGGTACTGTATTCCACCAAAACGGCCAAGTCAAGTAGCACACTCTGTAAGGAAGTGGGAAAGTATAAAATAAATAACAAAATGGGAAAATCAATACTGACCCAGTCAAGACAAATAATGGATCAAAAACAGACTGGGGAGGTTGAGAATCTTGAGTTGGATCATAAGAAAAGAGAAAACCAGAAACGAGCTAGGAACCCATTCATTCACATTAAGTAGATACACAAAAGACGTCTAAGTTAACCAGGGAGGTCAAATAAGGCTCTTTGTACTCGCTCAAAATGGAATAGTCCATAATGCATAGGGTACGCGCTAGCTATCTAATAACTAACAAACGTAGGAACAGGTGAAATTATAATTTGATACTTACTAGGTTAATTTTTTCACCGGCCTACTATCTCTGTCTCTCTTTCTCTCTCTCTCTCTCTCTATATATATATATATATATATTTTTTTTTTTCTAAACATATGTTGTTAAATGTAAGAGACAATGAATGTCTATTATGTTTAATTATGAGCCGTTCTAAACGCCGTATTTTTGCTTTAATTTCAGTTGAAAATAAAGACAAAAATTCTCCAACATTTGGATAATTATTTATTAGTTTTCTTCTAAGCTTTCAGCTCACATGAGCCATCCTCAGAGAGGTTGTTTAAACTGAAATATTATAAAATCCACCATCAAGGACGATTTTATTTTGTGTTGACATAAAACTCCGCTTGGCAACGGCAATAGTTACCAAAAATAATAAACGCAGTTCTTAAGTTTGCGATGCGGTTTTATGACGTCACACCGCGGGATAGCACGAAATGACAACAAAACCATCTAGTCAAATGCAATGTAATAGGTTATTTCCTGTTTTAAAGTTGATTTTATTGAGTGTTGGTTGTTTCGATTTGATGTACATGGCCTCCAATATCTGCAGGTTCCTCTTACTGTGTGTATGAGTAAGGATCACCGTATTGTTGACCAAAATCTGTCTGATATTACCTACATGTTTATGTTTTTCAGAGAAAAGTTGTTTAATAGTACTCTGATCAGAAAGATGACATGTAAGTCTACGGGAGAGCGTGGTTGAAGTTGAAGTATATATATATATATATATATATATATATGCACATTTCACATATGAATATATATGTATATATATATGCACTTCATGAAGTTTGAAATGCGCAATGGCCGAAACAATGTTACAGCAACAATAAAAATTAGGATGATGTATAAAAATTGTACATAAAATAGATGAATTGTCTCCACCTGTCAACTCAACTCTCTAGAGGGTACGTTCCTTAAGGCCCTGTTCTACCCGGCTTCTCGAAATATTAAGATGTGAATTTCGTCGCTCCTGCGAATACACGCAGCTGAACCGTGAATAGCCGTACAACTAACAAGTACGTAAGCCACTTAGTTTAGTTAAGTTGACTAATAATTGTTTATTTTGTATAATATATTATAGCCGCAAACAGAACAATTTGTTTACAACGAATAATACTGTTTGAATTGTATGACTGTATTATAATATTGTTTAAAACTCCCAAGTTGTGTTCCGTGTTCTTCCTCTAACGACTTCATCGGTCGTCACCTTAACCATCACATGCGGCTTAAATCACCATAAATAGACAACATGTAATTAATGTAATTTAGGATAATGTCTTATCCTAGAAATTACATTTAGCAGGTATTATTAATAAATAACGTGCGTGTTCTCTCTCTCTCTCTCTCTCTCTCTCTCTCTCTCACACACACACACACACACGTATATATATATATATATATATATATATTAATAAACATATATATTATCTTACGTCTATAGAACGATTCGGAATTTCAAGGTCTATGCAATCAATGGGTGCTTATTATCATATTGTCCTTATTGATTTAAATTTTATTTTAACTTATAAGGTTTTACTTTCCAATGTCATGGTTAAGTTTTATTTCAAATCAAATTAAATTATATTATTAAAAATGAAAAAAATAACGCTAAAAATACCTGCTTCCTAAAATACTTTTTATCATTAAAAAAAACTGAAAAAACAACAATCTTAGCTCTAAATATTATCACACTACTAACACTATATATATATATATATATATATATATATATATATACAGATAGATAGAGAGATAGATAAATCTGTGAGTATTGTGTGTGTGTTTGTGTGTGTGTGTGTTTGGTAGCTGATTTTATTTTCTGTATGTCATACTCACCTACTCAACTTCTTCCCAGAAACTGCCGCTTTCTAGAACATACTTCCTGTAGGATGTTTTCCTAATCATTATAATCTTGACCCCTTCAAATCTAGGGTTAAGCGTTATCTTTCTTGCATAACCCCAAACGACGCAGCATCCCTTCTAACTTGGGTATCCCCTAGGCTTTGTATTGAGTGAACAGTAGCATAAAAGAATGTCTATTCTCAGATCAGTTATTCTACCTGCCGGACACGAATGTCAGTCATCCCATTTCTGCTTCACTGGGTATCAGTGAGAAAGAAACAGAGTTGCTTTGTTGCCAGAGATGACGAGCTTGGTCCAGGTAATGCCAAGGGTATGGGAGCAACGATGTCCCGAGAAAAAAAGAATAAATAGGTAAGTCAACCGGAGCAATATGAAAAAAAAAACAACTTTTAAATCGAGAATAAAGTAAACAAGCATAATAATATCAGGTATTCTGTCATCTGTGTTTTTAATGCAAAGGTAATTACCCTCACTGCCATTAAAACCCCAATAAACAAAACAAAGCAAAGAAAACCATAGACATTCCAGCCATCCCGGATATGAATATAAACTATTTCCGACAGTCTAACCTCTGATCGAGAAAAGAGAGTGTGGAATTTAAAAAAAAATAGTTATGTATCAAGATACATTTTTATATAGGTATCTTCATTCAATTTTCGATACCTAAGATTTAAATTGAATTTTTAAAAATAAAGACTTTTTCTTAAAACTTTAATTTTAGTTTAATTGAAACCTAAATAATTAAATTTACTATTTCTACTAAGCAAAATACTGTTGTATTTCAAACAGAAATTACATTCACTGGAATCTAGAATTTGGAAATATTTTTTAAATTTTAAATTTTTCGGCCATTTTTTGAGCGGTCGATACATTTACAAATAAAAATGAATTCTTGGTTTTAAAAATTTTGAAAAAAATAAAATACACATCTCTCAATCTATATTTTTGAAAAATTACCAAATTTAAAGTTAATTTTCTGAGTTAAAACAAATATTACTTGTTTATGGCATGAAATTTAGCATAAAAGTATTTCTTAATCAAAAAGGTCTGACTCATGGACCTAGCAAGTAGCCGATGACAGTCTGTATCAATCAATCTGGAAGTATGGTGACCAAAAGTTGACATAACCCAGTTTAACATTTCGTAAGGGGAACAACCCTTAAAACATGTGATTTTTAATGAATTGTATGACTGTATTATAATAAGTTTCCATAATAAAAGAAAATGTGTAGTTTTATATGATAATAATAATAATAATAATAATAATAATAATAATAAATTAGAAATTATTTTAAAAATCTTAATTCTAAATGATTTGTATTAAGTTTACAAATTTTTAATGAATTAATAACCGAAGAAACAAGTAATTGGAAGAAATTTAAAAAGATGTTTGAATTATAATTAGTAAAGAAAAAATGAAAAAGGTTCTTATAAATATTCATAATTCATCGAAATTTTTTTCTTCTTCAGAACATGGTATCCTAAAATTAGTGGCTGGAGTCGAGTTGCCAGGTCGGGACGGATCACAAATTCTCCTTTGGAGCCAGTCGAGAACACTGAGAGGAACAGCAGGGGGACCTGACCAGATATGACAACAATATTCTATGCACGGTCGGATGGTTGATTTGTATATGTGCAAGATTAATTCAAACTTGAGGCCGATAAGATGCAGTATACTGCTTTCAGAGGGACTCGCTTGGTCCATGCTTATGGGTAGTGGGCAGGAGTGACTGCCTGTGATGGTTGACAGATAGCAGCTTCTTTTTAGAAGCATTCAAGTTTACATGCCATTTCTTATGCCAGTTTACCATAGAGTGGAGGTCTTTCTCAAGATCCACAGCGAGGTTATGTTTGGTCGCCTTGCCAGATTTCTTACTGATGAGGGAGTAAATGGTTGTGTCGACTACGTAGATGCCTTCTTGGGATTTCATCACCTGGGATGTCCTCACGTATGAAGATATAAAAGAGCATCGGCCCTAGGATAGAACCCTAGGGGACGCCAGCCTTCCTGTGGTAAGACGAGTTGTTAACTCAAATACACCAAACCTAAAAGTATATATACCGAATAGATTATACAAAATGCTCAGTGATGTATATCGGTGAAACATTCAGAAACATCAAAAATAGAATATATGAGTGCGGCGGAGATATGCTGCATAACAACTCATTACACGCATTGGTAATTTTCCGTAATACATCTGTTCACATTTTCGACTTAATAATTTCCAATCTGATTAAAGGAGAAAAAGATTCACTCAGATGAAAATACATTGACAGTGCAAAGATCACGTAACTCTCCGTAATAAAGCTAAACCCAGGACCATACATAATGTCATCGATCATTGCAAAAGCATTAATAGCACAATGTGGTGTATGCGATAGCAGGAGAAAAACAGATATCTACACAGAGTGTGATGACTAAAAATCTAATAGACACCAACGACTTCAGTATATATATATATATATATATATATATATATATATATATATATAGAGAGAGAGAGAGAGAGAGAGAGAGAAAGGGATGTCGACAAATAATTCTGTGAAATGCATCTATCAAATTATTCTTTGTATGGGTTTTCCTGACTAGGTAGTTGGAAATCTATTGACGTTTATGTGTTAAGAAATGTATAAAACTTTTGAAAAGTAATATATTCTCAAGTATACAAGTCGTGAGATGAGAAATTAACCTTGATTCGATTTCGAATTTAAGGAACATCAGAAGTTAAGTAAAAAGAAAACAGGACAAAATGAGAAGTTACACACACACACACACACACACACACACACACACACACACACACACACACACACACACATATGTATGTATGTAAAATATTTGTTTTTGACTCGAGGGTTGATATCCAGGACATAAATAAATGGGGCAAATAGGAGAAGTGTTTTGATTGGACAGTCATCATGTGAAAATCTTTTTTTAGATGCCCTTTCACTCACCCAAGTCTATCAGGATTTCTCAATAAAAGCAGCAGCTTATCATTGTTAAAAATCAAACTGTTGGTGGGAGCCAAGGTCTTTTGACTTGCATTGAAACTCGGGAACGTAATCTTCTTCAAATATGAGGGTCTACGATTGGACAAAAAGAATCTTTCAAAAGGTATCCCCGCCTAATATGCTTTTGGGCTTCACTCTACTGATTCTAACAATTGCAGTAGTACACCAAGGGACAAGACTCCATCAGCTGGAAAAGAAATCTCCAGAGGCAGTAAGTTTAAAATCTTTACCTTAATTTCTTTCTTTCTTCTTTTTTGTTTTAAATTTGACTCCAAAGATGCTGAATAAGATGCTGAGAAACGTCATTGTTATTTACACAAGTTCATTTTGTTTTATTGCAAAGATGATTTGAATACAAAACAAAGGATAAATCCAATTGTCGGAACAAGTCCTGGATAACAAAAATTCTGTTTTATTTTAAATTTTTATTTGTTTTCATTGAAGCACTCCCCAGTAATCTTTGAATTAACGAACCAGGAATGCAAGTTAGGTTCGTCTTTTATTATATACGAGTGTACCAATGCCTTAAAAATGACTGCAAATATTTGAAAGGAATATTATAAGGAGAATTTGTATATATATATATATATATATATAAATTCTCCTTATAATAAATAGAGAAGACAGATATATATATATATATATATCCTCTCTGTTATAATAAGGACAATTTGTATCTATCTATCTATCTATCTATCTATCTATCTATATATATATATATATATATATATATATATATATATCATAGAATACCCGACGACATAATTATTACAAAAAATAATAATAATAAACCACTGTTCCAGAGTAAAAATTCGGCATGTTCTTTCGTAACTGGTAAGGAAGTTTAATAACTGGTAGTTAAACCCTGTCGACCCTCACTATTTTCTTCCTCTCCATGAGCGTGACAATATATATATATATATATATATATATATATATATACTTTCTGCCTAAATATGCCTTATTACATAGACGTAGATATAAAACAGCGTGCGGC
>JBBBDQ010000333.1:177500-292500 GCA_037127315.1 Ascarosepion bandense
TGGTAAATAAAAAAAAACAAACGTCATTACATACTCTTTTAAAATGATTGTATTTAATAACATGTTTATCTATATATATATATATATATATATATATATATGAGGTTTTTTAAAACAGACATTTTAAAAGAGTATATAATGACATTTATTTTTATTTTGGCATTATATTTTCGCATTTTGTAACAGAACACATTCAGATTATTATTTGAAAGTTCTTGAGAATCTATGAAACTAGAAGGAAAGGCTGCTGGGTCTTAATATAATCTGTCTGGTGTTGATTTTCTAAAAAAATGTCTTCGTTTACGTTAGAATACAAATCCGGTGGGCGGATATTTGTCTAACAAGATATATTGAATATTCAGGCCGGTAGATGTCAGTAAATATAATGTTTATTAATAAAAATCAAAACACATATTAAATATGAAAGTTAAATAAATTAAAAATATGTCGGATTTAATCTATTTCAAAATATATATATATATAGTTTTAGTGCAAAGAATGCCAACTTCGAAGTTTCGTGAGGACATCGTGATGATATCTTCACACATCGAGGCATGTTTTTTTCTGCTACTTAAATATCATGCACTTTGCGATAAAACAACCTGCTTGGCAAAGTGACATTTATCAGTAAAACTACTGAAAACCAACAATCTTGGAACTCATAACTATCAGAAATTAACAATATATATATATATATATATCTTTTTATGTCATCTGTTGAAACCTTCTCAGTTATTTGAACTTCTGTCATTGATTTATTACAGATTAATTTCCATAGGTGAATTATTTTTTTTATTACCAGTAATTTCTCGTGCATTCAAAATCACACATACACACAGAACGAAAAACGAAATTAATATTGAGCATCAGGAAGAGACAACTGAAGTTCCTGGGACATGCAATGAGGAAAGAGGGCTTGGAGAACCTGATACTAACAGGCCAGATAGAGGGAAAAGGAGGCAGAGGAAAGCAGCAGATAACATATTTGAAGATCCTGAACAGGTGGATGACGGAACGGGGGCTGAGATACGTTACAGGAGAATGCGTGCTAAAAGCCACCAGGGATAGGGAGACGTGGAAGGCCATGATCGCCTACGTCCTGAAGGGACAAGGATCAGAAAAGAAGAATAATGCTAATTTAGTTAAGCTTCTTTTACTATTCTAATGCGTCTTCGGATTACGTTGTCATAGTTTTAAGTCGTCTCTTAAAACACCTCCCAGATATTTGAACTTCTGTCATTGATTGATTAAAGATTTAATTTACCTAGGTTAATTCTTTTATTTTATTACTAGTAATATCTCGCACACTCAGAATCACACATACACATACACACTCGCAGACACAGACACTGACACACAGATACACCCACAAACACATATATTTGGATAAACACATTCATGTACCTTGTAAGATTGTGTTCAACTTTAATTTTTTTTTTTAATCATATCACCCCGAGCAAGGCGGTAATGCCACTGATGTGCAGGGGGCTATGTAAGAGCGGAAAAATTGGAAAAGAGAAAGCCGGAAACCACATCCTAAACAGGGAACAAGGGGTGAGCCTCTTCACCTGTTCAATAGACGTGGGTGGAGTGTGAACCGGGCGATAGTTTAGTCTATCTACACAAATTGAAAAAAATAAAAATGAGAAGAGTGAAAAGATTGGAAAAGTGAAAGCCGGAAACCACATCCTAAACAGGGAACAAGGGATGAGCCTCTTCACCTGTTCAATAGACATGGGTGGAGTATGAACCGGGCGATAGTTTAGTCTATCTACTCCGATTGAAAAAAATAAAAAAAGAAAAGAGTGAAAAGATTGGAAAAGAGAAAGCCGGAAACCACACCCTAAACAGGGAACAAAGGATGAGCCTCTTCACCTGTTCACTAGACGTGGGTGGAGTGTGAACCGGGCGATAGTTTAGTCTATCTATTCCAACTGAAAAAAAGAAAAAAAAGAAAAGAGTGAACGAACAGTCAGAGGAGGAGGGGGAGCGGTAGAGGAAGAAGAGATAGCTAATAGAATTTAGAAGTGAGAGACGGAAGCACATGAAAGCGTCATCAAGGGATTCGAGAGATGTTACCCTGGCTAGAGGGAGTTGCTTGCTGACATAAAAACCAAGCCTATGCATATGGACATTGGAGTCCTTCCTGAAGAGGGGAAGATAACCAGGAACGAAAAACTCAGAGGAGGGGATAGAAGGGTCAAGGTTAGTCTCACATATGGCTAAGATATCAGGTGAGTTAGTTTGGAGGAATGATTCTACGCTGATAAAGTTGGCGCGGATACCACATATGTTTGTGAAGGAGACGCAGATAAGTTTGGGCGTTTTCAGAGTAGCTGGTTTAGTTATGCTATTTCGCTTGTTTGATTTCATAGTGGTTTGGTTGGAGAGAGAGGGAGAGAGGTCTAGAGTAGAATCAGACGGTAACTAATTGCAGCAAGTGAAAAATGGAGACTGGCGCGGCCTGCAGCATAATGTGCCCTCGGGTTTAGCAACCGGAACGACGTTTTGGCTGTTGTACCATCCGGACTTCTTTAGGTGATGTATGCTGGATTTTTTAATCGAAAACTTTATTTAATCCTTGGTAGTTCTGACTCCTCTCTGGTTTTGTGAACAGGAGTAGCGGTTTATTCTTTGATTCCACGTTAGAATTGTGTTTCCGGTTCCTTCACCTATGTATTTCTGACGTTTCCGCCTGAAATCTGAAATTTTATTCTGTATTTTTTTTTACTCTGCCAATAGGAGTAGGTAGGTTTGCCTATCGTCTGGTTCAGACTCCATCCCATTTCTTGAACAGGAGATGTTTCCTGTTTAGAAATTGTGTTCCTTCAACACAGTATATCTGATGTCTTCCCCTGAAATAATGAAAATTTATTCTCTAGTTATTATTTTTATCTACCAATAAGAAGAGATAGAATCACCTATCGCCCGGTTCAGACTCTATTCCGGCCGTAGTTAAGATTTATCCCTTGTTTCCAATTTAGAATTAGATTTCCGGTTCTTTCAACTTTCTTTCCGTTTTTTTTTTTAGTTTTTCGCCTGAATTCAGTAATTACTTTTTATCTTCACCAGGTGGAGTTGGTAGGTTTGCCTATCGCCCGGTTCAGACTCCATCCTGGTCTCTTGAACAGGAATTAAGGTTTATCCCTTGTTTCCTGTTTAGAATTGGTTTTACTGTTCCTTCAATTCTGTATTTCTGACGTCTGCACCTGAAATCTGAAAATTTAATCAGTAATTATTATTTTTTCTTTACCAATGGGTGTAGATAGGTTTGCCTATCGCCCGGTTCAGACTCCATCCTGGTCTCTTGA
Organism: Ascarosepion bandense; assembly: GCA_037127315.1. NCBI lineage: Eukaryota > Metazoa > Mollusca > Cephalopoda > Sepiida > Sepiidae > Ascarosepion > Ascarosepion bandense. Next base: position 180,812 of record JBBBDQ010000333.1, read on the forward strand.
ACAGGAATTAAGGTTTATCACTTGTTTCCTATTTAGCACTAGCTTTTCGACTCTTTCTAACGTCTATATGCACACTATGCTTTTCTTGTCTTCGACTGATCTTTGAGATTTTTCATTAATTAAATCCTGACCCATTCAAGAATCCATAGCCGAAAGAACTTCACTTCTTGTCTTTTTTAAACTAATTACAAATACTAATTAAACTCTACACAGTAACCCTCTTCCAGGATTGGCCCATCGGCCTTTTATTGGATGAACATTACTAAAAAAACAAAAAAATTCCAACTTATATTACCTCAAGAAAGTTGGATGATACAACGGTCAAACGTCGTTAATATGACGATAAAGACGAAAACAACATTCTGAGCAAAGTAAATTGTGGAAATCCGTTTTTGTAGTCTTTTATTATTCTTTTTCTTGCAGAATGTTCTGCTTTCAAGAAGATCCGCTCTACCAAAGGTTCTTTTGACAAAAACAGGTGAGATTATTTTCACACTTATTATTCATGTTATTATCTGTACTGGTCCAGTTTTCACGCTTTGTAGATTAAGTAACAGGAAGTCTCTTCCATATTCTAACACTTCCAAATTAAAATCAAAATTTACTGACATGTTTGATATCTAACTATTTTTGATTTTATTTAAATAATTTTCAAATAATTTTGTTGGATTCAGAGTAGAGTCGACCTTCGTCGGGATCATTGAGTTAATGCGAACGATCCTTTCCTTAGCTGCATAGCATGTGCTTCGCATTTATTCATAACAACAAAATTACCTTTTATTGAACCGTAACAATGATTTTGATGACCATCGCAAATAACTAGAATTATATATATATATATATATATATATATATATATATATATATATATATATATATATGAGTCGTCCACTTACAAGCCTCTTTTGCTGTATCATAGCTCATGTGAGGCGAAGATTCCACTTGCTTCCAGCCGAGATCAAAACTCGACTGACTTGGTGTCATTTGGGGGCTCTACTCCCTAAGCCATAGGCGCATGGAATGAGAGAAGAGGAAATTTTAGCTTGTTATATATATGAGGTGTATACACACGCCAGCCACCGGGAGAATTTAATTCATTACTGAGTGGATAAACTTGGTACTTAGCTAAGCAGTGTTATTTCAGTGATGCTGGCTTCGAAGTTTCGTGGGGGCATTTTTGTAATGGCTTCACTCTTCAGGGTCATATATATATATATATATATATATATATATATATATATATATATATTTATCCGAGTGAATAAGGAACGAGGAAATAATTTACAACGTCCAAAATATTAATTTAAGACAGTACTTGATATATAATATAGAGCTGTGAATATTTATTATAAATTATATTTTAGAACATGTACAATTTTTTTATAGATATCCACTAGAAATTGTACATTTTGTTTCAAAATTGGACTTACAATGTCTCATCAGGTGGTGTGGAAAGGAATGGAAGGCCTCTTTTCTTATATTTGGCAAGTTGTGTGTGGGATGTTGGTGGGGGTTAGCGATAAGAGAATATGTCTTGTATAAGTCTTGTCCGTTAGAATTTTGAAGAAAGTGGGGTGGGTAGGGGATATAGTTGATTAATGAAAGTGTCGGGAATTTTTTAGACAGATTTAACATCAGAAAATGGTGTATATGTATTTATGGCCGCCTGGCTAGCCTTTATTCTTTGGGTTTATTAAATGGGGAGTGTAAGGAGGTGTAAAGGGTGGGGAGGGATGGGTTGAACCTATCCTTAATGTTTATTTGTACAACTATAGAGTATTTTTGTAATTAAGCAAGGTTTTTATAATTAATCTAATTTTGCATATTTAACCTTAATTTTGAATTTAGGAAATAATTTTTTTCGATTAAACTTTAAATTAGATTATAGTTTGTGGTGGGTAATAGGTAAAATTTGATGTAAGTGTGTTATTAGTACTATAGAGGTTTATCGTCTCTAGGGGATCCTAGTTTTGGCTTTTGCAGTATTTTTTAGCATGATTTTAAGGTTAGTTCTTTAATGTGTTTGCAGTTTTCTGTGGTTTCATGCTTCTGTTTTAAAATTTTGTCGCTATTCATGTATTTAATGATTTCAATTTTTCGTGAAGACAAAGAAAACATAGTTCTTTTATTTATTTAGCTGTTATTGATTGTTTGAGGATTTTCCATTTAACATGAGGTGTTTTATTTTCTTTTTTTTTTTTTTTTAACTTCCAAGAGTGTTTGGAAAGAGACATCATGTTTTGTTTTCTTTGTTATTGAAGGTGATTGTAAAAGCGCCTTTTAAATACGTTCATGGTGTTTCCGAGATACATTTTTTCATCTTTGGGGTTCTCTATGAATGAAATCGAACACATATATATTAGGGATTTCGTTAACATTTATTAGGTTTGGTTTGGGTTTCTACAGTTACAAAGTTTGTTATTATGAGGCACACGGGTATTAGTGTTGGAGTTATTTTTGTTGTGTGCTTTTAATATTTTGCTGTTATGTGCTTTAATTATTTTTTCTAGATTATTGGAGCAGCTATATCTTAGTTTTATTGTATTCCTATTGAATATTTTGTTTAAGGGGTTATTTTTGGGAAAATGCTTATCTATTATTTTAAGAAATTTATGTTCTAGTTTAAAGTTAACTAACTGATTAAAAGAAAGGTTATACCATATGATTTTCTGTTTCTATTTTTCTTTTTGAACTCTTGAATTTTTCCACAAAGTTAATATTGATATTCACTGTCTTTAAGAATTTTACCGTAAATTATTTGTGTTTATCGTATATTTCTTTATTTGAGGAGTGTGTGTTAATGCGGCGTACCACTGATGATGGGATATGCTTGATAATGGATGGTGGGTGATTAGAATTGGGGTTTATATAAACATTAGTTCTAATCACACACTTTAATATACCAAAAAATTAAATGCAATGTCAATCGCTATCGACTGTCCTGATTACACTTGTCTTTTCTCGCTCATTATTAATGTTTCTCTTCATAATTCTTCAATACTAAGTAACCAACTGCCTTGTTTGGGGTAATATATGGAAAAATATTTGTTTGAACATTATTTTTAATCGATGCTCGTATTTCAGTGGATATTCTGTTTTTAATCAAACAGCATATTTATCTTTCATTACGGTATAATAGTTTGATATGTTTTGAGTGTTTGAGGAAGTATTATGTTCTTTATGTCAATATTTCAAATGGTTCGTCTAATTTGTTTAACAACGATGTAATTAGGAAAGTCATTAGTGATGAGAGTGTGTTTAATGTTTTTTGATTCAGTGTAGAAAATGTTTTTGTAGACAAATTGTGACACTTAGCCCGGCTGGCTCGCTGCCCCTGATCCGGTAACTGCTGCGAGGATGATGACCAGAGATGCTGTCGAAACGACACCAGTAATGACGACGCTTTCAGGCCGCTTGTCGTGATGATCTCGTCACAGTAGCTGGTTCTCAAGACGTCTATTACAACGACGAACACTCTGCCCACGTTGTGCTCATTTGATCTCAGAAAGTCACGTCGAAATGCCTGGTAGCCGTTGTGTACACTTGGGTTAAAAAAAAGAAATAAATATGACACGACAAATAAATGAATAAATAATTGAATAAGTTCGAAGGCGCCTGGATGAGTTACGAAGAAAGTCTTTATATAAAAAATAATAATTAATTGTACAAGCAGAAAATACAATTGTCAAAATCTAAGTTTACAACGGAGAGAGGATTCGTTTAAAATACCGGAGCTTCCAATTTTCAAGTAAAAATAGGTCCTTTTGAAGTTTCATTAAAAGCAATCAGAGATTTTAAAATATTCCAATTAAAAATAAGTTCTTTCGACGTTTCATTAAAAATAATCAAAGCTTTCAAATGTTCAAAATAATCAAAGCTGTCAATTCTTTCGTGTTCTTATTGGAGCTTAACGGAATTTACCGAACTACAGCGAACGAGACGGCTAATGACGACGACAGCGATGACAGTGGGGTTGTTTTTCTTTGCCGCTTAAGAATCTCACTCACCAACCGATTTTTCTCACTGAGCCTCGATTTTTATAGTCGTTCCCAATTCTCTTGGGGGATTTATCCGACTCGAAGCTTTAACCAATGAGATTATTTTCCACTCACACGATTTACGAGGAGTTAAGGATCGACGATTGAAATATCAACAGCTCACATGACGTAACGTCTTTCTGACTTCTTCGACTTCAGAATCTGTTCTCTGGAATAATTTTGAAGATTTAACTCTACTTGACCTTATCAAGGAAATCCTGAAATTTTGGTATGGCTATGGCCATTTTCAACTTCCACTGGCTCAAAACAATTCACTTCGAATCCGAAAAAAAGAAGAAAAACTATATTTTTCTCTTTTTTTTTAAATTATCAGCCAATTTCTCTATTCCCCAGATTTTACAAGTACATAATAGTATTAAAAATATATATTTTTTAAGTAAGCTCACATTACGGATTACAATAAAACACAACAGTAGCACTAATATCAGTTTCCCTCACTCCGTTGCATTGAACAAAAACAAAAAATATCCACGTGGAAATAGGGTTACAAGATAATTGCTGCACGGTTTATTAAATTTTGTATAATAACTGTATTTTCTTGTAGTGAGGATATTTATTTTTATAGTTTAGAGTATAAGTTGTTTTTTATATAAGTCAGTAGTAAATTTATTATTAGTGTCTATCAATACATAAAAATTGATCTTTCATTATTATTGAATTTATATGTGAAGCTATAAATAGAGTTTTACAAAAAATCTAGTAGTTCATGTTGAATGTTGGTCCCAGAGTTGAACTCATGGAAACTCCATCACGATGTACGCAGCTTTTAAAAATTCTTTCAGTACTCCGTGGTACTTAAATTTTAAAAACTTTCAATACTCCTTGGTAGTGTAAATGGAATATTGAAATTTTTTTTAATAGAAAGATATACAAGCGATTACTATTTGCGCACGTCACGTGAGATCTTTGAAAGAACGCTCTTTTTATTCAAAACAATACAAAATAAATTACAGTAATTTCATTCATGTATGTAAATCTCCATAAATATATATATAGTATATAGCGTCAGTAGTGCATTGTGAGTGCTGCCTCCGTTTTTTTGGCGGGAGTAGTTTGCTTATGTATTTGTTTGGATAAATTTATTTTACTTGTTTTAATTTTTTGTTTATTTATCTTTTTAGTTTTCGAAGTTTAATTAATTTATTTTAGGGGATTTGATAGATAGATAGATAGATAGATAGATAGATAGATAGATAGATAGATAGATAGATAGATAGATAGGATCTAGTATTTAACCTAGGAAAATACGGTTTTAAAAGTTTAAAAGTAGCACCAATTATCGAAACGCTTTCTAGATTGGAGAACGACCTAATGGGAAATTATGAATGGATGAACTTTCCATAAAAATAAGAATTCTATTTAAAATATCTGGATAATCTTGTTAAGGACATTAAAAGATCCGATATTATTTATGTTAAATCAGAATAAAAATTTTATAAGTTATGCTCCAAGGATTATGACACCTTAATTATAAATATTTTAAACACAATTTATAAATTAGTACCAATTTCAGTCTGGTTGATAATATTAACTATGTTGGCAAATCCATTACTGACAAAGTATGTATAAGTAACCGGGTCGGTAAACTACAAACTAAAGAAGCCTATGTTTCATGAAGGACCATAAACCAAAATATACAGCAAAGCCATTCACACGTCTAATTAATGCTACTAGAACAGAAGTCGGTAGAATCAGCAAAACCATTTTGAAAAAAATCAACCAGTCTATTAAAAGCACCATCAGTCTCCTACAATGGATTAATACTGCGGATGTTATTAATTGGTCTAAAGGTATCCAAAATAAAAACAATTGCATATTTATTCAATTTGATATAATGAAAATTTATTCATTCATTTCTAAAGACATTTTTACTCTGTCTTTGGGGTTTGCGCAGGAATAATCTAATATTTCAACCAATGTTCTGGATATATTATTTCAAAACGTAAAAGTTCTGTTCTGATCTACCATGAAAAACAATAAACTAAAAAAAGTCTCTGATGAATATTTTGATATTTCGATGGGCGTTTTGGATTCTTCTGAAGTCTCAGATCTAGTTGAAATATATATTGTTTATAATTTAACTGCTTACGATTGTGTGGATACAGATAGTATAGATCTTTATAGAGATGATTGATCACTGATTAATATAAATTCTACTAAAATTAGAGTAGATTGTATTAGGAAAATAATACACAGAGAATGAAGAAGTCTAGGTCTTAAAGTAAAAAATAAAAAGCCAACATTAAATAGTTAGACTTTTTAGATGTTACTGTGGACCTTAACAATTTATCTTTCCAAACTTATATGAAGGTGAACTTCAACCCAATTTATATACATCTTAATTCTCACCATCCCCCGTCAGTTAATAAACACATACCATCTTCTATTGAATCTTGACTCAGCAATAAGTTATCTAAGAAATTAGTCTTTGATCAGCATAGCAAATTTTATAATTCTGCCCTTAGGAACAGCGCTGTTAAGGATACTGCTATCCAATTCAGAAATCCTATTTGTAATAGTAATAATATTAATAAGAAGAAAAGATCTAGGAAATTAATCTGGCTTACTCCTCCTTACAAAAATGATGGTTAAAACTAAATTGGGATAAACATTCTTAAGACTTTTTAATAAACACTTTTCCAAAACTAATCCCCTTAGTAAAATATTCAATAAAAATGCTCTCACGTTAAGCTATTGTTGTACGAATAATCTAGAAAAATAGTTAAAAAATCACAATAACAAAGTCCTCAACAAGTATAGAAATACAAAACACTTGGTGCATTACAATGCTCATATGGATTATACCACAAACAACAAAACTAATACCAGCGGGTGTAATTGTAAAAATTCTAAAATATGCCCATTGCAAAATAATTGCTTAGTTAATTCCATCGTTTATCTTTGTACCATCTCTACAACTGAAAATCCTGATACTAAAAGTTTTATATCGGTTCTACGAAAAGCCCGTTCAGAACTCGTTGGTATCAACATACACTATCTTTCAATAATAGTTCCTAGATATACAGTAATTTGTCATCGAAGTACTTTTGGTGCTTAAATAAAAAAAAGAAGGAAAACAAACAAAATCTTTACTGTTAAATAGAAAGTTCTAAAAAAGGCTTGAACTTGTAATTCCCTCCGTGTACATTGCTACATTTGTCTCAATTAGAAGTTAGAAATGATCAATTTTAAGGACAAATTTAACTTGTTAAACCAGAGAAATGAACTTCCTGTTCACTGCAAACATAGTTCATGATTGACATTAAATTATAGTTTGTAATATTAAGAATTTATGTATACTATACTGCCGTCAATTTTTATTTGCCTTTATTTGATGGGCATCTTCATCTGATTTGGATACTTCATTAATTTTTGCTAGTTACTTCATTCGACATATATTATCATATTAATATTTTCTGAGTACCTAATCTAGTATTGATCGTCAAGTTCTGACGTATTTACTCTTGTACTGATTATCATATCCCTAGTTGATAGATTTTATTCTAGCGTGCATCATCTGATTAATATTTAACACGTTTTTAATATTGCATCAATTGTTAAGTTAATATTTAATAATTGTGATTTTTAAGTATCGATTTCACATTGTGTCTGAATTTTTTATTAGTTCCTGGTTTTAACTATTTGTACTTATGGGTTCTGTTTTTTACTTATTTAGTGATAATTTATATATATATATATATATATATATATATATATATATATATATATATCAGTCCACTTTTCTCTCAGTCCACTCTATGGGTCCCGCTTCACCAGGTCTACTGCTGATATGCTCACGACCATCACTGAGTATATACACCAGGCCCTTGACAAGAACTGTTGCTCTTGACATCTCCAATGCCGGCCTTCTATGCAAGCTGCAGGGCCATGGCATAACTGGACAATTGTTTGACCTAATCCAGTCATTCCTTTCAAACCGAACAGTGAAGGTAGTATTGAACGTACAAGCATCCCAATACTATCACACGAACATTCCCGATATAATAAGATCTCAAGTAGGCAGTAAATCTACGGTTTACTCTCGTCTCGATCAAAAATCTGCCGAGGCTGACAAAGCAAACCTAGCTGCCAAGCTTGAAAAGGACATCTAATCTGTGGTAGACTGGGGTAAAAAATGGCTCGTAAATTTTAATGCTTCCAAAACGAAGCTGCTATCTATGAACCATCACAGACAATCGTTCCTCCCACCCATTAACATGAATCAGGCTTCTCTCCCTGAAAGTAAGACATTGCGCCTCCTCGGATTAACTCTCACATCAGACCTTAAGTGGAATAACTATATAGAATCCATAGCTAAATCCGCTGCTTAGAAAGTCGGTTCTCTGTGTAGCGCAAGAAGTTTTTCCCGTTCGAGACAATCCTGCACATATACAAATCTACCATCCGCCCATGCATTGAATATTGCTGCCATATCTGGTTGGGTGCTCCTGCTATCCACCTAGGGGTCCTTGATCAAATCCAACGGAGAGTCTCTAATGTGATCGATCCCGACTTGGAAGCTAGGATACAGTCACTTTCTCACCGACTCAGTGTGGCTTCCCTGTGTCTCTTCTACAAATACTTTCACGGTTTCTGCTCCGATGAACTTAGCTCACTGGTACCCCCTATATATGAATTTCTTCGAGCCATAAGATTAGCAACTATGTCCCACCATTTTACTGTGAAACCCATAAACTGTAAACGTAAATTCTACTCCATCAGCTTCTTTTCTCACACTTCCCGCCTGTGGAATTCCCTTCCGCATACTTGCTTTCTCCACAGCTACAATCTTCAATAATTCAAATGTAAAGTCCATAGTCACCTCCTGTCTCACTAATTGACATCCACTCCTCTCATGCTTTTTTCTCCGTCCACCCCACTCATCAGTATTCTCTTCTTTCTCATACTCTCTTCCTGACACCGTCTGTAGCCTGTCACTCTTTCTCATAACATTTATCGAATGTAACCCCCTGCAAAACAGTGGCAGTAAAATGCCTTGCTTATGGTCACACGATTATATATATATATATATGTGTGTGGGTGTGTGTATGTGTGTGTGTGTGTGTGTGCGTATTTGTATATATATAAACTCCCCTTTTTTTTCTTTTTTACACTCTATATTAAAATATATACTTGGGTGCATAGGTTAGCCTACGTATTAGTGTATGTATGTATATGAGTATACGTATGGTTTTTTGTGCTAATCGATATATTGATATTTTGTTTTACTTGCTAATGTACATGTCTATGTTTACATATATTAGTATGTATGTGTATATGCGCATATATATAGGTGTGCCTTTTTTTATATATGCATATTCTCATATTTATGCGTGTTTATATATTTGTGTGTATATATGCCGAGTGTCCTTGTATGTGTGTCTACAATATATGCATATTTATGTATATGTAGGCTCTTGTCATGTTGTGAGTTCGCCTTTACACGTATCCGTTATTGTAGCCTTTACAAACGATTTCCAAACCTGGCGTTGAAATTTAATGAATATATCGACACATTGATATATACAAAATTTTAAAATTTATGTTTGTGGATGTGTCTGCGTATTTACGTCTGTACATGTGCATGTGTGCCTATTTGTGTTCGCGTGTTTATATACTCGTCTATTTATCCGTATGTAAATGTTAATAGATTTGAATATGTGTACACCCACGTCTTTTACTCGTTTTATATCTAAGTAACTTTATAACTTAAATCTAATCTTTTTGTTAAAATTAGAATTCAAACTTCGTAATAAAAATAAAGTGAATGTAATAGTCAATTAATAATGCTGATCTTTATTTTAATCAAATTATAATGCTAATGCCGCAATAAATTTTTTAATGTCTGTTTTTATATTCTTCAAATTAGAAATTGCTTTCTTTTGATTGGTCCACTTTGTCTATGTTACAATGCTACCCTGAGTAAGGGGGTTTGGCTAGTCTTGAAACTTTTAATACTCTCCAACTTGAAATAAACCACATCAATTGTTAAGATACAGATAGTGTCGAAACAAAATGAGTACTTTTGCAGTGATATAACATAACTGTCTTATATATATATATATATATATATATATATATATATATATATATGATAATAATAACTACTTAGACTCTGTAAGAATGCACTCCGTAAATTTATGCCAATATAAACTTTCGAAAAAACCATTAACAAACAGAACCTAAATCCGTTACAATCCGGCGTGCTAAGTCGTCGGATAAATGGGGAGAAAAAAAGAAACCAGTGGAACAAGAACAAACATTCAAGATTCCGCAGTAAAGAAAAAAAAACCCAAACGGAACCAAACACAAGAAAAAATGCTCAATACGAAAGTACTAAAATACAAAAATACAATAGTAGAGCAAAAACACACGAAAAATCTAAAGTGAGCCAAAACCTACCGCGGTTTCACACTACGGATCGTCAGGGAAAAAGGCTGAAGTACTAAAGATAAAAAGCAAATAAATAGACTTTCACAAAGAATGGGAAAAACCATACTAACACAAGAAAGGGCAGTAAAAATTTAATAAAACAAACTTTATTAGAAATAACAGCAACTACGGCAATAACTAAAAAAAAAAAAAAAAAAATATCAAGTACTTAGCAATGAATTTATTTTTTTGAAACTTGCGTTTATTTAAGATTTCAGTGTTAGCATTAAGTAGATTATGGGCGGGTTCGAATAAGGCTATTGCTAGTTTTTCCTCGCAGCATAAATTACAGAATTTTCTGCCTTTATTATAATCTGTGCATTTTTTTTAATTATTTCCCATTTTAAAATGGGGTCTTTTTTAATTTTAGATTTTATATTCTAAATGTAATCCGCTAAGGTAGTACTATGCCTATATTTTTCATTTTTAAATGAGCTTTTATGATTGTAAAATCCTACTTTGAATGAGTCATGCGTTGCACCAATATACGTTTTGGGATATTTGTCATGCTCATCTTTATAAACTTTGACACTATAAACTACGTTGGGTATATATATATATATATATATATATATATATATATATATATATATACAACGGGTGTGATATGTGTATGTAAGAAAGAAAATATATTAAAAATGTAACTTATTCCTTTCTAGCATTGTTGACTAAATTGTGTATTTACATTGAACTATGGCCTACTGTATTTTGAGTTAAAAATATTAGCTAGAAATCTCGTGTAGTCATGTTCGTTTACAAAAGCGTTTCATTTGATTATTTTTGTCTTATTTTTTTTTTTTTTATAAGCGTTTCACCCCGAGCAAGGCATGCCACTGCCACTACTGTGCAGGGGGCTACGTAGAGTGGAGAAAGGCTGATTAAATATAGGAAATAACAGAGGGTGGGTGATAGGCGGGTGAGGATACCGAGAATGAGGGTTGGGTAGATGAGAGTGTTGTGAGAATAGTTGGGAGTTAGTGTGATAGGAGGTGTCTATTGACCCTACATTTAAACACCTGGAGATTGTAACTGTTGGGAAAGCAGACTTGTGGAAGGGAGTTCCACAGGCGGGAAGCGCGAGAAAAGAAGCTGTTGGAGTAGAATTTACGGTTACATCTTATTTGTTTAACTGTAAAAGGGTGGGACCTAGTTGCTAATCTAGTATCTCGTGTAAATTCGTGCTTAGGCGGCACCAGTGATCTAAGCTCATCGGAGCAGAAGCCATGAAAGTACTTGAATCCTCACGCGACATAGTCTGTTTATATATACATATATTTGGGGGGGGATTCTTAATATTTTGCTCATGTCGATAATCCACTATCGTTTTGCCCACTGACCGGGTTTATCAAGTCAAATAAATCTAACACAAATTTGACAGGTTAGACTAATGAAAAGTCAAACCAACATTATTTTGTCTTGAGAGATTAAAAATATTTTATTGTATGAAAAGAGAAACTTAAATTTTTTAAATGGAAGCATGCTTATTTTTGGCTTAATTATTTACATAAAATATAAATAAGATATTTAAATTTTTAAAGTTCATATAAAAATATGGAATAAGCGAAATGTTAGACTTCTCATTTTAATATTTGAATAGTATGATAGCGGACATTGAAACTTAAACTCCAAGTCATCTAAAGCCTATTCTATGTTAAATTTCTTTTTCTATTAATTCCACATCTTGAATTTTTATGATGGATTCAGCGTAGGTGCCATCACTTCTTTCATTCCAATGTCAGATCATAGTTTCTGTTTTGGAAGGGGTTTATCTTGAACGGAATTCTAGTATATGATGGAAAATATTCACGTAAAAATATATATTGAGATTTACTCGCCTAGAAAATGTTGAAAACTAGAAGAAGGCACCGGGAACTATGAGAAAAATGTAGATGGACAAAAAATGGTTGAGATTCAATAGAACACTGGTAATGATATTCTGAAATATGGCGGAATAAAGTGCATGAAAAAAATTATTGAAATCCCTTGGTAACACAATTTCCAAAGCGAAAATTACATTAAAGTCAATAGTCATCTCTTATCTCACTAAATTGCATGCTCTCTCATGCTCTTTTCCCCGTCCACTCCACTCTCATCAGTATTCTCATCCTTCTGTTAGCCACTTCCTGACACCCCCAATAACCAGTCACTCTTCCTTATAATTTCCTTCTATGTAACCCCCTGCGCAAACAGCCTTGCTTGGGGCGATATGATAAAAAAAAATCATTTTCTTTACTTTGTTACGGGTTTCAGCAATTTTGATGAGATTTTAAAGCTTTTAGTACAATTGGCTCGCAAACAATTTTTGGCGAACTCATGTGAGACAAAAACATGACATTATTTGAACAAAGAATTATTAACAAATATATAAAGAACATTTTACAAAGCTAAAAATAATAAGAAATTAAATTAGATGTGAAGAGTTCAAAACAATTTTAGTGTCTGTAGTTGAGGTACTCACATAATGGTGAGAGTGAAAAGAATACGTACATTTTGCAATGAATCGTCACCGAGAACGAAATTAATTCTTTCTAATCTCCTTTCACCTGTAATTATCGTTAGGGGAGGGCGATAATCTAAAATCTCGTCGTCTGTGATTAGCAACAGAGAATGACAATCCTCCATTACTTAATAAATCAAAAGAACATTATATTTACTTAAAAACACTCACAGGTTTAACGCTTTTTATTGAATATATTCTGAATATAAATGATTAAATTTATTTTAAATCCACCTTTACTGACAAGTCATTGTATTTTGATATTTTTGCAGATGTTGCTGCTGGTGCCCTTTACATTCGATGGGGACGTACAACATGTCCAGTTAAGCTGTCCAAACTTGTTTACCATGGTGAGTATTTTGTCGGAAAAACATCAATAAAATTATTACTTCTCCCGTTTCAATAAGAAACTTACCAGGGTTGACAAAGTAAACATCGCTTCTTCTCTAGGAAATGACCTCCAGTCTATGATTGATTGGAGAAAGGAATGGCCCCTAAACTTGAATGCTTCCAAAACGAAGCTGCTCTCCTTTATACGTCATAGAGACACTTTCCAGTTTCCACTAGTAGGGATCACGCTTCTTCTTCTATGTACCGTGTACGTTCAGGACGTAGGCGATCATGGCCTTCCACATTTCCTTATTACTAGTGGCTCTTAGCACGCTTTCTCCTATTACTCCACCCAAACTACACTCTGCCAGTCACTTGCTCAACCCCTCAAGTATGTTGTGAGTTGCTTTTCCCTGTTTCTCCTTCCCTCTACCTGACCTGTAATTATCAGATTCACTAAGCTCGCTTTCCTCATTACATGTCCCAGGAACTTCAGCTGTTTTTCTTTATATTAAGTTATTTATTTCCTTTTCGTTTTCATCCTATCCAAAACGTCATCGTTGCTCACGTGTGCGGTCTATGGTATCCTCATCAGTCTTCTGTAGATCCACAGTTCAGTTACTTAAAGTCTCGTTTTCATTTCTGAGGAGATTGTCCAGCATTCACTACTATATTGAAGAACATACATCATATAACGATCCAGTACTTTCTTCTTTGTTTCTAGCGAAATTTTCCTGTCTCTAAATATTCTACTCAGCTTCTGGAATGCATCCTTGGCCATACAAATTCCCGTTCGGATATCACTCCCTGAAAGCAATACACTGCGCCTCCTCAGCCTCAGTCTCTCAGCCGATCTCAAGTGGAATGACTATATCGAATCAATAGCTACATTAACTGCTAGAAAGTTTGGGTCGCTGTGCTGAGCCAGGAAGATTTTCTCGTCAGAATCCATTTTGCACATTTATAAATCTACCGTTCAATCTGAACTGTATACTGTTTTCATATCTGGTCACGTGCTTCTGATATTTATCTCGGGGTTCTCGACAAAATCCAAAGGAGGATCTGCCATGTAATCAGTTCTGATTTGGCAGATTAACTTCATTCACTTTCTCACCGGCTGACTGTGGCTTTACTCTGTCTTTTCTACAAATATTTTCACGGCTTCTGCTCTGACAAGCTTCACTCCCTGGTGCCCCACCCACATAAATTTACTCATGCTACTAGATTGGCAACTAGATTTCACCGTTTCGTTGGTAAAATAGGCAAATGTAACGGACACTTCTACTCTAACGGTTTCTTTTCTCTCTCCCTTGACGCCCGTGGAACTTTCTCCTGCATACTTGCTTCCTTGATAGCGACAATCTCCAAAGATTTAAATGCAACATTTTTCCATCTTCCATCTCCTCTCATTGTAACCCTCTGCGCACCAGTGGCAGTTCTGCCTTGCTTGGGTTGTAACGATTATAAAATTAACATAACTACGGAAGTTTTATTTTTGGTAGAATCTGTCGCTGTAAGATTGAGCTAGCAATTAGGGAACTGGTTTACATTCTAAAGTCGATAATTTATCTCAAAGTGGTTTCTACAAACAGGAAGTGCAAGAAAAGAAACTGTTAGAGTAGAAGAGACGGTTACATTTAACTATTTCTACGGTAAGACGGTGGAACCTTGATGCCAATTGAGTAGTGTGTGTACATACACGTGTACGGGGTACCAGAGGAAAAAGCCCGTCAGAGCAGCTTCCTTGAAAATACTTGTAGAAAAGACAGATGGAAGCCACATCACGTTGGTGAGAAAGTGGCTGAAGGTGGACTGCATTTAATAATACATTTAAACATCATATTTATAAATTATAATATTTATAAACGTCTACAGAAGTTTAATAATTAAGTATATGCTTATAAATTTACGAATAAATAATAGTTCTTACTATTATTTTTATAAACAGTTAAGTGATAAAGATTGCATTGCATTAGTTCATATTCTATTAGTTTTTATATTGTTACGCAAGACATGCTACTACGTGTTTGGCTGGAGCTGGTCTACTGACTTGGCATGTGTCTTATCACGGGTGGTGCGTATTTTGAACATTTGTGAAGATTTGAAATTGGTTATAAAATCCACATACCTTTGAATATCTTGTTCGAACTTTGATAAACATAAAATTATTCTTATAAATAAACAATTTAATAAATAGTATTAAATATTTTTGTTGTATATTCTCAAGAACAAAAAAAAATGTATAATTTCACCGTTTCATATATTTACGTTTTATTCCATTTCTAATCATCACATTTTAAAATAGGTACCTCCACTAATTCGCGGGACAAACAACATAGCGTAATGAAAAAGGCCACAAACTTACCGAAAATAAAGTTTTATCGTCAAAATGTTGATATTATTATTAAGAGGAAAGGTTAAAGATTTGTTTATTTATTTTTTTATTCTTTTTAATCCTTTCTTACACGTTCGAAATTTTGGTTAAAACGCATGTTTTGTTTACGTCATCGCCTTCTACAAAGTTTAACATTGAGTTTTTTGCACTTTTTTTCGTTGAAAATACATTTATTTGAAAATTCTTGTAAAAATTAAATAATTGTCCGATTTTAATTAAATTTTCAGAACTTATTCACAAGTGAATGAAATTATTTTTGAAATTTTTTCTTAGAAAATATTGGTAAAATTTTTTTTAATGTGTTGCCCCCCTCTTACTTAATTTCATTAAATTTCACACAGAACCTTTCTTAAAATTATTTTTTTTAAAGTAAGAATCGTTGGAGATTGTAAATCACCTACTTCTTATTTTCACATTTGTACTATTTAACTGAAAATCTGCTCTGAGTTGAACAATAATGAATCCAATAAAACTATGACATTACTTAATTATAACAGTTTTTAATTGTTTTTGCAAATAAGTAATATTAAGGACATTATTGTCTGAAGAAATAAATTTTTTCTGATGAATAAAGAATTTTTACAAGAATTTTTTCATTTTTTTTTACATTTTAATTATAACTAGCATCATAACCCGACGTTGCCCGTGCAACATTTTTTAATGAGATGATTAATGCAGCGTGTTGCGATTTCCGAGCGCTTGTAGTCGCCGCCTCACTTTAAAACTCAGTTATATAAAAAATAATTATATAAAAAATTGTTATTTAAAAATTGTTAAAAAATTTCATTAAAAAAAAACTATTTTCTTTTGTTTTGCGTAAACGTGAGTTGATGTTTTGTGTGACATTGTAAATAACATTGCGTTTATTCTTGTTTCAAAATTACGGCGAAAATATTTAAATTTTTTGTTGACTAAATGAATTTCAGAAATTTTCGAAGAATATTTAAAAATGAAGACATTTAATTTTAGCCGAAAAAGTTACATTATTGCCATACGATTTATGAAAATTGTCGTTTTTGATCATGCGAACAACCTGTCATCGCCTAATCAGTAAACTGTCCGTCAAACCTTCGATCAGATGAACACGATCAATCGTTAATAATATGTTGTATATTATTTTATGGTATAAGTAAGGAATATTTTTAAAAATCAGCTTAATTTAACTTTCAATTTTCTCATTTTACTAAAATAAAGTCAGCAATCTTTTGAAATATTTTTAAAATCGATTTATTTTTGTTTACAAATTTCTTAAAATTAAGAAAATGGCCGCCTTTAAGAAAATTTAAGAAATCGAAATTAAATTTGACTTTCCAATTTATATAATTTCTGTCTTAAATACACCATAATTTTTTACTTAATGGGAATAATAAATTTCATCATTAAGCTTTTAACTAAACCTAAAATGAAATCATCAAGAATGTTTTTTTTCATTTTAAAAATTTCATTTTAAAATTAGGATCGAAAATTTATACCGAAAAGTGGAGGTACCTATTATAAAACAAGAAACATTACCGAATGATGAAGCTAATTAAACAAACAAACAAACAAACAAACAAACAAACAAACAAACAAACAAACCAAGTGTCATAGGAAAAAAATGCCGTTATTGCGGGTATCTTTGTCTATGTTTGCCTAATGGCGTATCCTGAAAGAGACATATCTTAATCGAAATAAAAAAATTGTTTTTTTTTTTTCATTTCACCCCAAGTATGTCTGGACCGCCACCAGTGCGTAGGATTTTACAGTGATTGGGCATTGAAAAAAAGATAAAAGATGAACGAGATTCAAAAAGGTAGAAAGAAGATGGCAATTTACGTTTGATATAACTTTTTAGAGATTGTAGTCATCGGGGAAGCAAGTAAATGGAAGGGTAAATGTTGAGATCTAGATTAAGGAAGGAAGGGAAAAAAGGGAGGGAGGATGGAAGGAATGACGAAGAAAGAGAGAAAGCACGAAGGAATCACGGAAGGAAGGAAGGCGGGAAGGACAAAGAAAGAAAGAAAGAAAAAAAGAAAGAAAGAAAGAAAGAAAGAATAATATTTTTTTTTTTCATTTCACCCCTAAGCAAGGCAGGACTGCCACTCGTGCTCAAGAGGTTACAGTGAGAGTAAAAACTGGGTACATGTGGTACTGAAGAAAGAGAAAAAGATGAACGGGTGTCAATAAAGTAGAATATGGCAATTGACGTTGCATTTAACTTTTTGGAGGTTTAGGAAGCAAGTAAACGGAAGGAAGTTCCACAAGCGGCAAGTGCGAGTAAAGAAACTGTTGGAGTAGAAGTAATGATTACATTTGACAAATTAAATAATAAAATGGTGGGAAATGGATGCCAATCTAGTAGCACGCTTAAATTCACCTGGCCGGGCACCAGGAAAAAAATCTCGTCAGGGCAATTGCCATAAAAATACTTGTAGAAAAGACAGAAGAAAGCTATTGGGGCGAATGGGACTGGAGTCTAGATGCAAAGTCAAGACAGATTAAATTGCCGATCATTTTTTTTTTTGATTCTGTCAAGAACTCAAGATGAATATCACGAGCATCCGACCATATATGGCAGCAGTGTTCAAAGCCGGAACGAATAGTAGATTTATAAATGTACAAGATGAATTTTGTGGCGAAAAAACTTTCTGGTCCGACACAGAAACCCAATCTTCCTAGCAAGTAGATGCAGCCACAGATCTAATATATTCGTTCCACTTTTGATTGGTTGAAAAAACGAAGCCAAAGATGTGCAGTGTGTTGCCCTCATGGAGACTTACATGATCAACAAGGAAAGGAAAGTTTCTGTATGGTGGTTAAAGAAGAGCATATTTGTTTTGGAAGAATTAAAATTTACAAGCCATTTTCTGTCCCAATTAACCACTGATTGGAGGTCTATTTCAAAAGCAGTTTCCTTTCTTAGCCATGATAGATTTTCTATTGAGACGGAAGTAAATATTGGTGCATAGATGCCTACTTTGGAATCATGTAGGCGATCATGTCTCTTTCGTCCCCTGACTGACAAACATAGGATGTTCCCGCAGTAAATTGCTATTTCTTTCTGCGGTAGACTGGTCGGCAACCAAGGTTATAGAACACAATCTGTCCTGCTGTTCAACCCATAGCTGGAGGGAGAAAAGCTGGTTTAATACTTTTTCCAAGAGTATTTTCGCGTATGTGAATAAAATTAATTTATCTGGAATTCGAACCCGAATATATATATATGTATAGATATATATATAGTCATCCGCAGACAGATCTGTTTCGCTGTATCACAGCTCATCAGTACGGTTGCTTTTTACCCAGGATTGAAACCCAACTGAATTGGCGTCAGTCGGCAATACTATCTCTGGGTTATGGACGCTCGGTAGAAGGAGTCAGACTTTTTAGCGTGTATATTATCATTATACACGCCCAATAGTTGAGAGTGTTCTAATTCATTGCTGAATAAACGATGCGTAGATGCCAGAGTAGCTACAGTTTTTCAAAGTCTACCATTCTTCTAGAGTGCTCAATCAAGATGTGAGAGCGTAAATATATTTGGGAGATATGTATGTAGGTAGTTTAAACGTTGTTATAAAGCATAAGACAAACGGTAACACAATGTTGGTGCTGTGTATTCTGTGGTGGGTAATTTAATTAACGCGGTGGAATTGCTAAATTTATGCTTTGCTGGTTTTGAATTCAGAATTGTCCTTCTTCTAGACTGGTTGTCAAATAAGGCCAGAGAGTCCACTCTGACTATATCTTTAACCAACAGCAAACCGGGGAGAAAAAAGATGGATACATTTTTAAGTAAGTAAAAGCCAACGCAACAGAAATTTGAATTCAGCACGCCAAAAATATAACCACTACGCTAAGCACACGTCCGATATGATATATTTCGAGATTCGGGTGGATTAGCATTTACTTTTTTCTTGTGTTCTGGCTTACGACCGTAACACGTTGAAACATTGGTTCCTGTACGATCACCGAAGGTCGAACCTGGTCAGTACCAAGATGGGTGACTGCTTGGGAATACTTCATTAAGCCTTACGGCCATATCACATTGAAACATCGGTTCTCGTATGATCACCGAAGTCAAACAAGATCGAACCTGGTCAGTACCTAGATGGGTGACTGCTTGGGAATACCTTATTAAGCCTTACGACCATATCACATTAAAACATTGGTTCTCGTATGATCACCGAAGTCAAACAAGGCCAAACCTGGTCAGTACCTAGATGGGTGTCTGCTTGGGAATACCTCATTAAGCCTTACGGCCATATCACATTGAAACATCGGTTCTCGTATGATCACCGAAATCAAGCAAGGTCGAACCTGGTCAGTACCAAGATGGGTGAATTCTTGGCAATACCACATTAAGCCTTACGGCCATATCACATTAAAATATCGGTTCTCGTATGATCGCCGAAGTTAAGCAATGTTTAGGCGGTTCAGTACCTAGACGGGTGACCGCTCGTGAATATGATGTGTTGGTAGTGTAATAGATAACGGTTCAGATTTTGAAATTGGAGAGCCAGTTTCCAATTTCAGTCGGCTTCGTAATATATAGGTCAAAATCCATAGCTTCCCCGTCAGATTAAAAATTAATTTGCAAGACTAGTATCAGTAGATAAATAAGCCACAAAAGTTCTTAAAATGGAGAAACATCTTCTGGTTTTAAGCAATCAGCAAAAGGTTGATAAATTCTAAAGAAGGAAATCAATCAATCAATCAATCAATCAATCAATCAATCAATCAATCAATCAATCAATCTTCTGTTCTTTGCAGGAATTGTCGGCGGTCAGCATTACAATCATTCAGGAGGAGGTAGCAACATTCTATGTCTTCCTATGGATCCTGTCTGGGGCAATTTTACAAAAGCAAAAGAAGACAGTCAATGGATATACGGTGGAGAATATCAGATTTCTCAATACACTTCCGTTTCTCCGACTGGCCTTTTCTCCAACGCTAATAGCAAGAACCTTCACGACCACAATATCCCCTGCGCTGTGTGTCAGACACTGAAACCAGCAGCAATCATGCTGCTACCAGCACGTAAGACCTGCTACCCGGGATGGACACTCGAGTATTCAGGTTATCTGATGTCGTCTCACTATAAACACAGGGGGAGAAATCCATTTACCTGCATAGACGATGCACCTGAAGCAGATGCTGCCGGTTATAGAAATGAAGACGGAGTATTGTTCTATCCAGTACAAGCTGCCTGTGGTTCGCTTTCATGCCCACCCTATGTGCAGGGCAAAGAGTTGACATGCGCAGTATGCAGTCAAACCTACTTTCTCAATGTAAATTAACCAGCTTTTAATAATAAAACGAAAAAATGAATTGGCAAATTATAACTTTTTTCTATCTTTCACTGGCAAAGCATTTTGAAAGAAAAAACGTTAAGCTATAAATAATAATAGAATTCAGAAGAGGTACTTTATTCATAGTGACTATTAATTCAAATCTGGCGTATATTTTTTACGTTCTTTTTAGTAAGTACTATTTATTGTGACAATATCTATTGAAAAGGAGGCAAATCTCTTGGTTGATGCGAGCAATGATGATTTGTTGGTGCTTGTTTCTCGGGTCGATGCTATTTTGATGAGTCAACTGGGTTGAAGAGCATGTTGCTGTTCCTCCGATTACTTGCTACTAATTTCACCTTACTCTGTGCAACCCTCTCTCACCAGATCTATCTATCTCTCTCTCTCTCATTCTGTTCACATCTCTCTATCTATCTATCTTAGTTTCATCGTATCTATTTATCTATCTTAGTCTTTTCGTATCTATCTATCTATCTATCTATCTATCTATCTATCTTAGTTTCATCGTATCTATTTATCTATCTTAGTCTTTTCGTATCTATCTATCTATCTATCTATCTATCTATCTATCTATCTATCTTAGTTTCTTCATATCAATTTATCTTTCTTAGTATTTTGGCATCTGTCTCTCTTAGTCTTTTCATATCTTTCTGTCTTCCTACCTACCTACCGACCTACCTACCCACTTATCTATCTATCTATCTATCTATCTATCTATCTATCTATCTATCTATCTATCTATCTCAGTCTTTTCGTATCTATACATACATACATACATACATACATACATATATACACGCACATATGTGTGTGTGTCTTGAAAGACTATTTGGACTTAAACTCGCTCCTGACTTCAAATGTAACTCGTACACACGATCTATCGCTAAAGATAAAGGAAAAATGATCGATTCTATGTACTGATTCAGATCAGGCCAAAAATCGTGTACTTCTATCATATTTGGGCGGGAGTTGGCCAGTTCTCACTTTCCAGTCTCAGTTGAGTTTAAAAACGTCTGCGAGTCATTTTGGGTGACGAGCTATTTTCCATCCTCCAACATTCTTTCAAAGGTAGGATGAGGTAAACCTCCCACTCGCTGCTCTATCGCTAAATATTTGTTTTCTGCTCGGTCTAAACTTGACGGCAAAGCCATGTCATAGCTAACCACCCGCATTCACCCCGTATTTCATCGGTGAGAAATAGGTTCCCCTCAAATAGCTTCTTTCCGCGAACCAATGCCCTGTGAAACGGACTCGCAAAACAATATTTCCCCAATCACCATAGTCTTAACCTTCTATCCGTATAAACTGCCTCAACTTAATTCGCCTTTCTGTAATACACACACACACACACACACACACACACACACACACACACACATATATATATATATATATATATATATATATGTTGCCCATTTTTCTGCAAATATTTGCAAGTTGTTGTTTTTCTTCTTTTTTTTTGCTTCTTCATTGTTTATTCAACGACCGTAAAAAATATATACGAGAAAGGGACAACCTATTTATATATTTTCTTTTCGACACCATGTTTTTTTCTTCTCTTCTTTCAACTCTTGTCTAAAGAGCATCACATGCAAGGGAGACAATCTTGTAACACACTTGTAACAGTTGCACTTTGAAAGAATCACAATATCCATGTGAGATTTCTTAAAAAAGCTAAAAGATTTTCAAAATTCGTATCATCGGTAACGCCTGGTAATTTAAAGTGGTTTATATATATATATATATATATATATATGTTTGTGTGTGTGTGTTTGTGTGTGTGTGTGTGTCTACATATATATATATATATATATATATAGATAGATAGATCTATGTGTGTATATACATTTATGTTTTTGTGAATATATATATTGTATTGTGTATATATATATATAATGCATGTATATGTTATACATGTGTATAAAATGTGTAAATATATTTACATTTATATATATGTATATATATGTATTTATATATATGTGTGTATGTATATGTATGTATATATATATATATATTATATGCATTTATATGCTTGTATAGAAATGAAATGTGTACATATGTTTATATATTGGTATGTATATGTATATATATATATGTATATGTGCGTTTATATATTTGTCTATATATGTGAGTATATATCGGTGTATATATATGTATATACATATGTGTTTGTATGTGTATATAAGTATGTATCTTTATGTAGACATATAAGTGTATATATACATATGCACACATTCATATATGTTTATATACACAGATATGTATACATAAAGATACATACTTATATGCACATGCAAACACATATGTATATACATATATATACACCGATATATATTCACATATATATGAGTATATATATGTGAGATATATAGACATATACACAAATATATAAACGCACATATACATATATATATACACATACCGATATATAAAGACATTCATATATGTTTATATACACAGATATGTATACATAAAGATACATACTTATATGCACATACAAACACGTATGTATATACATATATCTACACCGATATATATTCACATATATATGAGTATATATATGTGAGATATATAGATATATAGATGTAAATATATTTACACATTTTATACACATTGGAAGGAAAAAAAATTTTTTTTCTCTCATTCTATATTCACTCGGATATATATATATATATATATATATATATATATATATATATGGGTATGCATATATGCATGTGTGTGTATATATGTGACTGTATGGGCATATATTTATGTGTGTCTCTATGTGTGTTTGTATATATATATCTGTGTATGTGTGGGTGTGTATGTGTGTGTACATCATGTGATGAATAAATTTTCATCTAAATTATGCAAAAATGAAAATAACACTGAGATATAATTTTAATAGATATATTTATCAAAATTAAACAAAAATATCTTGAAACACTAAAGAGTAAATTCATCCAATAAAATTGCCATTAGCTTCAACCATGGCCTCTAGTCGATTCAGAATCTTCTGAAAAACTTGTGGGTGATTTCTTTGTTGGTGAATGCTGATGTAATACTTGCCTACAGTTCACTTTTTTGGTATTACAAGAAGTTTTATTAGTCTCTCTGTCATCTTCACCCCTACACATAATAATACAGGGGCTTGCAGTTTGGGATGCTAGGGGAGCAAGATATATGGTTGATGTGGTTGCTAAAATTGTTTCGCGGGCATCACTGAGTCCTCCTGCTCGTGCGGCATTGTGCAGAGTCCTATTCAAGTAGCCACCCACTTGACTCGGGTCAACACTACCTACTCAAAGCATTTAATATAGGCTTCCGTATTGAGTTTGAGGCTATCACCGACACATTCGGGTGTTCTTTTCATATCAGAAAGATCAGGGTGAATTTTCCGAGCTACCGGACCTTCTTAATCACCATTAGACTGATCTAACTCTTTCCGCATCCACTGCACTCTTTTTATATTGAAACCCAAACACTCTGCGATGTTCGTATTGCAGTTTCGAATCGAATGCCAAGTAGTACAATATTCAATTTCCAAATTGCGTCATTGTGCTCTTTTGCTCACAGGTGGTGCCCAACTGACTCTGATATACTATGCATTCGACAAAATCAAAAACAAAAAACACACATGAGTGAAATAAAAATAAAATGACAATAAGGCTCTATTCTAGGTCTTGTGCTTTTCCTGATTTACATTAAGGATCTTCCTGATCCTACGTAGGCATATACGTTGACGACACCACTGTTTACTCTCGCCTCGATAAAAAATCCGCTGAGGTTGATAAAGCTAACCTCGCTACCGAGTTTGAGAAGGACCTCCAATCTGTGGTGGACTGGGTTAAGAAATGGTTCGTATATTTTAATGCTTCCAAAACGAAGCTGCTATCTATTAATCATCATAGAAAGTCGCTCCTTCCCCACATTAGCATGGATCAGGCTTGCCTCCCTGAGAGTAAAACACTACGCCTCCTTGGCCTAAAACTCTCAGCGGACCTTAATTGGAATGACTATATCGAATTCATAGCTAAATTCGTGCTAAGAAGGTCGGTCCACGATGCAGGGTCAGGAAGTTTTTTTTCTATCTGCATCCATCCTGCACATATTTAAATCTACAATCCGCCCCTGTATTGTATACTGCTGCCACATCTGGTCGGGTGCCCCTGCTATTCACCTCAGAGTTTTTGACAAAATCCAACGAAGAATCTGTAATGTGATCGATACAGACTTGGAAGCTCGACTGCAATCGCTCTCTCACCGGCATGTCGTGGCTTTCATGTGCCTCTTCTACAAATGCTTTCACGGCTTCTGCGCCAACGAACTTAGCTCACTGGTGTCCCCTATGTATAAATTTACACGAGCTACTAGACTAGCAACTAGGTCCCACCCTCTTACAGCGAAACCGATAAAATGAAACCGTAATTTCTACTCTACAGCTTCTTTTCTCGTATTTCCCATCAGTAGAATTCTCTTCCATATACATACTTCCCCGATTTCACTAACTCGCATCCTTTCTCTTAAGCTCTTTTCTCTATCCACTCCACTCCCATTAAACCGATATTCTCATCCGTCTATTACCCTTCTCCTGGCATCCCTTATAAGTAACCCCTCTTTCTCATCATTTCCCCTATGTAACCCCCTGCGCAAGAGTGGCAGTAAAACTGCCTTGCTTGGGGTGAAATAAAAAAAATACTATATATATTGTCATCCGCAGAAAGATCTGTCTCGCAGCACATCAGTACGGTTAGACTCCGATTGCTACACAACCCAGGGTCGAAACCCGACCGATCTGGCGTCCGTCGGCGACTCTACCCCTGGGCCACGGGGCGTATATATTGAAAATAAGTTGGATGCTTTTATAAATTCATTGGTAATAGCTTATTTTGCGGAGACCGCTCTTCAGACCAAATTTCTCACAACAATGAATGGGTTAAATTTATCCAGAGAAAAGGAATCATGGGTGGACAGGAAAAATAAGCTATTACCAATGAATTTATAAAAGCATCCAACTTATTTTCATTATAATACTCTGTTAAATTCTAATATTGAGTTCTCCTCGAATTGCAATCCCCTGTGCAATTAAACTTAAAAAGTACCAAGGATACTACTAGTTTTTTTCATATATATAGTTGTGTTTTTTAATATTCAGGCCATTAGATCTAAATATTATACTGATAAAAACCGAGCATCTTAGTCAAATATGACTATCCACTGAAAATAACGTTTAAACAAATAAATTAAAAATATGTCGGATTTAATCAATTTCCTAAAAACTATCTTTACATTAAGATTCAAAACACAGCAGACAGGTTCATTTCGAGAATTGGGAAAGATATGTGTTTGAATGCACTATTCAAGCTTTGTTTGATCAGGATGTTCTATGTGACCTAGAGGTCAAGACACATCAGATCTAATAACGGTTTTTCCTAGGGGACGCAGCTTTGGATCCCGTCGTAGGGCGCACTTATTCCTAACAAGATTTCTCGAAAATTCACGCCGGTAAATGTAAATAAATATACTGTTTAATAATAAAAACAGAACATCTACTCAAATATAAGTAACCATTAAAAATAACGTTTAGATAAATAAATTGAATAATATTTCAGATTTAATCAATTTCTCTGGCAGATTCTTGTTGAGAAACCACACAATATAAGTAACAAAATCAGATATGGAGAAAATGTATGTTATATTGAACAAAAATATATAAACAGGAACACGGGTTAGTCAATTCAGGAATACTAGGAATACTGTTAATAGGAATCAATATGTACAATCTTTAGTGAAGAAGTATGTCTGGGTAATGAGTCTATATCCTTACTGACCAACTAGCGGCGGTACAACTAATCAACACCTGCTGTACTATGCAAAGGCAGAATTGTATGTAGACATCAACAAGTGCATTCATATGTGCAAAAAAGGGTGTTCTCCAACAATTTCCTGAAAAAATATAAAAGTATGCATATATTAATTAGTTAGTTTTTTGTAATAATTAAATTAGATCAGGTCATAGCTGTATTAAAAAGTGTTCAAAAGATTTATATTGTAGAACATTTGAATATTTTTCATTTGGAAATTAGTTATTTCCGTGACCTAGGTTTCTACCTTTCGGTATCTTCAGGCGATTTACAATAACTGATTTTAACCGTTTTAAAAACGGTAAAATCAAACATTGTAAATTGCCTGAAGATTCCAAGAGGTTGAAACCTAAGTTTACATACATATATATAAAGTCCATTCCTAAAATATCTAACTATATATATTGTCATCCGCAGACAGATCTGTTTCGCCGTATCACAGCTCATCAGTACGGTTAGACTCCGAATGCTTTTTTACCCAGGATTGAAACCCGACCGCAATGGCGTCAGTCGGCGACTCTACACCTGGGCTATGGGCGTTCGGTGGAAGTAAGCAGACTTTTAGCGCATATCATTATACGCGCCCAATAGCTAGAGGGCTCTAATTCATTTCATTGAATGAGCGATGCGTACATGCCAGAGTAGCTACTGTTTATCAAAGTCTATTGGATAAAGAAATAGGGTTGTTCCAACAAGAGAAATTGGTATAGAATAAAAAGTGTGAGAGGCCGTGAAAGTTTTCTTTAAAATGTATATTTATTGCTTTTGTTATTATACATATTATGATACATTAAGTGTCCATAATGGCATTTGTGACGCTACACGTGTTTCGAGTCTAAAATTGACTCTCTTCAGGCGAATAAATTTGTGGCTTTACTTTTAGAGTTCCTTTTGTTTCTGATGTCCAACTTGTTGTTTTATAAATAAGTAAGTAGAAAAATAAGAAAATAAATAAATGAATAAATAAAATCAGTAAAATAAAATAAAATAAATCAAATGTTGGCACGTTGAATGGTCTGTGTTTTTTCACATCAGCACGTGTATAATTGGATAAACAGATAAATAAATAATAAATAAACAGATGAATGAATCAAGTGCTTACCCCAGTTTGAAATGATTTTGGTCTGGGGTTACCTTTTTAGTATATTAAAATTATCTTCTAGTTGCCTTTGCTTATCTATTATCCTTTTCATCGGTCAGTTGGTTGTTCTTTATTGCTTTGACGGTGTTTTGCATTTGGTGTGTGTGTGTCTGTGTGTGTGAGAGCGTTTTTTATTTCGTCTTTATGTTTTAAAATTGTTTTTTATGGGTCATCTTGTTCTTTTTCTATTGTTTGGAGTTTTTGAATTTGGTGTGTGTGTATGTATGTGGGTGTGTGTGTCTGTGTGTGTGTATGTATATGTGTGTCTGTATGTTTTTCGGTGTGTGTGTGTGTTTTTCATGTTGTTTTGTTGAACGAAGGCTTGTATTTTTTTATGAATTTTTCTTCTTGCATTATTAATATTTCATAATCTGCGTTTTGATATATGGGTATAACTATCACTACATTCATGCAAATATTGGGAAAAATATATTTTCCTATTATGTGATCATCTTATATTTCTTCTATGAAGGGAAATTCTATTGTTCAAGCATTGTGTCGCTCCCACGTATATCTTTGCGCATTTGTCGCATTTTAGAGCGTAAACTACATTTTTTGAGTTGCAGCTCAGATCCGATTTTATTTCGAATGTAGTTGCGATTTCGAACTGGAAGTGTTTTCTTTCTATTATTGTGTTGCATTCTCCACATCTTTTTTTGTTGCATTTTATGACCCCCTGTGTTGTGTGTTGTTGTTCGAATTTCGATGAGGTTAGGATGTCTTTTAAGTTTTGGGGCTGGCGTTTGCTGTTAATTATTTAAGTTGTTTTAAGTTGTTTTTAAGATTTCATTTATTTTTTCATTATTGTTGAGTAATTCCGTGTGGGTTTTGATCTTTGTGAATAATTCTGGATTGTTTTTATTTTGAGTGGAAACGTATGTTAGAATATTTTCTTCTTTTTCCTGTTTTTCTTGTTGTTTTTTTTTTTTTTGATTCCGGAGGGATTTTAATGGTATTTTTCTACTAGTTGGAAACCCTTGTCTATTAGTGAGGTGGGGTATCCTCTTATTTGTAATATTTTTCGTAGTTCTTCTAGGCGTATTTTACGGAGGGTTTTGTCAGTTACTATCGTGCAAATTCGTCGTGCTAGGGAATAGGGTATGGATTTTAAACAGCTTTTTGGATGGTGACTCTTGAAATGGAGGTATTGTTGGGTGTCTGTGGGTTTGTGGTAAATGTCTGTGATGATGTGATTGTTTTCATGTTTTATGAGTATGTCTCAGAACGGTAATTCTTTATAACTATATTCTAGCGTGAACTTGATTTTGAGGTGCAGGTGTTGTAGTATATTGTGTAGTTTGTTTATATCCCCAGGTTGATTTCCTAAAGATAAAACAGTCATCCAGGAATCTCCTCCATGTTTTCGTGAATTTATGTTTTGCCCATATTTATGCCCTATTTGGTTGTATAGGTTTTCCTCTAGATTTGCTAGGATGAGTGTTACATATGTTCGTGTCATTTTTGTCTCATCGCAGTTCCTGTTGTTTGTATATACTTTTTGTTGTTAAACTGGAAGGAATTGTTGTGTAAAATTGGATCTATACTTTGTAAAATAATTTCTTTTGTGAAGCATGTGGGAAATATTTCTGGGTGTTTTTCTATACAAAATGCAATGGCTTGTTTTCCTAGTTCATGGGGTATGTTGCTGTACAGGCTGTTCACGTCAAAAGTTACTATGAGTATATCTGGGTCTAATTTTTGGGCATGAAGCTTAGGAAATGTATGCTGTCTCTGATGCTAATTTTCATTTTTGTGGGGTAAGGTTGTAATATTTTATCAATTAAATTGCTCAGTCTGCTTGTAGGGCAGGCTGGTCCTGCTACAATTGATCTAAATTTAAGGTCACTGGGGTTTGGGGTGTGGATATATTCCGATTTTTGTTCCTGGATAGCTGCTTTAATTGTGTTTGATTTGTGTATCTTTGGAAGTCCGTAAAAATTACTGGTTTTGTCAGGAAAACTTTTCTTTTTCCGTTAATATTCTACTACGTGTAAGGCAGAGATGTTTTATTTTTTATGCGATTTTTTCATCTATATTCTGGTTGATTATTATAGTTATTTTCGTCTCCTAGAATATCTTGAATATTTGATTTGTAATAAGTTTTATTCATAGTGACTACAGCACCGCCTTTATCTGCTTCCTTTATTATTTTATCATTGTTCTTACGGATATTTTTAGTGCTAGTCTTTTTATATATATATATATATATATATATATATATATATATATATATTTTAATTCAGATACTTCAATCCAAAGGAAAAAAGCAGGAAGGTAAATTCCAAAAAACCCGATCCTAATTAATATTAAAAATTTATTTTAATATTAAAAAATGATACAGGAAGAGAGCTCCATGTAATAAAATATTACAGAGCAAATATATATATTAAAAAAGGATTAATTCAAAGATGTTGAATGGCCATTTCGATATGACGATCCCCACGGGGAGCGACACATCACCTCAGCAACAGAAAAAAACCTTTCAGAAACTGGAGAAAAATTAGTCTACTTTTCCTTTTTAAATAGATTGCAAAGAAATTAAAAAATAAATAAAATAAAATAAAATAAAATAAAATAAAAATAAAAATAAAGGGAAAGAAAAAGAAAAGGAAAAAGAAAAAGAAAAGGATAGAATAAAATCAAATAAATTAATAATTCTTTTTCTTTCCCTTTATTTTTATTTTTATTTTATTTTATTTTATTTTATTTTATTTATTTTTTAATTTCTTTGCAATCTATTTAAAAAGGAAAAGTAGACTAATTTTTCTCCAGTTTCTGAAAGGTTTTTTTCTGTTGCTGAGGTGATGTGTCGCTCCCCGTGGGGATCGTCATATCGAAATGGCCATTCAACATCTTTGAATTAATCCTTTTTTAATATATATATATATATATATATATATATTGTAAGAACGTTATAGAACACGCAGCTCCGAAACGCGAAGATTTTTGTGTAGTGATACTATGCTTTTATAAACCATTGTAACAACCATTACAATATATATATATATATATATATATATATATATATATATATATATACCAGGTCGCGTGTTTATGCTGTTCATCTTAAGGTTCTTGAAAAAATACAAAGAAGGATTTACAATGTAATTGATCTTGACTTGGCATCACGATTCAATTTCTCACCGACGTGACGTGATTTGTCTCTATCTTCTTACGGATATTTTTAGTGCTAGTCTTTATATATATATATATATATATATATATATATATATATTGTAAGAACGTTATAGAACACGCAGCTCCGAAACGCGAAGATTTTTGTGTAGTGATACTATGCTTTTATAAACCATTGTAACAACCATTACAATATATATATATATATATATATATATATATATATATATATATATACCAGGTCGCGTGTTTATGCTGTTCATCTTAAGGTTCTTGAAAAAATACAAAGAAGGATTTACAATGTAATTGATCTTGACTTGGCATCACGATTCAATTTCTCACCGACGTGACGTGATTTGTCTCTATCTTCTCTACAAATATCTTCATAGCAACTGCCCTTTTTCAATTGTACTCCGAACCCATCAATTTAAGAGCACATCTAGATTCGCTCTAGGTCCCACCCTTTTATTGATGAAATAGTTAAATATAACCGCCACTTCTATTCTAACAGGAACTCTCTTTCGTTTACTTTATTCCCTGACAGTTATAATAATCTGACAATTTAAATGCAACGTCAACTGCCATCTTCTATCTTCTTGAATCCCATTCACTATATTCAGTCTTTTCCATCACTTTAAAGCATTGCCATGGCCAAGGACACATTTCAAAACCTTACCAGAAAGACAGGGAAATCTCATTAGAAATTAAGAAGTTAGGACTGGATTGCTTTCTGATGTCTGTCCTCCTGAATGGCAGCGAATGTTCGACGATCTTCTCAATGATGAACGAGAGATTTGAGAAGAAATGAGGTTTTATAGAAGGATGAACTGAGCAGGTGACTAATGACGAAGTGTTGGAGAAGATGGAAACGAAAAAAAAACTCATAATTAACATAAGGAAGAGAGCGATGAGGTTTCTGGGGCATGTAATGAGCAAGGAGGGCTTTGAGAATTTAATACTCACAGGATGAATAGAGGGAAAGACAGACAGGGGAAAGCAGCGCGAGACATACTTGATAGGCCTGAGCAAATGGGTGACAGAGTGGGGCTTGGAAGAGATACTAAGTGAAAAATTACTTAGAACGATAAGAGACAGTACCAAGTAGAAGTACATGATCGCCTACGGCTTGAAGGGACACGGCACATGAAGAAGAAGAAAATCCCTTGCACACTAGTAAAAGTTCCGCTTTTCTTGGGCTGAAATAATTATATATATAGATATATATATATTTATTTATTTATTTATATTTATATATACAGAGGGAGTCAAAATTATGTGAACAGTTTTAATTTCACTATAGAATATGAATGGGTTTCCCCAAAAGTACAAGTGTGGTGAGCCGTGACCGCTGCTAATGTAATTGATCTATCCCAGTTCTCTTCCCTTCTTCTTCTTCGGTCTTAGTGTTAGTTCAGTCGCAATCTCTTTGCAGTATTTGAGTATGGTGGCAACGTTTCTTCATTCTGAGGGTACCGGGTTGGCAGTTTCCTGGTTGCTGCTTCCAACAGGTAGTTAGGAGCCCGAACTCTTGCGTAGCGTCTTGAGAAGCTGCTCTGATCAACAGTCGAATAATATCGGGGTTCCTGTAGTGCCATATCGCGCATGGACGGGCGTCCCTGCATGAACCTCCGGTAGGCAACCCAGAGGCCACATTATGTTGCAGGCTGCGCCAGTCTCCGTCCTATACATGCTGCATACAGTGATTGTCTGATACTAATTTAGACCTCTCACTATAAATAAACCAATATGAATTCAAGCAAACAAAATAGGAAAACTAAACCAGCTCATCAGAAAACGCCCAAACCTGTCTGCGTCTCCTTCGCAAACATACGCGGTATCCGCACTAACGTTTACAGCGTAGAATCGTTCCTTCAAACTAACTCACCTGATATCTTAGCTCTCTGTGAAACTAACATTGACCCTTCTATCCCCTCTTCTGAGTTTTACGTCCCTGGTTATCTTCCCCTCTTCAGGAAGGATTCCAATGTCCATATGCATGGGCTCGGTGTCTATGTCAGCGAACACCTCCCTCTAGCTATGGCGACCCCTCTTGAATCCCTGGATCATTCTTGCATGTGCTACCGTCTCTCACTTATAAGCACGGTTAACTATCTCTTCTTTCTCTACCGCTCACCCTCCTCCTCTGACTGCTCGGCACTCGATAGCATTTCTAACAATATCGATAGGGCCATTTCTTCACATCCATCGGCCCATATATTTGCGTTGGTGATATTAACACCCACAACACTAAGTGGCTTAAAAGCTATGTCACCAATCTAACTGGTGTCCACACCATGAATTTTTCAATAATCCAATCTCTTACGCAAGTGGTAGATTTCCCCACGCGTTTCTCCAATAACCCAAATGGAAGGGACTCGCTACTAGACCTCTGCTTCACTTCCATCCCAGACTCTTGCACTGTCAAGTAGCTCTGCCCTCTCGAAAACTCTGAGCACACCGTAGTTTCCGTCAACATCTCATTCCACTCCCACTCAACCCAAGAAACCCAGACTAGCAGAATATCATACTGCTACCAAAGAGAAGACTGGGACTCGTTCCGCAACTTCCAGTGTGACGTACTTTAGAACAACGTTTTTAGTCTTCCCGTTGAAGACTGTGCATCCGAGGTCTCCTCTTGGGTTAAGGCTGGCATCGATGCTTTCATCCCAGCCAGGAAATTTCCGCTTAAATCCCGCTCGTCCCCCTGGTTCCCGCCCGCTTGCTCAGAAGCCATTGTCCACGGGAATCACTTCTTCCGGCTTCATCGAAGCCACGCATCGGACCAAAACAGGTACCTTTGCGCCTCAGCTCGGAATAAGTGTAAAAAGATACTTAACGAAGCTAAGATGTTATTTGCTGCCAGAATGAAGCAACGCATAGCATCCTGTGAGTTCGGTGCCAAAGACTACTGGCGACTCTGTAAAAGCGTGCTTAACAAGAGTCAGACCTCAGTAATCCCCTAGGTCAGCGGACAGGGCTGAATGCTTTACTCGCAGATTCTCTACCAGTTCGAGACTGGATTCGTCTGGAGTATCTGCACCCGACTTCCCACCTAGAACTGAGACTCAACTGAATGACGTCCACATTACACCCTCACTGGCCTCTAACATAATCTCAAAACTTGATCCTCACAAATTCAGCGGAGGGGACGGAATCCCAATCATAGTCTTGAAGAAATGTACCCCTGAACTCCCCTCTGTTCTCTCTAAGCTCTACAACTTCTGCCTATCTGCTTCCTGCTTTCCTGCCTGTTGGAAGTTTTTCTCTGTAGTTCCTATATTTAAGAATACTGGAGAACCCTCGGACCCCGCAAATTACTGCCCTATCATCCTTTTCCGATCTTTGGCAAAGTGTTCGAAGCCATTTCAACGCCGAGGTGGTTCAGCATCTCACAGCCCACAGGCTCCTCTCGGAAAAATAGTGTGGTTTCCGCTTCACCAGGTCTACTGCTGATATGCTAACGGCCATCACCGAGTATATATACCAGGCTCTCGACAAGAATGGCGATGCTCGAACCATTGCCTTGGATGTCTCCAAAGCATTCGACAGAGTCTGGCATGCTGGCCTCCTACGCAAACATCGGAGCTATGGTATAACTGAACATTTGTTTGACCTAATCCAGTCATTCCTCTCTAACCGCACATTGAAGGTGGTATTAAACGGAAATGCCTCACAAAATTACCCTACGAACGCGGGTGCCCCTCAAGGCTCTATCTTAGGTCTTACGCTCTTTCTGATCTACATTAATGATCTCCCCGATGCCATAAGATCCCAAGTAGGCATGTACGCCGATGACACCACAGTTTACTCTTGCCTCGATCAAAAATCTGATGTGGGCGACAAAGCGAACCTCGCTGCCAAGCTTGAGAAGGAACTCCAATCCGCAGTGGACTGGGGTAGGAAATGGCTCGTAAATTTTAATGCTTCCAAAGCGAAGCTGCTATTAATTAACGATCAGAGACAATCGCACCTACCTCCCATTAGGATGGAACAGGCTTGCCTCCCAGAGAGTAAAACACGACGCCTCTTTGGTCTCACACTCTCAGAGGACCTCAAGTGGAATGACTATATCGAATCCATTGCTAAATCCGCTGCTATGAAATTCCTCTCTCCGTGTAGGGCCCGGAAGTTTTTCCCGTCTGAATCTATCCTGCACATATATAAATCTACAATCCGCCCGTGTATTCAATACTGCTGCCACATCTAGTCAAGTGCCTCTGCTATTCTCCTCGGGGTTCTTGGCAAAATACAACGGAGAATCTGTAATGTGATCGATACCGACTTGGTAGACCGGTTGCAGTCACTCTCTCACCGACGTGACGTAGCTTCCCTGTGCCTCTATTATAAATACTTTCATGGCTTCTGCTCCGATGAACTTAGATCACTGGTGCCCCCCTAGGTATGAATTTGCACGAGATACTAGATTAGCAACTAGGTCCCACCATTTTACAGTGAAACAGATAAAATG
Organism: Ascarosepion bandense; assembly: GCA_037127315.1. Lineage (NCBI taxonomy): Eukaryota > Metazoa > Mollusca > Cephalopoda > Sepiida > Sepiidae > Ascarosepion > Ascarosepion bandense. Next base: position 216,408 of record JBBBDQ010000333.1, read on the forward strand.
TAGCCGCAATTTCTACTCCAACAGCTTCTTTTATCGCACTTCCCGCCTGTGGAATTCCCTTCCGTATACTTGCTTCCCCGACAGCTACAATCTCTAGGAGTTAAATGTAAGGTCAATAGACACCTCCTAACACATTAACTCGCACCCATTCTCTCAAACACTCTTCCCATCTACCCAACCCTCATCCTCGCTATTCTTACTCGTCTATCACCCTCCTTCTGACATCTTCTATATTTAACCACTCTTTCTCATCACTTTACCCTACGTAACTCCCTAACCACTGTTTCACATCACTTTCCCCTATGTAATCACTTGCGCAACAGTGGCAGTGAAATGCCTTGCTGATTAAAAAAAAATACTCTTCAACTCCAGAACTCCAGCTGTAATTACAAATGCTTACAAATTCTGCCAGAGTTTACAATTGATAACATACCATTACAAATAAGAGGAGCAAGGTATTTCGAATAGGATTGTGTAGCTCCTCATTTTGGCCATTCTGTTAGCGCTTGTCTCCATCAAACCTTCGAAAATTGTTGGATAGGTCGTGGAGGATCGTTGGCATGGCTACCGCACTCCGCTGATCTGACCCCCTGTGACTTCTGATAATGGGGTATGATAAATGATCGCGTGCTGTTGAACAGATAAAGACTGTTCAGTAAACTCTGAAAAAATTATTACTCTCAAACCAGCGTTACCCAATATATATATATATATATATATATATATATAGAGAGAGAGAGAGAGAGAGAATAGAAAAACACCCAGAAATACTCCCCACATGCTTCACAAAAGAATTTATTTTACAAAGTATAGATCTAATTTTACACAACAATTTCTTCCAGTTTAACAACAAAAATTATATACAAACAACAGGAACCGCGATGGGACAGAAATGACACCAACATATGCAACACTCACCCTAGCATATCTAGAAGAAAACCTATACAACCAAATAGGGCATAAATATGGGCAAAACATAAAAACGAAATTCACGAAATCATGGAAGAGATTCCTGGATGACTTTTTTCTTTTGGAAATCAACATGGGGGATATAAACAAACTACACAATATATATATATATATATATATATATGGGGGGAGGTATGTGTATGTGCGTGTCTGTGTACGTGTGTGTATTTTTATGAAAGATTTTTTCATTTATTTATCCGACATATTTTATTTCTTAAACATCATTTTTATTCGATATCCATATTTGAGCGCATATTTTTCTAAAAAAACGCGCACGCCTCAGGTTTCTGTTTCTACCGCATTTTATGAATTTTTCTCTCGTTTTTGCCACATTTTTGTTTTTAATTTATTTTCTTTTCCCCTTCCTTCAGGGTAGGCCGAGACTTTTTATTGTAATTGTTGGGAGAATCCTAGCAAAATGGACGTCGAATTATCGGAACAACCACAAACAATGATCTACCCGATAAAAGCGAAGAAGCGGAATCTCCAATCCCGAAAAAAATTTTACAGAAACCTGAAAAAAAAATGACTAGACACCAAAAGATCAAATGTAGCAAAAAAAAAAAAAAAAAAAAAAAAAAAATTAAGGAGTCAAATAAAAAAAAACGATGCAGTGACCCGGATGCACTCAGCAAAGTGCAAAATCAACTTTGCAGAGTCCTTGGAAAAATTCAATGGCTTATTCTCATTTTATCAAACATGGGGGCTTTTAGTTAAGCACTCACGAGCTAAAAAAAAATTAGACAAAGAACAGAGTCTGTCTTCAAGGTTTACAAACGTTTGCGCAAAATGTTTCGGTCCTCGAAAGAGAAAAGTCTCTAGCGTCCCTGCGATTTATGCTACAGCAAATATTGAAGAGCATCGTTTTTTTTTCATGCGATACATACTGCTGCCATCGCCAAAATGTTGTATGGTGGTATTGAGAATGAACTCATAACCAAGGACCTCATACTCAGCACGGTTTATTTGGGGAAAGTGAAGAACAAAAGTAGTATTCATTGAGGATCCAGCGCAAATACTAAAAAAAACATCTAGGAGTGTATCGGCTCAGTACGTCGAAATACTGTATGTCTTCTCCAACCGTAAGCACAGAAAATGAGCTTTTGATATCATATTAACAAGAAATACCACACTTGCATTCACAACTATTGGGGTATTGGGAATCCATGCGTTGGTAGTGCGGACAGACTGATCATCTGTCTCTTTCTTAGTCAGATAAGAAAAGGTTCCGAGTTCAGTTCATCAAAATCATACTCTGTCTGATACTGCTTGCTTTGCTCTAAGTACATGCTACCAATTTGGGCCGGTGTGGTTACTTCCCCTTGGCTAAGTATACTTTGAAACCTAACATGCTCGTTCGACGTCAACATGTGTGCTTGTAAAAAAAGAAAAAGAATTTCTGGTCGAAGGTAGGGGCGGATGGAAGCGCTAGACACACAGGTCTTCAGTCCCCAGAATCCAGCACGATGAAGGCATTAACAGCACAAGATCCAAAATCAAGTTTAATATAGAAGCCACGGACACCTACTTAAACACGAAAACATCATATGAGAAAATAGAGAAAGTTAATTCAGACGTTGGGGGTCAAACGAATTGAAAAACAACCGGCAAAGGTAACCCAACTTTCAAAACTTGTCCGGTTTTCTCCCTATGACAATCGACATTTTTAATCGACACGTCGTGAATATAACAATTTGTTGTTAACTCTGGGTATGAATGGTTTGACAATTTTAAAACTTTCAAAACGAAACTTTTTTCTGATAACCACCTGATTACTATGGCTGATGCTAACCTCCATGAAAGTGATACGTTGCGCATTCTCGGTCCAGCGTTTTCGGCTGACATAAAGTGGAAACACTATTTAATCCATTGCTAGGTCTGCAGCAAAAAAGTCGGTTCACTGTGTCGTGCAATTCAATTTTCCTCTACTGAATTTATCTTGCATATTTATGAGTCTACCATTCGATCATGCATTGAATACTGTTACCACACATGGTCCACTGCTCTGGATGTATATTTAGATATTCTTATATCGAGTTCTAAGATAATAAAATATCTGTTAAAATCAAATATTGCATCGGTAAATATTTGAGCTTAACAAGTTTAACAAAAAATTGCAATAAAAATCACAAATATGAATGCTGGTCATTATTTTAAGAAGTGGGTAGAAATGAAAAGATTTGAAATTGACAATGTCACTGAAACAGCCATTAGACACTTCTATCTTCTCGTCTTTATTTCTTTAATTTTCTCACTGAAATCAAATAGTATTTTTTCTCCTCTCTCCACGCGACAAAGGGAGAAATCCATTTACATGCACAGACGAAGCCCCTGAAGCAGATGCTGCCGGGCATAGAAATGAAGACTGGGTACTGTTCTATCCAGTACAAGCCTCCTGTGGTTCACTTCCTTACCCGCCCTATGTGCAGGGCAAAGAATTGACATGCGCAGTATGCAGCCAAAAACATCGCACACATGTATATAATAATTTTATAATAATTTTATAATAATTTTATAATAATTTTAAAATAACTCAGAATCTAATTTTATTTATGGTAACTGTTTTTTGTCTTACTCAGTTTTCATCGTTCGATATTACACATTTGAAAATGGAGCATTTATCGAAGTCACTTCGATTTCAATCAATAGGCTGAGATCAAAGTGTAGTATCTTATAAGCTCAATCTGACTCTCTCTCTCTCTCTCTCTCTCTCTCTCTCTATCTCTCTTCACTTCTTTCTTTGATTTTTTTATAATCTTTTCACTCCAAGCATGAAAGTTAAACATTGCCACCCATTTTATAATATTGGGTTGATCTCCAAATGACTTTGTTGTTCAAAGCCATCAGCTTTCACTATAAAAACCCGTGAAAATTTCACGATTTTCCTATTTGAATTTTCTGTTGAATTTTATTGTTTCTGATTTGGTATTTCGGCTTCAATCACCTCATCAAGTCGTAAGGTAGTTTTTATGTCGTTTTTTCTATAAACATGTTCATGGTGATTATTCTGATGAGTTTTTCACTTTGGTACCGCGAATTTAAACCTCAGTATTAGATTGTGGCATAAAGATATCGTCTAGGTATAAGAAATCAGAGACACGAGTTTGAATTCCAGTCGAATTCGTTTCGTTCACTTATGCACAAATACCATTGATCTACCTCTTTTCCCTCAAGTATATGAGATGAATAACAGCAGGAGAGATTGGGTTCTATAGCCTTGGTTGTCAACCAGTGTACTGCAGGAAGAAATAGCAATCCACTGCAAGAAAGTCTTCTATAGATCTTCTGTTCATGGATGTAAAGATACATGATTTCCCAAACGTGTATCACGTATGGCAATTAACTAACTGACTAGATTAACAACTCTCATCATTTTACCGTCGAAATTGCTACATTTAACCACAAGTTAAATTTATTTCAGCCAAATGTAACAGGAAGAAAAAAAAATTAAATTCTTTTCTAACTTCTAGCTTTCCAGTAATCTTTCATCTTTTAAGTGCAATGTCAATTGTCGTCATCTGTTTTCTTTATTGGCTTGTTTTTTATTGTTCTTTCTCTTTAAGGATGTTTCCTTTATCTCGTGTTTTTTCACACTCAGTATCCACTTGCGTCTTAGTGGCTTTATTGCTTTGCTTGAGAGAATTGTGATTTTTTTTAGGATACTGAATATTATAAATGCTGTTATTAGTTCTTGTTCTGCTTCAATGTACCGTGTATATGCAGGACGTTTTCTATCCTTTTTAGTTCTTAAGAAATGTTAACTTTTTGTTATCTCTCCTTTGTTTCTTAATCTATTTACTAAAGCTAGTTAGAGAAGGTTATACATTGGGTACCTCTTCTTCGGGTACCGTGTTTCTTCAGGACGTATTTAATCATGGACTTCCACTTGGCCCCATTTCTTGTCGCTCTCAATATTTTTCCTTTTGGTATCTCTCCCAAATCCTGCCCCGCCATCCATTTGTTTAAGCTTATCGAATATGTCCAGCACTGCTTTTTTCAATCTCGCTTTTCTTCTGTCCATCCTGTGAGCATTAAATTCTCCTGGCCTTCTTTCCACATTACGTGTCCCCGGAACCTCATCTGTCTATTCCTCATGTTAAGTTTTCTTCTTGTTTGCTTTCTCTGCAACACCTCATCGTTGCTCACGTGTTGTCCTCAACATCTTTCTGTAGAACCATATTTTTGTTTCATCAAGAGTCTTATTGAAGTTTTTTTTTTAACGAACTGTTTCTGTTTCTTAATATTTTGCATAACGTTTACAAGGCACCTTTCACTATTTTAATTACTATTTTTACTACTATTACGATGATATTCTGACACTGTATCTTATAATTACTTTGACTCTAATATTAATTAATAATAAATTCTAAGGTATGAAAAGTTACTAATTTATTCTGCTTTTTGCAGGAATCGTGGGAGGTCAGCCTCACAAGCATACCGGAGGAGGTAGCAACATTCTATGTCTTCCTATGGATCCTGTCTGGGGCAATTTTACAGAAGCAAAAGAAGACAGTCAATGGATATACGGTGGAGAATATCAGATTGATCACTACACTGCCAAATCCCCGACAGGTCTTTTCTCCAACACTAATAGCAAGACCCTTCAAGACCACAATATCCCGTGCGCTGTGTGTCAAACACTAAAACCAGCAGCAATCATGATGCTACCAGCGCGTAAAACCTGCTATTCGGGATGGACACTCGAGTATTCAGGTTATCTGATGTCGTCTCATTATGGACACAAGGGAAGAAATCCATTTACATGCATAGACGAAGCCCCTGAAGCAGATCCAGCCGGATACAGAAATGAAGACGGGGTACTGTTCTATCCAGTACAAGCTGCCTGTGGTTCACTTCCTTGCCCGCCCTATGTGCAGGGCAAAGAGTTGACATGCGCAGTATGCAGCCAAAGCCATCGCACACACGTACATAAATTTGGCTTTGATAATGAAACTAAACAACTAGTAGATCTGGATTAATCTGAAATGTTTCATTTTCAAATCATTTTAGCGATGATCCTCAAAATAATATGTAAGACAAAAATATACTTTGTCAATTATCATCGGATGACTTTGTAGACATAGTCATTCATTATAATTATTTTATTTTCCTCTCGTTAAATTTGGGTTATTTCAATTTTATTTGTATTCTCGTATACTGGTCAGTTCAATTGTCAATATTACTTATGCCTGCCGCACTATTCAGAAAGTATATATATATATATATATATATATATATATATATATATATATATATATATATATATATACTGTCTGAATTATTATGCAAATCTAATAAACCTCAATAACTCAAATATTTTGAACCAATATTTGTCAAATGTAAATTCATCAATTTCAATTTAATAAAATATTCACCCGGTAACAGGTGAGTAAGATTAGCTAGAGGACGACCAGCTTTGACAAGACAAGCTTCGACCTGTTAAGACAAGCTCAGTACCCAGATACCGTGTATGCAACGACTGGTTAATATTTGACCTGCGGCCTGAGCGTACGCGCTCGTGTTCCTCACATTAAAAACCGACCTTATGTAACATTAGAGAAGGCTGGGTAAATAAACATTCAGTAAAATCCTCACCCTCCAGCTGGTGGGTGTGTAGGGTTAGCTATGAAAAGAAAAACCTTAGATCAGCTTATGACAAACTTAGTACTGATTTATCGGTGGCTGGGTAATATTTAACCTGCGGTCATGAACGTACACGCTAATGTCCTCCATATTAAAAACCATCCTTGTGTCACATGTCGCCTCTGCAGGGAGGCCCAGTAGATAACTCTGTTCTTAGTAAAATATTTTACAATATTTTCCGCTACTTTCAATGGTTAGTTTTTGAGATATTTGAAATTTACTAAAATAGACTGACTGAAGTTAGTATGCAGATTAAACTAATATTAGCTTAACACCTCTGAAATGTAGTAAAAACTATTTCTCTTTTTGTACATAATATATGCTGAAAAGGGGAGGATCTAACAACTGCTGAAAAACAAAAATAGCAAAACTATTAAATGAGGGAACGTTTACATTGTAGATAGCAAAGGATCTTTGCGGAGATCATCAATCGATAATGAAGTCAGTTGAAAATATAACTAAGTTGAGAACTCGAATGAAAGGCAAAGGCATTAAAACTTGATTCATCGATATGAACTTATTTGAAATTTTTCTTGTCTTTGAATTTTCTTCTTTTCAGGGCATAAATTATGTAGCAATTTATTCATTTATGTATATATAATAAACACCGAATGATGAAAACTCTTTCATGCTCTTCACAAGCTGATTGCGCTTAGATATAAAACAGTCATTCGTCACTCAGTATTGTTCTTATCGATCACTTTTATATTTACACATTTACACACGCTCTATCTCTGATATTAAGCACTTTTGCCCATTATTAAAGCATACAATAAAAGTATATATATATATATATATATATATATATATAAAGGGATTTTATTTGACATATTTTCAACTTGTTTAAACGGTTTTTTAATAGATATTCCTGTTTGAGTAGATGCTTTGTTTTTTTATTGTTATTATGCAGTATATGTATTTATTTACATTTACCAGCCTGAATATTCGAGAAAATCTTGTTAGAAAAACATACAACCCCAGGCGGGATTCAAACGTGCGCCCTCTAGTGGAAACAGTCATTAAATTTGTCGTGCCTTGAAATCTTGGCCACGTAGGACCGCTTGGTCAAGTAAACCTGGAATAGGGCTTTTAAATGCACATCTTTCCCGATTCTTGGAATATATGCTCTGCTCTGTTTCATATCAAAAACTATCTTTTAGGAAATAGATTAAATCCTATATATTTTAAATTTATTTGTTTAAACGTTATTTTAATGGATACTCATATTGGAATAGAGTCTCCGTTTTTATTACTATATACAGTATATTCATTTATTTCCATCTAATGTCCTAAATATTCTGCCTGAGAGTAAATATTTTTCTAACAAGATTTCTTGAATATTCAGGCAGGTAGGTGTAAATAAACAAATAGACATTTTAATAATAAATATGAAGCATTTACTCAAATAGGAGTATCAATTAACAGAAAACATATAAATATATATGTGCATGAAGACAAAGGGAAAAATGATTTTAGCCAGCATGTTTCCTCCTCTGATGAGGTTTATCAAGGCAAATGTGAGGAATTTTTGAAAACAAATATTCGTATCCAAAAGTAAAAATATTGTTAGCTTTTCAATTTTTTTAAATTGAAGAGACGCTCATGAATATTCATTATGTCAACTAAAAAGTCTAGGGAAATTCTAGAGGATGCTAAGTGATGTAATTCAATATGTAATAAACGAATATGAGTTTATGTTGTTGTTAAATTGTTTTTTTTATGCGATTAATATTTACATTATTTTGGTCTGGGATGAATTTTTGTATTATATATTTTTTAATATATAATTAATTAGTGGCTATGAATTTAATCGTTTTTTTCATTGCTTTTTTTATTAACATTTTTTTATAGTCTTGTATGCTGCCTTCGAAGAGAAATGGAAATATTTGAAAAAAATGAGGGCACAAATATTATTTTTTAATAAAATTCGGTAGCAACATTCCCAAGTATCTTTTTTCTAAGTAAATGCTTCTTGTTGTTGTATGAGCCGTGTCCCTTCACAAAGTAGGCGATCATGGTTCTCCACATCTCCCTATCCTTTGTTGCTCTTAATATTCCCTCTCCATCATTCATTTGTTCAAGTCCATCAAGTATGTTGTGCGCTGCTCGCCCTTGTATCTCTTCCCTTCTATCTGTCACGTTCTTTCTTTTTTCGCCCGTTTGTATTTGCTCCTTTTTTCCTTGTGTACTTTTCTTGTATTTCGTTCTATATCTTGGCATTATTTTGTGCCTCCTTTTCATTATGTTCAAAATCTCATCACTGATCCACTGAGTTTTATTTCTACGTCTATCTTTTGGGGGACGATGTTGTTGGCCTATGTCACTAATGCATTTTTCAGTGTGTTATATTTCGAATTTCATCTTTCAGTTTGTCCTTCGTATGTTTATTTCACTCTACCCTTGTACATTTCCTGCTTGTTGAGGTCATTCACGACTACGTTGTATTACAGTCTGGGTTCTGTATTGGGCTTCTTCATTCTCTGAGTTTCACCCTTAGTTTTGCATATAACCGGGAGGTGTTCGCTTTAACAGTCGAAAGATAAGTTTTACAATGAACAGCTGCATTCCTGATTCTCCTGTTTATTGTGATGTCATCAGATTGTTTTTTTCTCGGGCTTCTCCATGTCTATAGTCATCTTGGGTGTTCTTGAAACCATGAGTTCGTCATTATATTTCTAAGCTCTACCGACAGTGTTAAGAAAAGTGAATATATATATATATATATATATATATATATATATATATATATATATAAACATATAAAAATAGAGACAAGCCAATATAGAGAGATATAATTGTGACACTATCTCTCACGGTGATGCTTTCCCTTCTCCCGCGGGGATACTTTCCTTTGGTTGGTTTAAAACAACGGAGAGAGAAATTGATATTGGCGATAATATTAGTATTTTATTGCGTAACGCGATGTGAGTTTAAGAAAAAAAAAATTAGTACCATCAAGTGCTTCTAAAAACACGGAAACATAAAATAAAGTTATTTTGGATAAATATACATTTCTCGTCTTTCATGATTTCCGCCTCTTTCATGTTCAATATGGATTTCTCTTAGATCTGGAGTGTATTCCGCTAATCTGAAGACGCGTTGACAAAACAAGTGTCAGAGTGATTTGATAAAGTTGTCAAGGCCGCTGGTGGGTACATAGGGTCCGTGAGAACCGAAAATAGAATCAAGCTCCGATATGAGTTGGCAAAATCTCATTTGTTGAGCTAAAAACATCCGCAAATCGAGTGGGCGGAGACCGATTTTCATTGGCCGAAGACTGTGAGCCGGCTGGATCCCCAGAGAGGATCGAAATTGTTTATAAAAATAGATGCTCGACGCGAAAATTTGAGTTGGAGAGCTAATTGTTCAGATTTTGGGCAGAGCACCACCGCCGTCAGTACTCCCACACACTCCGCCAGCGGCCGCTCCGATTCGGCACATTCTGTCAGATTTCGTCAAGAACCTGAAAGAACTTTGCTGTTTTAGAAGTACATTTCAACGCTAACGAAACTTAGATTAAACATTTCATTTAACGATTGGAAGTTATGATGCTTTTGGCGAACTTTTTCTCTCCGTTGCAACCAGCATTTTAAACAACTGTATATCATTTCCGACGATTGTATATCATTTTCGACAACTGTATTCTTGGGAAAAGACAGATATTGTTTTTTCTTTATATAAAGACATTCTATGTAGCTCTCCAGGCGTGTTCGACTTCGTTCATTTATTTTATTAATTTTTTTTTTTGATGCCGTGTTTTTTTTTTTTTTTTTTTTTTTTTTCAATCCACAAGTGTACACCAGTGTCCGGACTAGCTAAAAGGGACGACTATTAAGATTGCGAGACGAGACATCTTGGATCTAATCACAACGTGGGACAGTAGCCCGTTGTTGCAAAAGACGTCCTGTAGTCCAGCTTTTGTGGCGACATCATCGGACGGGATCACCGCGACCGGATGGAAGTGTCACAACTGGGATCGTCACAACCGTCATCGAGAACGAGCGTCACATTGGACAGACGGCCAGCCAGGCTGAGGCGTCACATCTAGTGCCGTTTCGACCAGGTTCTGGCTTGAGGGCAGCAGTCCGGCCTGCGGTAGTATCACATAATGGTGCAGAGAAATAGGTACTGTCACGGTGGCATCCCCCATACAACGGATTGATCTCTTCCTTCTATTACATATACTTCTCCTTACAAGAAGTAGAGGTAGAGAGCAGATCAGCATAAAGAGCGATAGGCACAGATAGCCAAGACTGCTACCGTACGACCAATGCGAGTCCCAGTTCTAGTATTACTACCTAACTCGTATTTATCGTTCTACTGACAGAGTTCCAAGTATTTGTATTTTGCTGTGTTTAATATATATATATATCGTTATTTCCTATTTTGATTGTTGTATTATTTCTTGCTGAACTCTTAACCGAGTACACGACACAAACAGTACAGATATAAAAGGAGAAATAAGAGACATGGTTTCCCTCTGACACACATGGACACACAAATGTCACAGATAAAGTAGAGGCTCAAAACAGCAAACATATGGTTATACAGAAGGATGCTGAGAATATCATGGAACCAACATGTGCGCAGTGATAAAGTTTTAAAGTAAATGGAAACAAAAAGACACTTATACTTAATACGATTAAAAGACACTTGAAATTTATGGGTCACATAATGAGGCAGGGGTCTTCGAAAATCTGATACTCACAGGGCGGATAAATAGCAAGAGCGTCATGGAAAAACAGCGGAGAGCATACTGGATGAGCTTAAGTAAATGAATGGTGTAAATTTATCTAACCCCATGATGGTCGGATCTACGAACCAAGATATTCTATTTTATTTGTTTACTATATACAGGGTGTCCATAAAGTGCGTGTGAACTTTTTAAAAATTATAACTTTATTTGTATTTGTGAAACAAATAATCTATAAAATATGAGCTTGAATAATTAAACTTGAAAGATAATACAGTGTTTTAACAAGATGGAGCTCCTCGTCACATTGCGCGTGTTATACAGTTACTAAATCAGGAATTTTCTGACAGATGGATAGGAAGGGGTGGACCATTTTATTGGCCACCACGAGATTTGACTCCATTAGATGTGTTTTTCATTTAAAAAACAATTATGTACGTAACCAAAGTTAGTTCATTAGATGATTTGAAAGCTGAAATAACTAATGCGATTTCAGGCATTACTGTAAATCAGTTGGTTAATATTTTCCAACTGCAAAATCATATTACCCTTTGTATTGCTAATGATGGAAAGCATGTGGAAACTTAAATAAAATCTCAATAAAACTTTCAAAAATATAGATTCACTTCTTTTTAATCTTTTTTTATAAATTATTACTATCGCAAAGCCGAGTTGGAATTCCAGTTAAATTCATTACATTCACTTACGCGCAAATACCCATGGGAAAGGTATTAATCCGTCTCTTCCTTCCAATTATGGGTTAAATAACAGGACAGATTGGGTTTTATAGCCTTGGCTGGCAACCAGTCTATCGCAGAAAGCAATGGCAACCTACTGCAGGATAATCTTCTGCCCAGTCAGTCATGCCTCTTTCGAGACATGATCGCCCAAGCCTGTTTCACGTATGGCACTTAACTGACTGACTATCACTAATACAAATAAAGTCATAAATTTTTTGAAGTGCACACGAACTTTATGGACACCTTTTATATGCCGTAGTGCAATAGAAATTGGCTTAGAATGAGTAATCGGAGGGCCGAGTTCGAATTTTAGATGAATTCGTTGCATTCACTTGCGCACAAATACTCTTGGGAAAGGTATTAGTCCATCAATTCTCTCTCCAACTATGAGTTGAATAGGAGTACAGATTGTGTTCTGGAGCCATTTTGGCAACCTATCTACGGCAAAAATGTCGGGAAAATCTTCTACCTTCAGCTGGGGGTGTAGATGGGAAGATAGATTGGGTTCTATAGCTTTTGTTGGTAACTTGTTTACTATAGAAAGAAATGGTACCCTACCGCAGAAAAAAGTTTCTACCTAGTGAGTGATGGATCGAAAGAAACATGATCGTTCAAGCGTGTATCGCATAAAGCATTTCACTAATTGACTGATATATATATATATATATATATATATATATATATATATATATATATATATATATATATTGCTATGGACCAGATTAAAGGTCCGAAAAGAATAATACAACCACCAGGGTAGAAATAACAAATATATATTAACAAGAAATAACAATAGAAAATGCTGAAGGTGTTCGTACGGCTGTCAGTGTGGTTTCGAGTGAACTACTACCAACTCGACTCTCTCTCTCTCTCTCTATCTTGAGAGGCATATTATATATAGTGTTAGGAAGAGTTCATTCTAGAGTTACAGGACCCATGGCACCCTTTCCCAAGCTTTTACATTGCAGGGATCTTTTATGTTTTTTCCTCTGCGGATTAATCATCAAAGTCTCTGTAAATTTTCTTTTTCTGCTAGATTTCCGCGGTTCTGAAACTGCTTGGAGCCTTTGCATATCGAATGTGTCAAATATTGTGTCCATTACTTCCTCTTCTTCCTGAAGTAGACCGTTAGAATCCTCTAACAGCCTCTTTCTGATCTGATTTAAATGCATTTTATATGGGAACTTCAGACTCTGAATTATGTAAATCCTGTTCCCGATCCGTTTCTCTGTTGTACCTTGGCTCCCAATAGGATGTGTTGATTTTGAACATTTAAATAAAACTTTCTTCACTGGGTTAAATTTTCTTTTCGGTACAAACGATTTTGGTGATTGTTTCGGCAGTAACTTGTCGAATGCTAATTGTTCGGGCGAAAATTACTTTCGCCGGCGATAGTGCTGTTGTGTTGTTCGGTGTAATTCTTTACACTTGCAACAATTGTTGTAATACCTTTTCTTTTGGTACGCCATAAGCTTTCCTTAGTGCTCTTTTTAGTGTATCTACAAACCTCTCCGCTTGACCGTTTGACCTTGGATGATATGGCCGAGGTTTTATGCGTTTCACCTGAAAATTTTCACAAAAATCTTGAAAGTCCGTAGATGTAAATTGTGTCCCATTATCGGTGACTAGGCAATCCACCACTCTGAAGCAAGCAAACAGCTCGTGGAAGCAATTTATTGTCGTCTCAGAAGTAGGTTTTCTACAACACTATTTTGGTATGTGGAAAAATATGATTATGTAATTGCACGTAGAAAAATATTATACTATTTTAGTACGACGGAGCGAAAGAAATTATTACTAGTGGTATTATTAATTGTGCAGATTACAATCGCAAAATGAGTGGAGTGAAAATTATAAATTACAAAATTTTTTAAATGTGAAAACTAGCTGAGAATAGAAGAAAATAAAAGGAAAATATATTTTGCAGGTGTAAAGCAATAGGTCAAACGAGGTCATCATTGGCAGCCATTATGTGACAAAGCGGAAACAAATGACTAAGAAAACACCATTGGAAGCCTTGAGCTTTACGGCTGGTGGAAGTAAAAAAATAACGGTAGTCAAAACATGGTTTCAACGATTGTTGAAACTTTTGATGAAGTCAAGGAAGGTCAAATCCTTAATTCCTGAATTCGCTGGGAAAGGATTTAACTTGGGGAATAAATGATGTAATTACTTGAACCAGAAGAAGAAGACGAAAAGACATGACGTCAACAGAAAAATTGCTATTTCATTGGTTAAACCAAGGGAAAAAAATGCCCCGCCTCATAATGCGAGCTGAGAGTAATCTCATTGGTTAAAGATTTGATTTACATGGACACGCCGTGTCCGTCATGCACTCCCAAGAGAATTTGGGACAGGCATGAAAACTAGAGCCCAGAAGGTCAAAATCAGTTAGAGCTGAGTCTTGGGACCAGTAGAGATGTAACGACTGAGAGAGGAGTGTTCCCAACCGGGAGCCATGCTTTTTGTTGCTAACCGTAAAGACAGTGACGGTTGCCTCCGATAGAGTCCTGGCTGAAGATGTAAAGAAACGTAGAGAAGCCTGCCGTCGACCGACTTAAAAGAGCCAAAGTCAAATAATGCGCTTTCGATAGAGTCCTTACTGAAGAGGTATAGAAACAGAAAGAGCTGAGAAAGATTTAAAGTCAAACAGAGTGTGTTGCTTCGCCGAGCTAAGGCAGATAAGACGAATTTACCGCCGCCGTCACAAAGATCCTCTTCGGCTGTTTCCGTAAGGATTCGGTGAAAAGCACTGATAAGACATTTTGAACCATCAAAACTTGAAAAAAATGAAAACTTGAAATCTCCGATTGAAGTGAACAAGCATTACTCTCAAATAAAATCTTTCGCTCCGTTGTAGGGACAAGAATTCGACGACTGTTATATTCTATTTCTTTTTGCTGTTGTTTTTTTTTGTATATAAAGAGTTTTCCGCAACTTATTCAGGAGTCATCGAATTTATCTATTTACTTTTTGGTGCCGTTTATTTTTTATAAACCCAAGTGTGCAGGCGCGTCCGGTCTGGTTCGATGTGGTAAAATACAGATAGCGAGATTTCAACGTGCTTTTCTGGAGATAAAAATTTACAGCGTGAACAAGAAGAAACACCGTTGTAATATACGACTCGAAGACCAGGTACTGTGGCGAGGCCATCACGACTAGCAGCCCGAGAGCGTCGTCATATCTGGTGCCGTAATGACCGGTTAATCTACGGGTTGACAATGTGCGTGTTAGATTTCTACAACGAAATACTTCTGGCCATTTTCTGTAACTGTCTACTACAATCAAGTAATAGAAGCTCTCTAATGGACCTGCGAAATCTGCATGGATTCTGGACCACGGTCGATCTGAATTAAGCCATGGCTTATGATTGCTCGGAGGTGCATTGGCTGCTAAGGAACAGCCCTAGCATTTGTTCACCCTATGTACAATATCTTGATCCATGTTTGGCCAGTACACATAACTTCGCATTAACGATTTCATCCTGTTTTTTTCCTGAGTGGCCCCTATGGAAATTCTTGAGGATTCTCTTTTTTAGTGTTTTCGGGATTACTACTCTTTCATTATATAGCAGAACATCACATAACGAAAAACTGTCTGGGATAAGGTTCTATCCTAGGTCCCACGCTCTTTCTGATCTACATTAATGATCTCCCCGACACCATTAGATCCCAAGTTGGCATGTATGCCGACGACACAACAATCTACTCCCGCATCGATCAGAAACCAGGTCTGGACGACAAAGTGAACCTCGCTGCCGTACTTGAAAGGGACCTCCAATCCGTAGTGACCTGGGGTAGGAAATGGTTGGTAAATTTCAATGCCTCTAAAACAAAGCTGTTATCAACTAATCACCATAGACAATCGCATCTACCTCCCATTAGCATGGGACAGGCTAGCCTCCCAGAGAGTAAAATACTACGCCTCCTTGGCCTTACACTCTCGGCGGACCTCAAATGGAATGACTATATTGAATCCATTGCCAAATCTGCTGCTATGAAAGTGGGCTCCCTGTGCAGGGCCCGGAAATTTTTCCCACCTGAATCTATTCTGCACATATACAAATCTACCATCCGCCCGTGTATTGAATATTGCTGCCATATCTGGTCGGGTGCCCCTGCTGCTCTCCTTGGGCTTCTTGACAAAATACAAAGGAGGATCTGTAACGTGGTTGATACTGACTTGGCAGACCGGCTGCAGCCGCTCTCACACCGGCGTGATGTGGCTTCCCTGTGCTTCTTCTACAAGTACTTTCATGGCTTCTGCTCCGATGAGCTTAGATCACTGGTGCCGCCTAAGCACGAATTTACACGAGATACTAGATTAGCAACTAGGTCCCACCCTTTTACAGTTAAACAAATAAGATGTAACCGTAAATTCTACTCCAACAGCTTCTTTTTTTGCGCTTCCCGCCTGTGGAACTCCCTTCCACAACTCTGCTTTCCCGACAGTTACAATCTCCAGGTGTTTAAATGTAGGGTCAATAGACACCTCCTATCACACTAACTCCCAACTATTCTCACAACACTCTCATCTACCCAACCCTCATTCTCGGTATCCTTACCCGCCTATCACCCACCCTCTGTCATTTCCTAAATTTAATCAGCCTTTCTCCACTCTACGTAGCCCCCTGCACAGTAGTGGCAGTGACATGCCTTGCTCGGGGTGAAACGCTTATATAAAAAAAAAAAATATGCTTATCTTTTCCTGTAATTTTTGTCTTCATTTCCTTTGTAAATTCGTCATTCACTGCTTCGTTTCTTATTTCCTGTAATGTAACAGGGAGGTCTCGAATTGTATCGCATAATGATGTTCTAATATCTACCTCATATCGTAAAGCTTCAATTACGGAATTTTCGAATTGCTCTGTTTTCTTTGATACTTGTCTCAAAAGAGAAAGGAAGATACTCTAATTTGAAGTTATAATTTAATAGAATCGTCCTCCCTTCTTAGTAATCTATTAGCCGTGTAGACGGGTAGGCCTTTTTTGATCCAAACATTGTTAGTAAAAGCGTGTGTAAAGTGAAGAATCTGCCGTGATCTCGTAACCGCAAAAATAATCCCTAACACTTCCTTTTCGATTTGCGAGTATTAATTTTCGGCTGGTAGTAACGTTTTGGACGAATGCGCGATGGGTCTTAGTGTCCCATCCGGCATTTTGTGAAGTATACATTCTCCAACACCATAGGAACTTGCGTTACTCGCGACTATTATTTCCAATTTTAGATCATACTGCGTTAAAAATAAATCTGCAGTTAGAGTCTTAATGATTTTGTCGAAAGTTTTCTAACATTCGGGTGACCATTCCCAAACTTTTCCCTTCTTCAACAGTTAGTTTAGAGGTGCGCGTCATTTGTGTATATACTCTTGATAATAATTTTCTAAGCTGAAAAAGCTTTATAACACAGGCTATATTTTTTAGATCCGGCGTGAAGACCTCTTGAACGTGTTCCCAGTGTTGTTTATTGTTTTTGATCTTTATCAGGATATCATCAAAGTATTCGATCGTGAAATACAGTCCGCCTAGCATAGTGTCCATTATTTGCTGAAATATCGCCGGTGCGACCTTGATCCCGAATGCTAATCTTTGGAACTTATATAACCCTCTATGAGTATTTACGCACAACAACCTCGAGCTTCCCTCATCTACTGGTATTTGTAGGTGTGCCTCGTTCAAGTCTATCTTTGAGAAAAAAATTTCCCCGTTCAACTTTGTGAATACTTCTTCTGGACTAGGGAAAGGATAATTTTTAATTGCTGCATATAATCCCGTCAAAAAGTCAGCGCGTACTCGTATCTCTCCCGATTTCTTTTTCACGTAAATCGCAGGTATGACCCATTGACTATATTCAACTTTTGCCAATATACTGACTTCCACGAGTCTATTGTTTTTCTATCTTTTCTAATGATGCAAAAGGTACATTTCTTTTCTTCTTGAAAATTGCTTGTACATTTTCTTTTAGTTTTATTTTGGCTGCCATTTCTTACACCACCCGAGGCTGAAAATATGTTGGGGAAACTCTTCTTTAATTTCTCCTTCAATTTCTTTGCCTCGGTAGATAAACTTTTCACTTTTGGCAGAATGTATATATCGGTAAATCCCACAGGTCAAATTTCTGCATCCATTCAGTTACAAATAAATTTTCCGTTCTTTCGAAAACAAACATCTTTTCTTGGTCATCCCTTTGAACTTCACATTTGTGATAATCTCCCCATCAAATTTGATTTTTCTTCCTGTTAACGACTTGGCATCTGTTCTCAACATGGTAGGTTTGTTTAATTTCTTCCATATCTGTAGGCTAATAATGGTTACATCGGATCCAGAATTCAATTGTAATCTGATTTTTTTGTTTAACATTTCCACTTGTAGACATTTTCTTATATTTATCCTGTCCGCTTGGTCTGTTCTCGGGGCTCTCACTCGGCTTTTGTTTTCTTTCTTTGTTCTACAGTTCGAACGTTTATGTCCCACTTTATTGCACGACAGACAAGTCTTAAAGCGGTATGGGCAATCTTTGTACCAATGCAGAGTTCTACAGCGATAGCATGGACTGGGTGGTGGTTTCGTCGGAGGTTTCATTTGACTTTTTGTTGTAAAGTAATTTTTTTTTTCTGGTGGGGTGACAAACGTGTTTTTCGTTGTAATTTCCGTATGTGAGCGACGCCAGACTCTTCGATATCTTTCGAGTCCTTTTTTACGCTCATACTTCTCTGACAGTCCGGAGATAATTTTTGTAGCGTCAATTTTGGTTCAAGTTTTGTTAGAATTTTCTGTCTGATCTCAGCGTCTTTAGTCGTTCAGATAACTTAAAGTCATCGCAGTGTTTGTTTAATACGGAAACGAATGTTATATAGTCTTTACTATTCTTTTTTGTTAAATTTAAACATTTCGAACTTTTGTGGAATAGCGAGGTTTTCGGACTGAATAATTCGGTTAAATTTTCCTCGAAAGTCAACTGATTCGTTTTCCTCGGTAGGATGTAGTCTTCGAATTCAGTGTGTTTGCTTGACCCTAGTTTTCTCAGTAGTAGACGCACTTTTTCCGCGTCTGACCAATTCCCGCAATCATTCTCATAAAATCTTCATATCTTCTGAAGTAAGCCGCGAAGGTTTTGTCTTCGTCAGGTGCATATGTGAAGTCTTCCATTGAGCTCCATATAGCATTTTGCGAGAATGCCGATTGGCTTGGTAAGAGATGTCACGTCATCACTGATAAAGTTTCGGCTTGTATTTCTTCTTATTTCTTTTCCGTAAAATTACAGAATATTTTTCAAACTAGATCCGTGTTACCCTCTTTTTCAAAAAATAGACTGTACTATCTATGCAGAAATTTGGTACACATACAATTTTAAATGCCGTTGCGATGCGGTATATATAGGACGGACTAATCTTCGATTGTAAACGCGTGTATCACAACATGCCCCCGTATATATTCGTTCCAGTAATCCTGGATTTAGTATAAGACATATTCAGGCAATTCAGGAGTCAGCTATTGGTCAACAGTTGTTAAATGATCAGAATTGTGCCTCCATGTATGAGGACACTTGGTTCTCTGTACTGTATAATGCACAAACCGCTTATAATTTCCGTGTTCTTGTAGCAATTTATTTGATATTACATCGTCCTAGTTTGTGCAGGCAGAAGGACCACTTTATCCGATCGTTGAGTTTTTTGAAAGGACTGTGAATTATTTTTTTCTAATTTCATTAACTCTTGTAGAGCTGTGGTTTACACCTCTTTTACGTTTTAAGTATTTTAATAAATTTAATTTTAAACGAGCTCCAACTTTCCTTCTATTGTAGTTAAGATTTAAATTTTTGTGACCCATGTATTATGATTATATAGTGTTATGGGGAAACACACCTATTTTTCAGATAATAGACTCTCCCTTCTATATTAATAAGAGTTAACAGGAAGTTAGCGGGAGAAGTTCTTGGGAAGTTCTTTGGAGTTCTTAGAAGTTCTAGAGAGTTCTTTAGAGTTCTATTGGAGTTCTGTAGAACTACTAGTTAGTTCCAGTTGGACATATTTGGACTAAGGCAGTTGGTATTAGTCGGCAGTTAGCCGAATACTAAGGATTCAGCTTTCAGTGAAAGATTACCAAGTTCCTAACATTTTGGGTATGTTAAGTCGATTAGCAACCGACATAGCACGATTATAATATTCAGTGCGAAAACTACTCCACAACATAACTGGTGACGAAGATCTACGGATTCACTCGGATAGGAGAGAAAACTTGTTTTTCTCAAGGCAAAAGTCGCTACAACAAAATCGGTGATGACAAATATTTTGCGAGGTCACGTGGAGTAGGAGAGAAAAGTTTTTTCTCTCACGCCAAAGAAATTTGGCAAATAAAGATTACCAACACGACAGTTGGCTTAAGAAAATTGCAAAGTTATAAATACTTTGACAACAAGTTCTCAAAGTCACAAAGCAACAAAATCTTTGCTCAAAAGACTTCAAAAAGCGTGGAGTAGTTAAAAAAAACAATTTTTGGACAACAAAATTCGCACACGTAAAAAAAATAAATATATATTTATATTGTATTCTCCATATTATATTCTCCATATACAGTTGCTCAATAGGTCACGAATTCCGAATTCGTCTGACCGCCCCCCCGCTCAACAACATAAGACGTGGTATAAATTTCTCGCCTAAAAATGGAGAAATTTAAAGGTTTATTCCAGGATTTTTTTAGATTCCATGCAGAACAATAAGCAAAAATTCTAGAACAG
Source organism: Ascarosepion bandense (assembly GCA_037127315.1). Taxonomy (NCBI): domain Eukaryota; kingdom Metazoa; phylum Mollusca; class Cephalopoda; order Sepiida; family Sepiidae; genus Ascarosepion; species Ascarosepion bandense. The sequence goes on from JBBBDQ010000333.1 coordinate 237,188, forward strand.
CAAATTCAGAAGGAAATTTTTGACAAGCATTTAAAATTTCAACCAAATATTGTACAGAAGCAAATGGAATTTCAAAAGAAAATTCTGGAATGTAACTAAGAGAAGGGAAGAGAAAAACATTCAAGATTCTTTACCAGAAGAAACTTGATCGAGACTTTCACATACAATAAAGACGAAGAAGTAACTTTCGAGGATTATTACAAAAAATACACAGACGTGTATGCCGTAGACGGCTATTCGTGGTCAGAAAGAAAGAAGGTGAGCTTTCTTCTAAATAAGTTAGAAACGTCTGAACATAGCAAAATGGTAAATTATATTTTAACTAAAGACCTGTGATTTAAAGTTTACCGAGGCGGTAAATATATTAACGGAACTTTTCAACAAGAAAACATCTCTGTTCCACAAGAAGTGGAAATGTTTGAATTTAATGAAGGAGGACGAACAAGATTACATAACATATGTAAGAAAGGTAAACATGCATTGCAAAGAATTTAAGCTGACCGATTTGAGCGCAGACAATTTCAAGTGCTTGGTATTCGTCCAGGGCCTTGTAGCAGAAAAAGACGCAAAGATGAGAAAAATGGTACTGAAGAAATTAGAAAACGTCCTAAATATTACAGTACATGATTTGGCAGAGCACTGTACAAAACAGGTTAGCGTAAAAAAAAGATGCAAAAAAAGATTGAACAGTCTGGCGTTTCACACATAAGGAAAGTACGGTATAAAGAAGAAAGTCAGTAGAAAAGAAAAAAAACTACTAAAATTGCAGATCAGACAAAGAAAATACCAGGATAAATAATCAAAAACTCCCGAAACAGTGTTTTGCCTACGGTGGATTACACTGGTACAAAGAGTGCAAGTTTAGGAACAAAAATCTTTCAACTGCGGAAGAATGGGACGTAAAAGCTCGCACTGCAGAGCAAGAAATAAAGAGGTAAAAATAAAAATGAAGTTGAAGACGGAATAACGAAAAAATTCGTTACAGTCGAGATGAACAACAAAAAGATAAAAACGCAGCTCGACACTGGGTCGGATCTGTTCGTTATAAATCTAAATACGTGGAAGAAGTTGGGGAAACCAAAGTTAACAAAAACGAATAAAATCGTGAGGTCAGTGACGGGTGAAAAGATACAGTTCATCGGAGAGTTTGTCATAAACGTCACATTAAATTAAAAAAAAAACGCGAAAAATCAGAATATTTGTCATCGAAGATACCACAAATTTACTTGGTACAAATTGGATAACAGAATTCCAATTATTGGATCTACTAATTAATTTTTGTCGTAAGGTAGGAAGCTTAAACAACAAGGCAGAAAAACTCATAAGTAAACTAAAGGAAACATTTCCTACTGTTTTCTCGCCAGGTTTAGGAACATGTACCAAGATGGAGGCAAAATTCCAATTGAAAGAAAACTCTCAGGCGGTATTTAAAAAGAAAAGAACTGTGTCGTTTGCCTCTATTGAATTGATAGATATGGAATTAGATAAATTTGAGAAAAGCTGTGTACTTGAAAATTTCAGTATAGCAAATGGGCAACACCGAGAGTATACGTAAAAAAGAAGTCCTACAGAAATTCCTACAAGTATTCAGGATTACTCCAAATAATGGAACCCCAGCTTCACAATCGCCTGCCGAAGTGATGTTCGCACGTAGGGTTAGATCTATATTTGACAAGTTATTGCCCAAAAAGTCAAAGCCAGACAGAGAAAGATTTACTCACAAAAAAATACAACCCAAGTGAAAAAAACTTATTTCAAAGCCTACAGACAGAACAAGTCATTCTGGGAAATTGGAATAATTGACAAGCAGATCGGCAACATGATGTACTTGTTAAAAAGAGGAAAAATTTACGTGCAAGAGGCGCATTAACCAAACCAGAAGACGCTCTTCGGACGTGGCTGACAGCGGTCCCACGGAAGTAACGCCGACGGAGGTAAGTTATGATACATTCGAACTAACAACTCCAGCAGCAATTTTACCGGAAGTACGCCGATCCAAATAAAAAAGAAATGAAACGGATCAATTACAAGTGGATCCAAAAAGTAGGAGATATAATACGTTTTTGCTGAGAAAGCGAAGTTTTTTTTTGTTCTTTTTCCCTTCATATTGCCTGTAAAAAAATAAAGTTTTACCCCTGCGGAGTAAAATTTAGGAGGGGATGTTATGGAGAAACACACCTATTCCTCAGATAATAAACTCTCCCTCCTATATTAATAATAGTTAACAGGAAGTTAACTGGAGAAGTTCTTGGGAAGTTCTTAGAAGTTCTTAAAAGTTTTAGAGAGTTCTTTAGTTCTGTAGAACTACTAGTTAGTTCCAGTTGGACAGAGTTGGACTAAGGTAGTTGATATTAGTCGGCAGTTAGCCGAATACTAAGGATTCAGCTTTCAGTTACCAAGTTCCTAAAATTTGGGGTACGTTAAGTCGATTAGCAACCGACATAGCATGATTATAACCTTCAGTGCGAAAAACTACTCCACAACATATAATATTAATAATCCGACCAGATTTGAAATTTGACTCTCGGAATCTTCAAATCTGGTAGGATTATTAATACAATATAATCTGACAGCCTGTAAGGAAGTAGATACTAAAGACATTGGATTATATAAAGATGATGGATTTATGATAAATAGAAATGCCACAAATTTTAAAATAGATAAAATTAGAAAGATAATACATAAAGAATTTAAAAATCTTAGTTCGAAAGTTACAATCGAAACAAATATAAAAAAATAGAGTTACTCGATGTAACCTTAGATCTAGAGAAAAATATACACCAACCATACAAAAAAACAAATACTAATCCTTTATAGATCCACCCGAAGTCTAACCACCCTCCATCTGTTATCAAACATGTACCCTCATCAATAGAATACAGAATTAGTAGAAATTCAGCAAATGAAAAAGAATTTAATAAGCACAGCAATTATTTATAACACTGCCTTAGAAAATAGTGGATATAAAAACCCAAATACTCAATTTGTAAACGAGAAAAGTAACCCCCGAAAAAAAATAAGAATAGAAATATTATCTGGTACACACTCCTTTCAACCAAATTACTAGTTGTAAATTGGGGAAAAAATTCCTCACGATAACTTGAAAACATTTTCCGGAAAAAAATCTATTAAGTAAGATCTTTAATAAAACACTATTAAATTAAGTTACAGCTGTATGGACAATTTAGAAAAAAATCATAAAAAATCGCAACAATAATATTTTAAAAAACTTTAACAGAATTATTAAAAAACAACCTGGTAACGGAAGATAACAATTTAGACAAGAAAAAATGTAATTGTAGAAACCCTATAGATTGCCCCTTAGAAAACAGGTGTCTAAAGGAATCAATCGTCTAGCAATGCAAAATATGTTTAAAGGCAAACCCAAATAATATAAAAAATTCGATAGAAAGTACTAAGACTGGTCAGATAGAAGGAAGGAGAGACAGAGGATGGCAGCGGATAACATATTTTCAGGGTCTGATCATACTGAGAGCCACAAGGGATAAGGAGACGTGGAGAACCATGATCGCCTACGTCCTGAATGGACAGGGCACATAGAAGAAAAGAAGAAGAAGAAGAAGAAGAAGGTTGTAGCTGTCAGGAAAGAAAATTATACGGAGGACAGTTCTACAGGCAGGAAGTGCGAGAAAAAAAAACTATTGAAGTAAGATACACAGGGTGATGGAGAAAAGACGAGGGAAGGACTGAAGTCAAGTGGATAAGAGATGGCAATGGATATTGCATTTAAATTCCTGTAGGTTGTAGCTTTTTTGCTGATGACCATGCACTCAGTTTTCTTAAAGTTTATTTGTAGTCTCTTCTTGTCACTCTCCAGGTGGGGGATAACAGAATCAAGCAAGTACAAAAATTTAAGTACCTAGGAAGTGTTCTAACAGAAGATGGAAAGTGCGACACGGAGATCCGAAGGCGAATTGACATGGCAAAGGACGCATTCCAGAAGATGAGCAAAGTACTAATACACAGGAAAATCTCAATAGAAGCGAAGAGTGCTAGACAGCTACGTGATGTACGAATGCTGGACAATATCATCGTAAATGAGGACAAAAATTGGCGGCCGAAACGTGGTTCTACAGAAGGATGCTACGGATATCGTGGACTTAGCATGCAAGCAAGGAGTTGGTGGAAAGAATGGCAACAAATAGGAAATTGATGCTGAGCATCAGGAAGAGACAACTGACGTTCCTGGGACATGCAGGAAAGAGAGCCTGGAGAACCTGATACTGACTGGTCAGATAGAAGGAAGGAGAGACAGAGGATGGCAGCGGATAACATATTTGCAGGGTCTGATCATACTAAGAGCCACAAGGGATAGGGAGACGTGGAGAACCATGATCGCCTACGTCCTGAATGGACAGGGCACATAGAAGAAGAAGAAGAAGAAGAAGAAGAAGAAGGTTGTAGCTGTCAGGAAAGAAAATTATACGGAGGACAGTTCTACAGGTAGGAAGTGCGAGAAAAAAAAACTATTGAAGTAAGATTTTCGGCTGCATTTGGTAGATTTAAACGTAAAAGTGTGGGAACTTGTTGCCAGTCTAGTTGCTCAAGTAAATTCTTGTCGAGGGGTCACCAGTGACTTAAGTTCGTCGGAGCAGATGCGATGAAAATATTTGTAGAATAGACAGAGGGAAGCCACATCTCGCTGGGGAGAAAGTGGCTGGGATCGGGCTGCCAGGTCTGGACTGATCACAGATTCTCCTTGGAGCCTGTCGAGAACACGGAGATGAACAACAGGGGCACCTGACCAGATATGACAACAGTATTCTATGCACGGTCGGATGGTTGATATGTATATGTGCAAGATAGATTCAGGTGAAAAAACAAACTTCCTGGCCCGACACAGTGACCTAACCTTTCTTGCAGTGGATTTAGCTATTGATTCAATGTAATTGTTCCACTTGAGGTCGGAAGAGAGGGTGAGGCCAAAGATATGCAGTATATTGCTTTCAGGATGACTCGCTTGGTCTATGCTTATGGGGGACAAGAGAGACTGCCTGTGATGGTTGACAGATAGCAGCTGCGTTTTAGAAGCATTGATGTTTACACGCCATTTCTTACCCCAGTCTACCACAGAGTGGATGTCCTTCTCAAAATCAGCAGCGAGATTATGTTTGGCCGCCTTGCCAGATTTCTTACTGATGAGGGAGTAAATGGTGGTGTCAGCGTAGATGCCTTCTTGGGATTTCATCACTTAGTATGTCATCACGTATGAAGATCAGAAAAAACTTCGGTCCTACGATAGAACCCTAGGGGAAACCAGCCTTCATGTGGTAGGATGAGGAGGTGTTAACTGAAAACATCAAAACTAAAAGTACATATACCGAATAAATTGTACAAAATGCTCAGTGATGTACATCGGCGAAACATCCAGAAACATGAAGAAAAGAATATATGAGTACGGCAGAGATATGCTGCATGACAACACATTAAACGCATTGGTAGTTTACCGTAATACATCTGGTCACAATTTCGAAGTAATAAATTCCAATCTGATTAGGGGAGAAAAAGATTCACTCAGATGAAAATACATTGACAGTGCACTGATCACATAAGTCTCTGTAATAAACCTAATACATAATGTCACCGATCATCGCAAATGCATTAATAGCACAATGTGTTATATGAGATAGCAGGGGAAAAACCCAGACATCTACACCGAGTGTGATGATTAAAAATCTAAAAGACACCAACGGCTCCAGTATGTATACATACTAGCAGTTTAGTCCGGTTCAACTCGGGTAGTTTAAAGAATAATAAGAATAAAAAAACATATGATGAATTTACATAGCAAATACTTACGCAACGTCCACTTGTCACATTTATAGATATAGATAACAATGTAGAATGTCTCTATTGGGTTAGAGTGGGAGGGGGCAATATATATAGATATATATAATATAAAATGGGTGATTGATTCTATATTATAATCAATACATAAACTGATCCCTGATTTGTGGTGTGAAAAAATATTTTTTCTACCCCTAATTTTGGTTTTCTGAAAAATTTCAAGGTGTCGTTAGCATTCTAAAATTTTGATCCACATATGAGAGCAACACCCGTCGAGCTAGACTGCAAAATGCAGACGCTAAGTCGAATCTATCAAAAAACAAATACTTACACAACCTCCACCCTCGTCACTTATATATATATATATGAAGAGAGAGAGAGAGAGAGAGAGAGAGAGAGAGAGAGAGAGAGAGTGAGAGAGAGAGGGATGTTGACAAATATTTCTGTGAAATGCATCTATCAAATTATTCCTTGTATGGGTTTTCCTGACTACGAGTGGGAAATCCATAGACGTAAGATGTTAAGAAATGTCTAAAAACTCTTTAACAATAATGTCTTCTGAAGTATACAAGTTGTGATATAAGCAATTACTCTTGACTTGATATAGAATTTAATGAACATCAGAAGTTAAGTAGAAAGAAAACAGGACAAAGTGATAAGCTACACACACACACACACACACACACACACACACACACACACACACACACACACATATATATATATATATACATATATATATATATATATGTGTGTGTGTGTATGTGTGTGTATGTATGTATGTATGTATGTATGTATATATGTATGTATGTATGTAAAATATTTGTGTTTGACTCGAGCGTTGATATATCCAGGACATGAATAAATGGGGCAAACAGGAGAAGTGTTTTGATTGGACAGTCTTCTCGAGAAAATTCTTTTAAAATCCCTTTCACCCACACAAGTATATGAGGACATCTCAACAAAACCAGCAGCTCATCAGTGTTAAAAATCAGACTGTTGGTGGAAGCGAAGCTCTTTTGACTTGCGTTGAAACTTGGGGACGTAATCTTATTCAAATATGAGGGTCTACGAAAAGAATCTTTCACGAAAAGAATCTTTCACGAAAAGAATCTTTCAAAAGGTATCCCCGCCTAATATGCTTATGGGCTTCACTCTACTGATTCTCACAATTGCAGTCGTACATCAAGGGACAAGACTCCATCAGCTGGAAAAGAAATCTCCAGATGCAGTAAGTTTGAAATCTTTCCCTTAATATTTTTCTTTATCTTATTTCAAAATTTCATTCCAAAGATGCTGACTAGGATGCAGAGAAATGTCATTGTTATGACAGAAGTTCATTTTGTTTTATTGCAAAGATGATTGCAAAAACAACCTAAAAAATGAATGCAATAGTCGGAACAATTCCTGGAAAACCAAACCCTTGTTTTATTTCAATTTTTTATTTGTTTTCAGTGAAGCACTCTCTAGTAATCTTTAAATTAACGAACCAGGAATACAAGTTAGGCTCGTCTTTTATTATATACCACTGCTTTAAAAATGACTGCAAAATATTCGAGATTATTATTATTATTTTATATATATATATATATATATATATATATATATATATATATATATGATACTCCTCTATATATTCTTATTATTATAATAGAGGCGTGATAGATAGATAGATAGATAGATAGATAGATAGATAGATAGATAGATGTATGTATATATATATACATACAAATTGTCCTTATTATAATATATAAAGAGGATATACAAATATATTCTTTTCCATTTATTATAATAATGACAATTTGTATATATATATATATATATATATATATATATATATATATATATATATATATGAATAGAATAATTCAAGAATATGTATGAATTTGTTCTTTATTAATTCTGTACAATTTGTCGGATTCCGATCCATATATTCAACTCCATATATATATCGCCTAATTTTTATTATAATAATGAAAATTTGTATATATATATATATATATATATATATATATATATATATACTCCTGATCAAAATTTTAAAACCACTTAAAAATCTTTAAAAAGAGATATTTTTTTACGGATAGATTTTAACCTCCTCCCACTTAAGGTTACTAATACTACAATCTAAACGGTTATGGAAAGCTATATTCTAAGCATTTTATTTAGAAATGTACATTTTTATAAAATGAGGCGATTTACACATGATCAATATTATAAGACCAGAGACAAAAATTCTACGAAATTGTACAAAAAGTGTATGAAAAGTGTATGAAAACATTCAACAACCAAATTTAATAATGAGTTCAAACCTCCACTGCTTTTGATGACTTCAAAAATTCTGTCAGGCATGCTAGAAATAAGCGTTTCTATTAAGGTGCGGGGGATGTTGCTCCAGCTTCTGAAGATGGCTTCAGGAAGTTCATTTTTTGTTGAATATTGTTTGCCATTTCGATAAATATCTCTTGTCATCCATCCTCAAACATTTTCAATTTGGTTCACGTCTGGTGAGCAGGCAGGATGTCCCAAGAGATGGACCCAATTTTCTTTTCGAAAGGTCAAGGTCCGTCTTGCAGGGTGGATTGCAGCATTATTCTGTTGAAATAACAATCCATCCACACACAAACGATGGCCCTCCATCATCAATGATGCTTTTTCTAGCATGCTAACATAACCATCCACTGTTTGACAACCCTGCATCACCTGGAGCTCCATCGTCCCCCTGTAAGAAAAGGCACCCCATACCATTAGGGACCCTCCACCACTATGACGTGTGGAGAAAATTTCAGGAGGCATGTTTTTGTTATGCCAATATCGTTGGAAGCCATTAGGACCATCTAGATTGAATTTTTTCTCATCAGAAAACAGGACTTTCTTCCACTTCTCTACGTCTCATGTTTGGTATTCACAGCCAAATTTTAAGGGATCCACCTTGTGACGTGGAAGCAGCCGAGGAATTTGTTTACAGTTTTTATTTACCATGCCTTTTTGTCGTAAGTGTCGTCTGATGGTTACGGGACTACAATCAGCATCTGCGACTGCCTTAATTTGACTAGAAGAAAGTTCCCCTTCTTTCATAACAACCAGTTTATTCTCTTACTCAATGCAAGAGAAATTTTTTGGGGCCTACCAGAGGATTTTGCTTTTCCATAATTCTCACTGTTCTTTAGAAAGTTGCAAATCACAGTTTTACTGCGATTTACCTTAGCTGCGATCGCCCGCTGTGACAAACGTTGCTTATGGAATTCTAGAATTCGAGAACGCTCAACTTTCGTAAGTTTGCTTGCTTTAGGCATGGTAACACCTTTACGCAGTGATTGCTAATCTCTAACTGAAATAAAAACATTGGAATTGCCATAGATCTAACAATTTATACCCCTGGTCTTATAATTTTCATCATGTAAATCGCCTCATTTTATAAAAATGCAAATTTCAAAATAAAATGTTTGGAATGTAGCTTTTTGTTTCCATAACCTTTTAGATTGTAGTATTGGTAACCTTAAGTGGGAGGAGTTTAAAATCTATCCGTAAAAAAAATATTTTTAAAGATTTTTAAGTGGTCTTAAACTTTTGATCAGGAGTATATATATATATTAATCATATCACCCCAAGCAAGGCGGTAACAGCACTGATGCGCAGGGGGCTACGTAAGAGTAAAAAGATTGGAAAAGAGAAAGCCAGAAACCACATCCTAAACAGGGAACAAGGGATAAGCCTCTTCACCTGTTCAATAGATGTGGGAGGAGTGTGAACCGGGCGATAGTTTAGTCTATCTACTCCATTTGGAAAAGTGTGTAAATGGATGGCAGAAACAGGGATTGGAGACAGCGAAAAGACAAAAATCATACTAAGTGATACAAAGGGCAGGAAGTTGTGGAGAGCCACAATCACCTACGTCCTGAAGAGACAATTCTGAAAGTTGTCACTCAGTTGAACAAGTTAGGAATAGGAGTCAATGCTATTGACAATGTAAAAAAAAACTCATTTAAAATCAGAAAAGTTACAATTTTTTTTCTTTTTTTTTTAAGGTTTTCGACTTTTCGTCAAACTTTGAAAATTCGACAGTTAGGGTTTACTCTTTACTGGGGGGAAAAACGCCTATTTTGAAATTCAAATCATATTATTTTCTCTAGAGGACTTAAATGAAAAAAAATGTCACTATGTTTGCATCATCATAAAGTCTCCTGACATTTTTTTTTCATACTCTTTTTTTTTTTATCCCAGTAGACCCGAAGAAGAGATAGTCTATCGAAAAGGGAATAATAATGTCATGTTACCTGTACATTCAATTTAAGGCTATATAGCCATTAGTTGTGGAAATTGGTCAACAAGATATTTCTTCACCTTCAGACATCAGAAATTCTCATTTGAAATCATTGACATGTATTATAAATTATTGAGTATTTGTATAATTTGACCTCAAAAATGCTTTTTAACTTTAAGGAAAGATTTATCTGAAATTAATCTTGTAACTTGCTTAAAAAAAATAAAATGTCATAGGCCTAAAAAAGTAAACTAAATTTTTTTGTTTTGCAATCAATAAAAAAAGGTCAATCTTCTAACAAAATGTGTAATATAAGTATTGTAATCATAATCTTTTCATGATGAAATTTAAAAGAAAATCTTAGCATAACTAATAAAACTACCATTAGAAGTTGTTGAGTATGTAAAGAAAATGTGTTTGTCTTTTAAGGCACAGGTGTTTAATGATGATTGTCTTCAAGGTGGTGCAACCTTTCAGAGCTGAACATGTAGAAGGTAGAAAACATAATTCATAATAAGTACTTCCGTTTTAAAAAATATCGTCCATAGTCTATTTTTAAATATTTCCCGAATAATATATCAGCAAACTTTGGTAATGTAAACAAAGAAAGAAGTTTATAAACAACAACATTAGATCAAGAAAAGCAAGCACATGGCCTGTTGTGATGATTTTTAAAAATACGTGATACATATCTCACCTTCGAGACCACATCTGGGGCAGGAACGACTACCATCTGTGAAGATAAAAACAGCGCAAAAAAACGTGATACATATCTCACCTTCGAGACCACATCTTGGGCAGGAACGACTACCATCTGTGAAGATAAAAACAGCGCAAAAATACGTGATACATATCTCACCTTCGAGACCACATCTGGGGCAGGAACGACTACCATCTGTGAAGATAAAAACAGCGCAAAAATACGTGATACATATCTCACCTTCGAGACCACATCTGGGGCAGGAACGACTAACATCTGTGAAGATAAAAACAGCGCAAAAATACGTGATACATATCTCACCTTCGAGACCACATCTGGGGCAGGAACGACTACCATCTGTGAAGATAAAAACAGCGCAAAAATACGTGATACATATCTCACCTTCGAGACCACATCTGGGGCAGGAACGACTAACATCTGTGAAGATAAAAAGAGCGCAAAAATACGTGATACATATCTCACCTTCGAGACCACATCTGGGGCAGGAACGACTACCATTTGTGAAGATAAAAACAGCGCAAAAATACGTGATACATATCTCACCTTCGAGACCACATCTGGGGCAGGAACGATTACCATCTGTGAAGATAAAAACAGCGCAAAAATACGTGATACATATCTCACCTTCGAGACCATATCTGGGGCAGGAACGACTACTATCTGTGAAGATAAAAACAGCGCAAAGATACGTGATACATATCTCACCTTCGAGACCACATCTGGGGCAGGAACGACTAACATCTGTGAAGATAAAAACAGCGCAAAAATACGTGATACATATCTCACCTTCGAGACCACATCTGGGGCAGGAACGACTAACATCTGTGAAGATAAAAACAGCGCAAAAATACGTGATACATATCTCACCTTCGAGACCACATCTGGGGCAGGAACGACTACCATCTGTGAAGATAAAAACAGCGCAAAAATACGTGATACATATCTCACCTTCGAGACCACATCTGGGGCAGGAACGACTAACATCTGTGAAGATAAAAACAGCGCAAAAATACGTGATACATATCTCACCTTCGAGACCACATCTGGGGCAGGAACGACTACCATTTGTGAAGATAAAAACAGCGCAAAAATACGTGATACATATCTCACCTTCGAGACCACATCTGGGGCAGGAACGATTATCATCTGTGAAGATAAAAACAGCGCAAAAATACATGATACATATCTCACCTTCGAGACCATATCTGGGGCAGGAACGACTACTATCTGTGAAGATAAAAACAGCGCAAAAATACGTGATACATATCTCACCTTCGAGACCACATCTGGGGCAGGAACGACTACCATCTGTGAAGATAAAAACAGCGCAAAAATACGTGATACATATCTCATCTTCGAGACCACATCTGGGGCAGGAACGACTACCATTTGTGAAGATAAAAACAGCGCAAAAATACGTGATACATATCTCACCTTCGAGACCACATCTGGGGCAGGAACGATTACCATCTGTGAAGATAAAAACAGCGCAAAAATACGTGATACATATCTCACCTTCGAGACCACATCTGGGGCAGGAACGACTACCATCTGTAAAGATAAAAACAGCGCAAAAACACGTGATACATATCTCACCTTCGAGACCACATTTGGGGGCAGGAACGACTACCATCTGTGAAGATAAAAACAGCGCAAAAATACGTGATACATATCTCAAATTCGAGACCACGTCTGGGGCAGGAACGACTAACATCTGTGAAGATAAAAACAGCGCAAAAATACGTGATACATATCTCACCTTCGAGACCACATCTGGGGCAGGAACGACTACCATCTGTGAAGATAAAAACAGCGCAAAAATACGTGATACATATCTCACCTTCGAGACCACATCTGGGGCAGGAACGACTAACATCTGTGAAGATAAAAACAGCGCAAAAATACGTGATACATATCTCACCTTCGAGACCATATCTGGGGCAGGAACGACTACCACCTGTGAAGATAAAAACAGCGCAAAAATACGTGATACTTATCTCACCTTCGAGACCACATCTGGGGCAGGAACGACTACCATCTGTGAAGATAAAAACAGCGTAAAAATACGTGATACATATCTCACCTTCGAGACCACATCTTGGGCAGGAGCGACTACCATCTGTGAAGATAAAAAAGAGCAAAAATACGTGATACATATCTCACCTTCGATACCACATCAGGGGCAGAAACGACTACCAACTGTGAAGATAAAAACAGCGCAAAAATACGTGATACATATCTCACCTTCGAGACCACATCTGGGGCAGGAACGACTACCATCTGTGAAGATAAAAACAGCGCAAAAATACGTGATACATATCTCACCTTCGAGACCACATCTGGGGCAGGAACGACTACCACCTGTGAAGATAAAAACAGCGCAAAAATACGTGATACTTATCTCACCTTCCAGACCACATCTGGGGCAGGAACGACTACGATCTGTGAAGATAAAAACAGCGCAAAAATACGTGATACATATCTCAACTTCGAGACCACATCTGGGGCAGGAACGACTACCATCTGTGAAGATAAAAACAGCGCAAAAATACGTGATACTTATCTCACCTTCGAGACCACATCTGGGGCAGGAACGACTACCATCTGTGAAGATAAAAACAGCGCAAAAATATGTGATACATATCTCACCTTCCAGAACACATCTGGGGCAGGAACGACTACGATCTGTGAAGATAAAAACAGCGCAAAAATACGTGATACATATCTCACCTTCGAGACCACATCTTGGGCAGGAGCGACTACCATCTGTGAAGATAAAAACAGCGCAAAAATACGTGATACATATCTCACCTTCGAGACCACATCTGGGGCAGGAACGACTACCATCTGTGAAGATAAAAACAGCGCAAAAATACGTGATACATATCTCACCTTCGAGACCACATTTGGGGCAGGAACGACTAACATCTGTGAAGATAAAAACAGCGCAAAAATACGTGATACATATCTCACCTTCGAGACCACATCTGGGGCAGGAACGATTACCATCTGTGAAGATAAAAACAGCGCAAAAATACGTGATACATATCTCACCTTCGAGACCATATCTGGGGCAGGAACGACTACTATCTGTGAAGATAAAAACAGCGCAAAAATACGTGATACATATCTCACCTTCGAGACCACATCTGGGGCAGGAACGACTAACATCTGTGAAGATAAAAACAGCGCAAAAATACGTGATACATATCTCACCTTCGAGACCACATCTGGGGCAGGAACGACTAACATCTGTGAAGATAAAAACAGCGCAAAAATACGTGATACATATCTCACCTTCGAGACCACATCTGGAGCAGGAACGACTACCATCTGTGAAGATAAAAACAGCGCAAAAATACGTGATACATATCTCACCTTCGAGACCACATCTGGGGCAGGAACGACTAACATCTTTGAAGATAAAAAGAGCGCAAAAATACGTGATACATATCTCACCTTCGAGACCACATCTGGGGCAGGAACGACTACCATTTGTGAAGATAAAAACAGCGCAAAAATACGTGATACATATCTCACCTTCGAGACCACATCTGGGGCAGGAACGATTACCATCTGTGAAGATAAAAACAGCGCAAAAATACGTGATACATATCTCACCTTCGAGACCATATCTGGGGCAGGAACGACTACTATCTGTGAAGATAAAAACAGCGCAAAAATACGTGATACATATCTCACCTTCGGGACCACATCTGGGGCAGGAACGACTACCATGTGTGAAGACAAAAACAGCGCAAAAATACGTGATACATATCTCACCTTCGAGACCACATCTGGGGCAGGAACGACTACCATCTGTGAAGATAAAAACAGCGCAAAAATACGTGATACATATCTCACCTTCGAGACCACATCTGGGGCAGGAACGATTACCATCTGTGAAGATAAAAACAGCGCAAAAATACGTGATACATATCTCACCTTCGAGACCACATCTGGGGCAGGAACGACTACCATCTGTAAAGATAAAAACAGCGCAAAAACACGTGATACATATCTCACCTTCGAGACCACATTTGGGGGCAGGAACGACTACCATCTGTGAAGATAAAAACAGCGCAAAAATACGTGATACATATCTCAAATTCGAGACCACGTCTGGGGCAGGAACGACTAACATCTGTGAAGATAAAAACAGCGCAAAAATACGTGATACATATCTCACCTTCGAGACCACATCTGGGGCAGGAACGACTACCATCTGTGAAGATAAAAACAGCGCAAAAATACGTGATACATATCTCACCTTCGAGACCACATCTGGGGCAGGAACGACTAACATCTGTGAAGATAAAAACAGCGCAAAAATACGTGATACATATCTCACCTTCGAGACCATATCTGGGGCAGGAACGACTACCACCTGTGAAGATAAAAACAGCGCAAAAATACGTGATACTTATCTCACCTTCGAGACCACATCTGGGGCAGGAACGACTACCATCTGTGAAGATAAAAACAGCGTAAAAATACGTGATACATATCTCACCTTCGAAACCACATCTTGGGCAGGAACGACTACCATCTGTGAAGATAAAAACAGCGCAAAAATACGTGATACATATCTCACCTTCGAGACCACATCTTGGGCAGGAGCGACTACCATCTGTGAAGATAAAAAAGAGCAAAAATACGTGATACATATCTCACCTTCGATACCACATCAGGGGCAGAAACGACTACCAACTGTGAAGATAAAAACAGCGCAAAAATACGTGATACATATCTCACCTTCGAGACCACATCTGGGGCAGGAACGACTACCATCTGTGAAGATAAAAACAGCGCAAAAATACGTGATACATATCTCACCTTCGAGACCACATCTGGGGCAGGAACGACTACCACCTGTGAAGATAAAAACAGCGCAAAAATACGTGATACTTATCTCACCTTCCAGACCACATCTGGGGCAGGAACGACTACGATCTGTGAAGATAAAAACAGCGCAAAAATACGTGATACATATCTCAACTTCGAGACCACATCTGGGGCAGGAACGACTACGATCTGTGAAGATAAAAACAGCGCAAAAATACGTGATACTTATCTCACCTTCGAGACCACATCTGGGGCAGGAACGACTACCATCTGTGAAGATAAAAACAGCGCAAAAATATGTGATACATATCTCACCTTCCAGAACACATCTGGGGCAGGAACGACTAACATCTGTGAAGATAAAAACAGCGCAAAAATACGTGATACATATCTCACCTTCGAGACCACATCTGGGGCAGGAACGATTACCATCTGTGAAGATAAAAACAGCGCAAAAATACGTGATACATATCTCACCTTCGAGACCATATCTGGGGCAGGAACGACTACTATCTGTGAAGATAAAAACAGCGCAAAAATACGTGATACATATCTCACCTTCGAGACCACATCTGGGGCAGGAACGACTAACATCTGTGAAGATAAAAACAGCGCAAAAATACGTGATACATATCTCACCTTCGAGACCACATCTGGGGCAGGAACGACTAACATCTGTGAAGATAAAAACAGCGCAAAAATACGTGATACATATCTCACCTTCGAGACCACATCTGGAGCAGGAACGACTACCATCTGTGAAGATAAAAACAGCGCAAAAATACGTGATACATATCTCACCTTCGAGACCACATCTGGGACAGGAACGACTAACATCTTTGAAGATAAAAAGAGCGCAAAAATACGTGATACATATCTCACCTTCGAGACCACATCTGGGGCAGGAACGACTACCATTTGTGAAGATAAAAACAGCGCAAAAATACGTGATACATATCTCACCTTCGAGACCACATCTGGGGCAGGAACGATTACCATCTGTGAAGATAAAAACAGCGCAAAAATACGTGATACATATCTCACCTTCGAGACCATATCTGGGGCAGGAACGACTACTATCTGTGAAGATAAAAACAGCGCAAAAATACGTGATACATATCTCACCTTCGGGACCACATCTGGGGCAGGAACGACTACCATGTGTGAAGACAAAAACAGCGCAAAAATACGTGATACATATCTCATCTTCGAGACCACATCTGGGGCAGGAACGACTACCATTTGTGAAGATAAAGCAACAAAAATACGTGATGCATATCTCACCTTCCAAGACCACATCTCAGGGCAGGAACGATTACCATCATGAAGATAAAAACGGCGCAAAAATACGTGATACATATCTCAAATTCGAGACCACATCTGGGGCAGGAACGACTAACATCTGTGAAGATAAAAACAGCGCAAAAATACGTGATACATATCTCACCTTCCAGACCACATCTGGGGCAGGAACGACTACATCACTTGAAGATAAAAACAGCGTAAAAAGCCATGATACAGCATATCTCACCTTCCAGGACACATCTTGGGCAGGAACGACTACCATCTGTGAAGATAAAAACAGCGCAAAAATACGTGATACATATCTCACCTTCGAGACCACATCTTGGGCAGGAGCGACTACCATCTGTGAAGATAAAAACAGCGCAAAAATACGTGATACATATCTCACCTTCGAGACCACATCTGGGGCAGAAACGACTACCAACTGTGATAAAAACAGCGCAAATACATTGATACGCATATCTCACCTTCGAGACCACATCTGGGGCAGGAACGACTACCATCTGTGAAGATAAAAACAGCGCAAAAATACATGATACATATCTCACCTTCGAGACCACATCTGGGGCAGGAACGACTACCACCTGTGAAAGACAAAAACAGCGCAAAAATACGTGATACTTATCTCACCTTCCAGACCACATCTGGGGCAGGAACGACTACGATCTGTGAAGATAAAAACAGCGCAAAAATACGTGATACATATCTCAACTTCGAGACCACATCTGGGCAGGAACGACTACCATCTGTAGAAGGGCTAAAACAGCTAAAAAATACGTGATACTTATCTCACCTTCGAGACCACATCTGGGGCAGAAACGACTACGATCTGTGAAGATAAAAACAGCGCAAAAAATGGCCAGTACATATCTCACCTTCGAGACCACATCTTGGGCAGGAGCGACTACCATCTGTGAAGATAAAAACAGCGCAAAAATGCGTGATACATATCTCACCTTCGAGACCACATCTTGGGCAGAAACGACTAGCATCTGTGAAGATAAAAACAGCGCAAAAATACGTTATACGTATCTCACCTTTGAGACCACATCTGGGGCAGGAACGACTACGATCTGTGAAGATAAAAACAGCGCAAAAATACGTGATACATATCTCACCTTCCAGACCACATCTGGGGCAGGAACGACTACCATCTGTGAAGATAAAAACAGCGCAAAAATACGTGATACTTATCTCACCTTCGAGACCACATCTGGGGCAGGAACGACTACGATCTGTGAAGATAAAAACAGCGCAAAAATACGTGATACATATCTCACCTTGCAGAACACATCTGGGGCAGGAACGACTACGATCTGTGAAGATAAAAACAGCGCAAAAATACGTGATACATATCTCACCTTCGAGACCACATCTGGGGCAGGAACGACTACCATCTGTGAAGATATTGTTGAAGTTTTGTCCAGTGGACGCAAATGGACATTTGTTTCGTCGACATTGTTTTCGGATTCAGTAGAACCATCCGAGTTGCTGTCGTATTGCCGTAACGCTATAATCGACGACATGCTGCAGAAACAGAGCAAAAAAAAATGCTTGCTTTTCGTTGGTTCAAATTTCGGAGCGCACTGAATCGTAAAAGTGAGTGGGGAAGACGGTTTAGAATTGTAATTGCGATTTATTTTTTTTTCGCAGTTAGATAGATAGATGCATATATATATATATATATATATATATATATATATATATATATATATAAATTGTACTTATTATAATATATAGAGAGGATATACATATACATTATTTCCTATTTATTATAATAATGACAATTGATATATATATATATATATATATATATGAACAGAATAATTCAAGGATATATACGAATTTGTTCTTTATTAATTCTTTTAATTTTGTCGGTTTATATATATATATATTCAAGTATATATATATATATATATTCAAGTATATATATATATATATATATTCAAGTATATATATATATATATATATATATATATATATATATGAATACTCGAGGACATAGTTAAAATTGCGGCAAGATCTTTCGTAACTAGTAATAAAGTTTAACTGGGAGTAAAGAGATTGAACAGAACTGACGCTGCCTCACTATTATCTTCCTCTCCATGAGCGTGACAGGATATATATATATATATATATATATATATATGAAACGGTCTTTATTATAATGAGGATTTATTTCTGTTCACCTACTTTCGAATTCGTATGAAATAGTCTAGATTAAGGTCATGTGTTAGGGTAATTGGGAACGAGGCTACACGAAATCTATGACTTTAATTTATGTATATATCTGATAATTTTTTAAAATAATACTAATATAATATATGCGAATATTAACTATATCATATGCATTTCAAGATACGATTTTTTGTGGTGAATATATTATTTAATATGGGCTGTTTATTTGGTATCATGATCGCTTCATGAGTCTTTCGCCTTTTCGTGCACTAGTACTTTATTTTCTATGGATAGTAATTGCATTTAATAAAACAAGTTTGGATGAATACTTTCTTCCTAAATATGCCTTATTAGATAGACGTAGATATAAAACACTGTGGGGCAACAACCTGTTTTAATCTTGAACGTAATCTTTAGCGACAGAAGTCCTTAAGACGAAATTTAGAAATGTTGAATGCTACTGCTCTGTGCTGACCTCAGTGTTCACTTTTATATTTAAATAACCTATCTCCCTGATAATGAGTAATTTTATCACCAGCAACACCACCACCACCACGACTACACACACGTATATAATAGTCATATATATACGCAAACAAACACATACACACACAAACATATATATATATATATATATATATATATATATGTGTGTGTGTGTGTGTGTGTGTGTGTGTGTGTGTGTGTGTGTGTGCGGGTGTGTACGTAAAAATGATATGCAAATTTTCATTTACCAGAACAATGCATGGAAAAAAATTTTCAACGGAAACATCACTTAAAAAAACAAAACTCATCGCACAAGATTTTTTACACATTGACCATATATATGTGTATATGCATGTATGTATATATATATATATATATATATATATATATATGCGTGTATATATAAATGTATGTGTGAATGTATATTTATGTGTGTATGCATATATGTGTGCATAAATATGAATGTGTGAGAAAATATATGTGTGTATATGCATGTATGTGTACATGTATGTGTGTATATATATATATATATATATCTATGTGTGAATATATAAGATGTATATATATGTATATATGTAGATGTGCGTGAAAAATATGAATGTATGCATGTGTGTATATATATATATTCACATACATGCGTGTATATATGAATATGTGTATACATATATGTATGCTTGTATATGTATGTATGTTTCTTTATACTTATATGTGTTTATGTGTGCATATATATATGTGGGTGTGTGTGTGTGCGTGTGTTTGTAATTTTATAGTTTAAACCTTATTTTTTAATGGATACACATATTTGAAAAGATAGTTTGGTTTTTATTATGATTAAACAGTATATTTATTTTACACCTACTAGCTTGAATAATTGAAAAAGTTTGTTAGGAGAATATGTGTTCCCCGGTCGTATTCGATCCTGCGTCTACTACATTTAATGACGGTATCCCCTACGTAAACGCACACACGCACATACAGAAACACACACACACATATGTATATATATATATATATATATATACATATATTTGTATGTATATATATATGTGTGTACTGTCCAAATATGTGTATTCATTAAAAATAAGGTTCAAATAATTAAACACACACACACACTCACGCACAACACAGACAGACAGAAAGACACACACACACACACACACACACACACATATATATATATATATATATACCAATTAGGAAAGGCTGATTAGTGGCTTTGAGCGAATAGTTCTTTCTCGTCATGGATTCTCGAATTTTATTTCTCAAATTCTTATCCAAACATGAACAAAGCAATTTTGAAAGAAGTAATGGATTCTCATTTATGAATTCAACAGATCTTATCACCTAAGAATATTATTTTAGTGGACACTCATATTTAACTGGACGATCCACTAAACAGTGTATTCATTTTCTTTACTGGCCTAAATCTTCGAGAAATATTTTTTAAAATTTCCTATGTAAGTCGATAAATTGCATCCGGCAGCAAGGCCCCATGGTCGTGGGGGCGCTGATTAGCATTGAACCACGCCTTAACTGCTGTTGTTCCCACGTTCAGCCTGACCCAATATAGAAGCACCAGTTATGTACCTAGCTCAGAGCAAATATCTAGCCATTAAACTAGTGCATTTTTGTAGTAAAATTACCAGCACTGCATTTTTGAAAAACAGAACAAAACAAATACCAACATTTGACTCTCGACAAAAACCCTCTTTACAAAAATACTTTAATGTAATCTGATCTTCAAACTTATTTCTTTTAAAGAAAATGTTTTACAAATACGAACCAATCCTAAAATGGTAAATATGCGCTATATATATATATATATATATATATATATATATATATATATATAGAGAGAGAGAGAGAGAGAGAGAGAGAGAGAGAGCATGAGAGAGAGAGAGAGAGAGATGCCGACAACTATTTCTGTAAAATGAATTTGTCAAATTATTTCTTGTATGGGTTTTCCTGACTACGTAGTGGAGAATCCATTGACGTTTCTATGTTAAGAAAATTATACAAGTCGTGAAGGGAGCAATTAATCTTGACTCAATATCGAATTTACGGAAAATCAGAAGTTAAGTAAAAAAGAAAACAGGACAGAGTGAGAAATTACACACACACACACACACACACACACACACACACACACACACACACACAAATATATATATAATGATTTGTACCCACAGAAACTACAAATAAGTTTAAAAAGAATAGACATCATAATTATCCCAAAACCCGAGGAACCTTTCGACCAACACTTTTCAAGGGTTTCGTTGACTTAATTGGAAAGGGTCATGAAAAAGGGAAAAACCAAAAGGGATTACTCACAATACTGGGAGAAGATAGAACTCGTTTAAATGTAAACTTTAATAAAAAAAATCAAAATGCAAGGGGAGGTGTATACATATAATTCCACAAGAGTGAAATAAAAGAGAAAAAATGTTACACTCACAAGCTCTCCAGTAATTGCAAGGAGCGAAGGAAATGCTCTTTCTGCCGGCACAGGCTCGGCTGCTGGATCTTTAGACAAATAGCCTCCAACACTCGAAGATGATAAACCGATCGAGCACTGTACAAAACAGAAAACCAATTGTCTTCATACGAGGAAATGTAAATAACTGGGAAATGTTCTGACGGAGGATGCAAAGTGCGAGGTTGTGATTCGAAGACTCATTGGCATGGTCAAGGACGCATTTCAGAAACTAACCAAAGGACTGTGAGACAGGAAAATCTCATTGGAAAAAAAAGAAAAGTGTGATGGATTGCTATGTGATATCTGTCCTTCAGTATAGCAGTGAATGTTGGACGATCTCAAGGATTTAGGAGAGGCTCGAGTCAGCAGAAATCTGGTTTGAGAGAATGATGCTGAGGATATTATGGAGCGAGCACGTTTGCAACGATGAGGTGTTGGAGAGAGGATGCAAACGAGAAGAAAGTTCATTCTTAACACCAGGAAGATACAGCTGAATTTCCTGGAACACGTAATGAGGAAGAAGGACCTGGAGAATTTCATACTCACAGGGCGGATAGAAGGAAAAAGAAACAGGGGAAAGCATTACGAGACCTACTTGATAGGCCTGAGCAAATGGATGGCGGAGCGGGGTTTGGGGAGATATCAAGAGAAAAAAAACATTGAGAGAGACAAAAGACAGAGCCAAATAGAAGTCAATGATCACCTACGTCCTAGGGTACCATGATTAATGATTAATTTGAGTACCATGATTAATGTGTGTGAAACATTCAATTTGGAAAAGAGAAGGAGTTAATTACATTCAAGGAGTTACAGAAACGAAAAAGAGAGTACTGGATTGTGATGTGATGTCTGTTCTTCAATGTGGCAGCAACTGCTGGATATCTCATCAAAGATGAAGTAAAAACTTGAAGCAACGGAAATGTAGTTCTGCAGAAGAATGCTGAAGATACGATACGATGGACTGAATTTTTAAGCAACAATGAGATTTTGGAGAGGATTGCAACGAAAAAGAAACTGATACTTAACAACAGAAAAAGAAAGTTAAAGTTTTTGACATATGTAATAAAGAAGAAGGGATTTGAGAATTTGAAACTCACAGAAGAGTGTGGAAGAGAGACAAGAGAAAGCAACGTGTGACATATATGATGGAATTGGGCAAGTGGATAGCGGAATAGTGATTGGAAGGAATAACAAGAGAAAATGTATTAAGAGCTGCAAGAGATAGGGAGATGGGGAAGACCATGACCACCTACATCCTGAATGGTCACGGCCATAGAAGAAGAAATTCTCATCGAAAAATATTGGTCTATTTTTTGTTATTGTTTCTGTCTACTTCCCCTTTCAAAACGTTCTGTAAGGGTTAAATCTTCCAAACTGTTCGTCTTCATAATGTGTACCAGAAGTTCCAACTGTCCTTTTCCAACTTTAATATTTTTCGATGTGAATTCGGTGTTCCGTGGAGTCCTTGACCTCTTTCCTTCCACCATCGTTTTGAAATATTACCAAACGGATATAAATTCGTAAGCTCATAAGACGTTGCCTAAAACTGAAAAAATATTTTATTTGATGAATTATTAATATTAAGAAATGTATTTTATATTTTCTTTCTAAATTACAAACGTATGCTCTGGGAATATTGTGGTTTCTACAAGAAAATGTTTTAAATTCCTATTTTCTATATATTATTTCGATTTATTTGAAAGTCAACACTAAATTATCTTCATATGGGAACATTCGACAAAATATCATATAACTTGTTTCTTTAGTTTGTCATCACGGACGTTACGTCCTACCAACACCTCATAATCAATGGACTATTCCGTTTGATCGTCTGCTTTAGTGAAATAGAAAAAATACTTGTTAATTATAAATGTTTTCCTCTGAAACCGCTTCGTTATATAATGGTCTGCCCTTATACTTATGATTGTTATTGGAATAGTAAAGTTATTAATGTTCATTATTTAATGTAGGGAATTTCTTCAAGTATTTTATAGTCGTAGAACTCAAAAGGAAGTTATTCAATCATTATTTAAGAATTAGAAATTCCAAGAGAATTCAAATGTCTGCCTTTAATAACAGGATTTTAAACACACACACAAACACACACACACACACACACACGCATATATATATATATATATATATGTATGTGTGTGTGTGTGAGTGTGTGTTTAAACGGTATTTTTAATAAATATTCAAATATGCTTAGCCATTTAAAATAACATTTAACAAATATAATATATATATATATATATATATATATATATATATATATATATATGAAATCATATTTTTAAAAACAGACGTTTTAAAAGAGTATATAATGACATTTTTTTATGTTAGCATTTTATTTTTGCATTTGTTAAGAGAACACATTCAGATTATTATTTGAAAGTTCTTGAGAACCTATGAAAGTAGAAGGAAAGGCTGCTGGGTCTTAATGAAATCTGTCTGCAATTTTTGATATTGATTTCCACGCCAGATCAAATTACAGTTTCCCCGAAGAGACGCGGATTCTAATCCGGTGAGCGGATATTTGTCTAACAAGATTTATTGAATATTCAGGCCAGTAGATGTCAGTAAATATAATGTTTAATAATAAAGATTTTATTTCTGGATTTAAATAATATTGCTACGCTTGTTTCCATTCTTAAACTTTCCCTGTAGCTCACATGTTCCATCCATGGCATCCTTCTGTCGAACTGTGACTCTATTGCCTCAATTTTTTTGTTCATCTGGAAATTGTCCATCATTCACTGGTATAGCGAATGATTGATATTATGTCGCTAATGAGCGCTCTTTCTTTTGTCTCTAGTGAATATTTTCTTTCCTTTTTTGTTTCTTAACGAAAAAGAAAATTAATATGGAGTATCAGGAAGAGACAACTGAAGTTCCTGGGACATGCAATGAGGAAGAAGGGCTTGGGGAACCTGTTACTAACAGGCCAGATAGAGTGGAAAAGAGACAGAGAAAAGCAGCGATAACCTATTTAAAGGGCCTGAGCAGGTGGATGACAGAACGGGAATTGCGAGACGTAACAGGAGAAAGCGTACTAAAAGCCATCAGGGATAGAGAGACGTGGAAGGCCATGATCGCCTAGGTCCTTAAGGGACAAGGCACAAAGAAGAAGAATGCTAATTTTGGAAAGCATCTTTTGATTACGGTGTCATATTTTTAAGTCGTCTGTTAAAACTTATCCCAGATATTTGAACTCCAGACATTGATTGATTACAGATTTAATTCACATTATATCTCGCACACTCAGAATCACACATACACACACAATCGTAGACACATAGACTGACACAGATACATACTCAAACACAAACACGTACAGAGACAGACATTTGGATAAACACATTTATGTATCTTGTAAGATTGTGTTCAATGTTAATTCATATATTAACG
This sequence comes from Ascarosepion bandense, assembly GCA_037127315.1. Taxonomy (NCBI): domain Eukaryota; kingdom Metazoa; phylum Mollusca; class Cephalopoda; order Sepiida; family Sepiidae; genus Ascarosepion; species Ascarosepion bandense. Next base: position 262,679 of record JBBBDQ010000333.1, read on the forward strand.
ACGTTTAGGCTGTTGTAAGATCCGGACTTCTTCAGGTGATGTATCCTGGATTTTTGAATCGAAACCTTTATCTAATACACGGTAGTTCTAACTCCTCTCTAGTTTTGTGAACAAAAGTAGTTAGGTTTGCCTATCGTCTGGTTCAAACTCCATCCCATTTCTTGGACAGGAGTTGTTTCCTGTTTAGAATTGTGTTCCTTCAACACAGTATATCTGATATCGCCGCCTGAAATTTGAAATTTATTCTCCCGTTATTATTTTTCTCTACCAATAAAAGGAGTTAGTTTCACCCATTGCCCGGTTCAGACTCTTTTCCGGCCTTTTGAACATGAAGTTGAGATTTATCCCTTGTTTCCAATTTAGAATTAGATTTCCGGTTCTTTCATCCCTGTATTTTTGAAGTTTTCCGTCTGAATTCTGCAAATATTCTTTATCAAGCAGTTGAAGTTGATAAGTTTGCCTATAACACGGTTCTGACTCCATCGTAGTCTCTTGTACAGGGGTTGAAGTTTATTCCTTGTTTTCTCTTTATAATTGTGTTTCTGGTTCCTTTAACACAGTATATCTGACGTCACCGCCTGAAATTTGAAAATGTATTCTATAATTATTATTTTTTCTCTACTAATAAGAGAGATTAGTTCACCTTCCACCGGTTTTAGACTCTATCACGATCTCTTGAAAAAGTGTTGTGGTTTATCCCTTGATTCCTGTTTAGAATTGGGTTTCCGGTTCTTTCAACTCTGTAATTCTGACGATTCCGACAGAAATCTAGAATTTTTGTCAGTAATTATTATTTTTCCTCTCTCAATAAGAGTTCAGACTCCATTCCGGTCTCTTGAACAGAAGTTGAGATTTATTTCTTCTTTCCAATTTAGATTTAGATTTCTGGTTCCTTCAACTTCCGGTTCTTTCATCTCTGTATTTTTTAAGTTGTCCGCCTGAATTCTGTAATTATTATTTTTCCTCTCTCAATAAGAGTTCAGACTCCATTCCGGTCTCTTGAACAGAAGTTGAGATTTATTTCTTCTTTACAATTTAGATTTAGATTTCTAGTTCCTTCAACTTCCGGTTCTTTCATCTCTGTATTTTTTAAGTTGTCCGCCTGAATTCTGTAATTATTATTTATCCTCACTCAATAAGAGTTCAGACTCCATTCCGGTCTCTTGAACAGAAGTTGGAATTTATTTCTTCTTTACAATTTAGATTTGTTCTGGTTTCTTCAACTTCCGGTTCTTTCATCTTTGTATTTTTTAGTGTCCGCCTGAATTCTGTAATTGTGTTATCCTCTCTCAATAAGAGTTCCAGACTCCATTCCGGTCTCTTGAACAGAAGTTGAGATTTATTTCTTCTTCCAATTTAGATTTAGATTTCTGGTTCCTTCAACTTCCGGTTCTTTCATCTCTGTATTTTTAAGTTGTCCGCCTGAATTCTGTAATTATTATTTTTCCTCTCTCAATAAGAGTTCAGACTCATTCCGGTCTCTTGAACAGAAGTTGAAGATTTATTTCTTCTTTTCAATTTGATTCGTTTCTAGTTCCTTCAACTTCAGTTCTTTCATCTCTGTATTTTTTTAAGTTGTCCGCCTGAATTCTGTAATTATTATTTTCCTCTCTCAATAAGAGTTCAGACTCCATTCCGGTCTCTTTGAACAGAAGTTGAGATTTATTTCTTCTTTCCAATTTAGATTTAGATTTCTGGTTCCTTCAACTTCCGGTTCTTTCATCTCTGTATTTTTTTAAGTTGTCCGCCTGAATTCTGTAATTATTATTTTCCTCTCTCAATAAGAGTTCAGACTCCATTCCGGTCTCTTGAACAGAAGTTGAGATTTATTTCTTCTTTCCAATTTGAATTTTGAATTTCTGGTTCCTTCAACTGGTTCTTTCATCTCCATTTTTTAAAGTTGTCCGCCTGAATTCTGTAATTATTATTTATCCTCTCAATAGAGTTCAGACTCATTCCGGTCTCTTGAACGGAAGTTGGAATTATTTCTTCTTTCCAATTTAGATTTAGATTTCTGGTTCCTTCAACTTCCGGTTCTTTCATCTCTGTATTTTTTAAGTTGTCCGCCTGAATTCTGTAATTATTATTTTCCTCTCTCGATAAGAGTTCAGACTCCATTCCGGTCTCTTGAACAGAAGTTGAGATTTATTTCTTCTTTCCAATTTAGATTGATTTCTGGTTCCTTCAACTTCGGTTCTTTCATCTCTGTATTTTTTAAGTTGTCTCTGAATTCTGTAATTATTATTTTCCTCTCTCAATAAGAGTTCAGACTCCATTCCGGTCTCTTGAACAGAAGTTGAGATTTATTTCTTCTTTCAATTTAGATTTAGATTTCTGGTTCCTTCAACTTCCGGTTCTTTCATCTCTGTATTTTTTAAGTTGTCCGCCTGAATTCTGTAATTATTATTTTTCCTCTCTCAATAAGAGTTCAGACTCCATTCCGGTCTCTTGAACAGAAGTTGAGATTTATTTCTTCTTTCCAATTTAGATTTAGATTTCTGGTTCCTTCAACTTCGTGAGTTCTTTCATCTGTATTTTTAAAAGTTGTCCGCCTGAATTCTGTAATTATTATTTATCCTCTCTCAATAAGAGTTCAGACTCCATTCCGGTCTCTTGAACGGAAGTTGGAATTTATTTCTTCTTTCCAATTTAGATTTAGATTTCTGGTTCCTTTTCCTTCAACTTCCGGTTCTTTCATCTCTGTATTTTTAAGTTTGTCCGCCTGAATTCTGTAATTATTATTTTCCTCTCTCAATAAGAGTTCAGACGCCATTCCGGTCTCTTGAACAGAAGTTGGAATTTATTTCTTCTTTCCAATTTAGATTTAGATTTCTGGTTCCTTCAACTTCGGTTCTTTCATCTCTGTCTTTTTTAAGTTGTCCACCTGAATTCTGTAATTATTATTTTTCCTCTCTCAATAAGAGTTCAGACCATTCAGCGTTCTCTTAGACAGAAGTTAAATTTATTTCTTCTTTCCAATTTAGATTTAGATTTCTGGTTCCTTCAACTTCCGGTTCTTTCATCTCTGTATTTTTAAGTTGTCCGCCTGAATTCTGTAATTATTATTTTCTCTCAATAAGAGTTCAGACTCCATTTCAGGTCTCTTGAACAGAAGTTGGAATTTATTTCTTCTTTTCAATTTAGATTTAGATTTCTGGTTCCTTCAACTTCCAGGTTCTTTTTCATCTGTATTTTTTAAGTTGTCCGCCTGAATTCTGTAGTGTATTTATCCTCTCTCAATAAGAGTTCAGACTCCGTTCCGGTCTCTTGAACAGAAGTTGGAATTTATTTCTTCTTTCCAATTTAGATTTAGATTTCTGGTTTCCTTCAACTTCCGGTTCTTTCATCTCTGTCTTTTTTAAGTTGTCCGCCTGAATTCTGTAATTATTATTTTCCTCTCTCAATAAGAGTTCGAACTCCGTTCCGGTCTCTTGAACAAGTTGGAATTTATTTCTTCTTTCCAATTTAGATTTAGATTTCTGGTTCCTTCAACTTCCGGTTCTTTCATCTCTGTCTTTTTTAAGTTGTCCGCCTGAATTCTGTAATTATTATTTATCCTCTCTCAATAGAGTTCAGACTCCGTTCCGGTCTCTTGAACAGAAGTTGGAATTTATTTCTTCTTTCCAATTTAGATTTAGATTTCTGGTTCCTTCAACTTCCGGATTTCTTCATCTCTGTCTTTTTTAAGTTGTCCGCCTGAATTCTGTAATTATTATTTATCCTCTCTCAATAAGAGTTCAGACTCCGTTCCGGTCTCTTGAACAGAAGTTGGAATTTATTTATCTTTCCAATTTAGATTTAGATTTCACAGTTTCCTTCAACTTCCGGTTCTTTCATCTCTGTCTTTTTTAAGTTGTCCGCCTGAATTCTGTAATTATTATTTTTCCTCTCAATAAGAGAGTTCAGACTCCATTCCGTTCTCTTGAACAGAAGTTGAGATTTATTTCTTCTTTCCAATTTTAGATTTAGATTTCTGGTTCCTTCAACTTCAGTTCTTTCATCTCTGTATTTTTTAAGTTGTCCGCCTGAATTCTGTAATTATTATTTTCCTCTCAATAAGAGTTCAGACTCCATTCGGTCTCTTGAACAGAAGTTGGAATTTATTTCTTCTTTCCAATTTAGATTTAGATTTCTGGTTCCTTCAACTTCCGGTTCTTTCATCTCTGTCTTTTTTAAGTTGTCCGCCTGAATTCTGTAATTATTATTTATCCTCTCTCAATAAGAGTTCAGACTCCGTTCAGTCTCTTTGGTGAAGTTGGAATTTATTTCTTCTTTCCAATTTGGAATTTAGATTTCTGGTTCCTTCAACTTCCGGTTCTTTCATCTCTGTCTTTTTTAAGTTGTCCGCCTGAATTCTGTAATTATTATTTATCCTCTCTCAATAAGAGTTCAGACTCCGTTCCGGTCTCTTTGAACAGAAGTTGAGATTTATTTCTTCTTTCCAATTTAGATTTAGATTTCTGGTTCCTTCAACTTCCGGTTCTTTCATCTCTGTCTTTTTTAAGTTGTCCGCCTGAATTCTGTAATTATTATTTATCCTCTCTCAATAAAGTTCAAGACTTCCATTCGGTCTCTTGAACAGAAGTTGAATTTATTTCTTCTTTCAATTTAGATTTAGATTCTGGTTCCTTCAACTTCGGTTCTTTCATCTCTGTATTTTTTAAGTTGTCCGCCTGAATTCTGTAATTATTATTTTCCTCTCTCAATAAGAGTTCAGACTCCATTCCGTTCTCTTGAACAGAAGTTGAGATTTATTTCTTCTTTCCAATTTAGATTTAGATTTCTGGTTCCTTCAACTTCCGGTTCTTTCATCTCTGTATTTTTTAAGTTGTCCGCCTGAATTCTGTAATTATTATTTTTCCTCTCTCAATAAAGTTCAGACTCCATTCAGGTCTCTTGAACGGTTGAATTTATTTCTTCTTTCCAATTTAGATTTAGATTTCTGGTTCCTTCAACTTCCGGTTCTTTCATCTCTCTGTATTTTTAAGTTGTCCACTTACTGAATTCTCTTAATTATTATTTATCCTCTCTCAATAAGAGTTCAGACTCCGTTCCGGTCTCTTGAACAGAAGTTGGAATTTATTTCTTCTTTCCAATTTAGATTTAGATTTCTGGTTCCTTCAACTTCCGGTTCTTTCATCTCTGTATTTTTAAGTTGTCCACTTACAATTCTGTAATTATAAATTTTCTCTACTGACTGGGATTGATAGGTTTGCCTTTCACATTGTTCTGACTCCATCCTGGTCTCTTGAACAGGTATTAAGTTTTATCCCTTGTTTCATATTTAAAATTTGTTTTACTGTTCTGTATTTCTGATGTCTGCACCTAAAATCTGAAATTTTATTCAGTAAGTATTACTTTTTCTTTACCAATGGGTGTCGATATATTAGCCTATCGCCCGGTTCAGACTCCATACCAATGTCTTGAACAGGAGTTGGGGTTTATCTCTTGTTTCCTGTTTAGAACTAGGTTTTCGACTATTTCTTAAGTTTTATCCATACCATACTTCTCATTTCTCCGAGTGATCTTTGAACTTTTTTTGATTAATTAAATCCTAACCCCTTCAAGAATGCATAGCCGAGAGAACATCTTCTCTTTTTTACACTAAATACAGATACTAGTTTAACTCTACACAGTAACCCTCTACGAAGATTGACCCATTGGCCGTTTATTAGATGAACATTGTTAAAAAAACCAAAAAAATTCCAATGCATATTACCTGAAAAAAGTTGTATCATACAACAGTCGAAACGTCGTGAATATGGCGATAAAGATGAAAACATTCTGAGCGATGTGAATTGTGTAAATCCGTTTTTTTAGTCTTTCACTGTTTTTTTTTCTTGCAGAAAATTTTGCTTTCAAGAAGATCCGCTGTACAAAAGGTTATCTTGACAAAAACAGGTAAGATTATTTTCATACTTATTATTAGTTATCATTTATTGGTCCAGTTTTCATGCTTTGTAGATCAAGTGACAGAAAGTCTCCTCGATACTCTAGCACTCCCCAATTAAAATCAAAATTTACTGACGTGTTTGATGTCTAACTATTTGGGATATTATTTAAATAATTTTCAAATAATTTTGTTGGATTTAAAGTAGAGTCGATCTTTGTCGGGATCATTGAGTTAATGCGGACGATGCTTTCCTTAGCTGCATAGCATGTGCTTTGCTAGGGCTACATTTATTCATAACAACAAAACTAACTTTTATTGAAACGTACCAGTAATTCTGATGACCATCGCATATAACTAGAATTATATATATATATAATTCTAGTTATATATATATATATAATTCTAGTTATATATATATATATATATATATATATATATATATATATATAATTCTAGCTTGCTGTATCATAGCTTATGTTTGGCTAAACTTCCACTTGCTTCTAACCGAGATAAAAATTCGACCGATTTGGTGTCATTTGGGGGCTCTACTCCCTAAGCATGGAATGAGAGAGGAGGAAAATGAAACATATTGAAAATGTTCTATAATATAATTGTGTTGAGCACTTTTAATAAACCTGTGTACAGGTCTAATTTAATTACGACCAAAAACTAACTAACTAACTCACTAACTAACTAACTAACTATATATCCGGTAGGCACCATAATTTATAACTACCAGATGAGACATTTTTTTTAATGTCAAAACAAATTTTACAGTAGTCATTTACATGTTCTAATATAAAAGTTGAATAATGATTATTTATTGCTTCATTTTTATATTGAGCCTTGTTTTAAATTCGTTGTTGGAATTTCATTTTTCGTTCTTTTACTGATATATATGTATATATATACCAGCAGTACAACCCGGCGTTGCTCGGATGTAATGAAAGCTTTAAAACTAATCCATGGTCCTGGAGCTCAGACTCTTTGGACGTTGGCACGAAAGACTAAAAAGCAATAGTTGTTTCCAGTTAAAGCGAAACCGTAGACCGAAAGATAACTGAATGGATGTAAGTCAAATTTTCATTTTTTGGTATCGATATGAAATGAGTTTGTTTTGTTGTAAACTGAATTTTTAAGGTTAAATAAGTTGTCTGAGTAAATGGTATTATGGCTGAGACTAAGAACTACAATTATACCTACTTAGAGCTAAACCCGAAGCAAAAACTAAAATGAAAGGGCTGAAAAAAATACAGACATACAGGCAGATAAACAGACACACACACAAACATCTGGCCTTATATATATACATATTATCGATTTTCTGCACTATTGTAAGAAATGCAACCTTGAAACTTCTGAATATAGTTTCTTATGTCTTTGTCTATGAGTGTATCAAATTTGATTAAAAACGGACCACTCCTTCTATAACCCGATATTTTCGACTATCGATTTTTGATATTTATCGACACAAAACCTATCTAAGAACACTCGCAGATGCTTATAGTACAACTGTGTAAATTTTAAAGAAAATCGGTTCAGCCGTTTCAGAATCTATAGGTAATGGGCACACAGACACAGACACACACAAAGTTCCATTTATATATATATATATATATATATATATATATATATATATATATAAAGGTAGCATTACTCATTCAAACATGTTTCATTGAATAATATAGTCAAATTATGTCTATTTTTGTAATGATCCTTTTCAGTTCGGTAATCAATTTCTTTGTGTTAAGATGAAATTCATCAAGGAAGTCGTCGTAGTTTTTCTCTACCCAAGTACTTTCGATCATCTCCCGAGGTCATCCACAGGGATGAATTTTAAAGTCAAATTTAATGTAAATGCGATTATTGTGATGGGGACTTTTTAAAAATCGCGTGAACGTGCTCTGTCATAATTACTTTAAATTTAACCATCGCAGCTATGGAATATTTGAAAAACAAGCGTCCCAATATAAGACAACTAAACAGAAATTGGTGGAAATAATGTTGATTAAACACACTTCCAAACGTTGTTGCTTCACTAGTATTAAATAAAGTTGGTTGCTTGCTTTTGATATAGAGGGCCTCGTGAATTTGGAGTTTTTGTTTATTTTTCTGGTGCAGTATACTGATGATGTGCAAGTATTTTCCTGTATTGTGAATATGAACAAGAATATGTTTTTAAATTTTGTGCGATAGAACTTTTATCTGATAAATGAAACGTAAGAAGTCTTGATAATGTGGTCGTCAAACCAACATATGTAATTTTTGTACGAGATACAATCTCCCAAAGACATTTAAACGGGTTAACAATGTAATGTCTTTTCCAAAACACTAGTTGACGGAGAAGTGTTATTACGTATGATTAAGTTTATTGTGATAAACTTACAATAATATATGTTGAATTTATATGTGAAGCTATAAAAACAGTTTTATAAAAATTCTTGTAGCTCATGTTAAATGTTGATCCTTGAGTTGAACTGATGGAAACTCCATCATGATGTACGCATCTTTTAAAAATTCTTTCAATAATCCGTGGTACTTAAATTTTTGGTAGTGCAAATGGAATATTGAAAGTTTTTTTAATAGAAATAGATACAAGCGATTTATAGTTGCGCACATCAAGTGAGATCTTTGAAAGAACGCTCTTTTTATTGAAACAACACAAAATAAATTACAGTAAACTCATACATGCATGTAAACCTCCATAAACATATGTATATAGTATATATCGTCATTAGTGCATTGATAATGCTCTCTATGTTATTTTGCCGGGAGTAGTTCATTTATTTATTTATTTGTTTGGATAAATTTATTTTACTTTTTTATTTTTTGTTTATTTATTATTTCAAGCTTTCGATGTGTAAATAATTTACTTTTAGGGATTTCTGATACACACACACACACACACACACACACACACACACACACACACACACACACACATATATATATATATATATAGTTAGGTCATCACAATGCGTTTAGTAAAAAAGGTAAAGAAGTTGTTGGGTATTACTTATTTATTATACATCAATATTTCGAGATCAAAATCTCATCTTCAGAATGGTAGTTGTTCTTGTGTTCGAGTTCGTGCCTTTCAACGAATGGTAATTCTTGGCTGCTGCTGTTGCCATTAATTGTAGTTTGTGTATAAGAGTGTTCCAGCATTTATGTGTGCGTGTTTATGGTATATATATGTGTGATTGATAGTTGGGGCCTTTTTACGGTCTTATGATATCAGTTTGCTTTAGTATGTGGTTTATCTAAGTATGCGTCGACATGACCATTAGTTTGACTTTTGCCAAAGTGGTAGACGGCTTTGTTTTATGACTGGTGTTATATATATCTGCTTTATTGGCGTGTTTATTACTACTTTTTTTTCATCCTCTATTCGATCTCGTGTGTTCTCGTGTGTACGTGAGTGTGTCATGTGTGCGTGTTTATGTGCCTATACTTCTTGTATTTTATTTTGTTTATTTTTTAAATTATTTTTATACCTATTTATTGAACAGGAGTAGAGGTGATCACCTTGTTTCTTGTTTAGGAAGGGGTTCCCGGTCCTCCTACCTCCTCTTTTGTCTTAGTGGTAGTTCAATTGGAAGCTCTTTGCTGTTAGTAAGTGTGGTGGCAATGTCTCTCCATTCTAAGGGTACTGGGTTGGCAGTTTCCTGGTTGCTGCTTCCGACTGGTAGATAGAACCCCGATATTATTCAACTGTTGATCAGAGCAGCCTCTCAAGACGCTACGCAAGTGTTCGGAGAGGCTGCTCTGATCAACAGTTGAATAATATCGGGGTTCCTGTAGTGCCATATCACGCATGGATGGGCGTCCCTTCATGAACCTCCGTTGGGCAACCCCGAGGCCACATTATGCTGCAGGCTGCGCCAGTCTGCATTCCTCACTTGCTGCAAATAGTAACCAACTGATTCTGTCCTAGTCCTTTCTCCTCAACCAAAACACCATGAAAAAGAACAAACAAAATACCAAACTCAAACCAGCTACTCGGAAAACGCCCAAACCTCTCTGTGTCTCTTTCACTAACATACGCGGTATCCGCACTAACTTTTATAGCGTAGAAGCATTCCTCCAAACTAACTCACCTGATATCTCAGCCCTATGTGAAACTAACCTTGACCCGTCTATCCCCTCCTCTGAGTCCCATGTTCCTGGTTTCCTTCCTCTCTTCAGGAAGGACTCCAACGTCCATGTGCATGGGCTTGGTGTATATGTCAGTGAACACCTCCCCCTAACATCTCTCGAATCCCTGGACCAGTCTTTCACGTGCTTCCGTCTCTCACTTCTAAGCTCTGTTAGTTATCTATTCTTCCTCTACCGCTCCCCCTCCTCCTCTGACTGTTCGGTACTTGACAGCATCTCTGACAATATCGACAAGGCCATTTCTTCGCACCCATCTGCCCATATTTTCGTGTTTGGCGACTTTAACGCCCACCACATTAAGTGGCTGGAAAACTCTATAACCGACCCTGCTGATGTCCACACCTTTAATTTTTCGATCTCCCAATCCCTTACGCAAGTGGTGGACTTCTCCACGCGTTTCTCCAATAGCCCTAACGGAAGGGACTCGCTACTAGACCTCTGCTTCACTTCTACCTCAAATTCTTGCTCTACCAGACAGCTCTGCCCTCTCGGAAATTCTGACCACGCCGTAATTTCTGTCAACATCCCCTTCCACTCCACCCCTACCCAAGAAACCCAGACTAACAGAATATCCTACTGCTATCAAAGAGCAGACTGGGATTCGTTCCGTGACTTCCTCTGCGACGTCCCTTGGAACGATGTTTTTAGTCTTCCCATCAAAGACTGTGATCAGAGGTCTCCTCCTGGGTTAAGGCTGGCATCGATGCATTCATCCCCGCCAGGAAATTTCAGCTTAAATCCCATTTGTCTCCCTGGTTCTCGCCCGCTTGCTCGGCCGCCATTGCCCACCGGAATCACTTCTTCCGGCTTTATCGTAGCCACGTGTCGGACAAAAACAGGCGCATTTCGCCTCAGCTTGTAATAAGTGTAAAAAGATACTTAACGAAGCTAAGATGCTGTTTGCTGCCAGGATGAAGCAGTGCATAGCATCCTCCAAGTTCGGTACCAAAGACTACTGGCGCCTCTGCAAACGCGTGCTTAGCAAGAGTAAGTCCTCAATACCCCCACTAATAAACTAGTTTGAGGTCCTCAGCTCCTCAGCGGACAAGGCTGAATGCTTTGCCCATAGATTCTCGACCAATTCGACTCTGGATTCGTCTGGAATCCATACACCCAATTTCCCATCTAGAACTGAGGCCCAATTGAATGACTTCGACATCACGCCCTCGCTGATTTCTAGCATAATCTCAAAACTGGACCCTCACAAAGCGAGTGGTGGGGATGGAATCCCAATCATAGTTTTGAAGAATTGTGCCCCTGAACTCTCCTCTATCCTTTCTACGCTCTACAACCTCTGCCTATCTTCCTCCTGCTTCCCTGCCTGTTGGAAGCCTTCTTCTGTGGTTCCAATATTCAAGAACACTGGTGAACCATCGGACCCCGCAAATTACCGCCCCATCAGCCTTCTTCCTTCTTCGGCAAAGTGTTCGAAGCCATTATCAATGCCGAGGTCGTTCAGCATCTCACAGCCGACGGGCTCCTCTCGGACAAACAGTATGGCTTCCGCTTCACCAGGTCCACTGCTGATATGCTAACGACCATCACCGAGTATATATACCAGGCTCTCGACAAGAATGGTGAAGCCCGAACCGTCGCCTTGGATATCTCTAAAGCATTCGACAGAGTATGGCATGCCGGCCTTCTACGGAAACTGCGAAGCTACTGCATAACTGGACTTTTGTTTGACTTAATCCGGCAATTCCTCTCTAAACGCACACTGAAGGTGGTATTAAACGGACATGCCTCCCAGAACTACCCTACAAATGCGGGTGTACCCCAAGGCTCTATCTTAGGTCCTACGCTCTTTCTAATCTATATCAATGATCACCCCGATGCCATAAGATCACAAGTAGGCATGTACGGCGATGATACCACAGTTTACTCTCGCCTCGATCAAAATTCTGGTGTTGGTGACAAGGCAAACCACGCTGCCGAGCTTGAGAAGGACCTCCAATCCGTGGTGGATTGGGGTAAGAAATGGCTCATAAAATTTAATTCTTCCAAAACGAAGCTGCTGTCAATTAACCACCATAGACAACCGCACCTCCCTCCCATTAGCATGGAACAGGCTTGCCTCCCAGAGAGTAAATCACTACGCCTGCTTGGCATGACACTCTCAGCGGACCTCAAGTGGAATGACTACGTCGAATCCATTGCTAAATCCGCAGCTAATAAAGTCGGCTCTCTGTGCAAAGCCCGGATAGTCTTTCCGCCTGAATCTATCCTGCAATTATATAAATCCACCATCCGCCCGTATATTGAGTACTGCTGCCACATCTGGTCGGGTGCCCCTTCTATTCTCCTCGGAGTTCTTGGCAAAATACAGCGAAGAATCTGTAATGTGATTGATACCGACTTGGCTGACCGCCTGCAGTATCTCTCTCACCGGCGTGACGTGGCTTCCCTGTGCCTCTTCTATAAATACTTCCATGGCTTCTGCTCTGACGAACTTAAATCACTGGTGCTCCCTAGATGTGAATTTGCACGAGATACTAGATTGGCAACTAGGTCCCACCCTTTTACAGTGAAACCGATGAAATGTAACCGCAATTTCTACTCCAACAGCTTCTTTCCTCGCCTGTGGAATTCCCTTCCGCATGCTTGCTTCCCCGACGCCTACAACCTCCAGGAGTTTAAATGTAAGGTCAATAGACACCTCCTAACACACACCCACTCTCTCCAACTGTCTCTCTATGTACATTCTAAGTCGTCTATCACCCTCCTTCTGACATCTCCCATTCCCAATCCCTCTATGTAACCACCTGCTCTATAGTGGCAGTGGAATGCCTTGCTTGGTGTGACACGATTAAAAAAAAAGAAAAAAATTATTTTATTTTATTTTATTTAGTTATTTTTCTCTGTCATCATTTTATATGTATATACCTTTTTCTTTTTTTTTTTTTTTAATCCTATCACCCCGAGCAAGGCGATAACGCCACTGATGTGCAGGGGGCTACATAGAAGTGAAAAGATTGGAAAAGAGAAAACCGGAAACCGCATCCTAAACAGGAAACAAGGGATGAGCCTCTTCACCTGTTCAATAGACGTGGGTGGAGTTTGAACTGGGTGGAATGTGAACCTCCATACCTTTTATGGTATCACATGTGTGTGTGTGTGTGTGTGTGTGTGTAGTATGTTGGAGTGTGTGTGTGTTCAATGTATAGTATGTTGGTGTGTGTGTGCTCAGTGTATAGTATGTTGGTGTGTGTGTGTGTGCATATACGTGTTTGTGCATATGTGTTACGGTATAAAGTGTGTTGAGGTGTGGGGTATGTGTGTGTACGTGCATGTTTATTTGTGTGTATGAAACTGTGATAGCGTGTTTGTGTGTATACGACTTACTATTGTGGCCGGTGTGTGTCAGGTGCGTGATAGCGTTAATTATTTTTTATGTAATCTAGGTTAGGCGACTGTCTATTGTTGATCCGTGGGTGTAGTTTAGCTATTATTAAGGATTCTTTTATGCATAAGTTTCCTTGGTTCCGCTCTCTAGATTCAATATTGACAATTATGTTTTTGCCTGTGTTTTTTCATTTTTTAGGTGTTTATGGAAAGATGACGATTGTGCGTGTAGGTGTTCTTTGATTCTGATGTGTAACGGTCTGGTGGTGCTGCCAACATAAAATTCCTCATATTTGGAGCATTGTATGCAATATACAACATATACCTGGTAGCATATACCGGTGTCAGGAATAGGGCAATTGGCCAGTGTACATGTGGTGTAGTTTCTCATATGCTGTTTGTTGTAGTTGTTATTGATGTTTCTGCAAAGAGTGGCGCGGTAGTGGGCCCGCTGTATTTCCAATCACTATCTGCGGATAGCTCTGCGGATTTTTGTGGTGAGGCAGTAATCTCAGGAAGCAGGTGTTAGAGGGGGTATGTCGCCTTCGACCTTTATTTCCTTTCCTTTTCAGGCGACCCACAAAAGACTGGGGGGTAGCCGTTGGTCTCCAGTATCTCCTTGAAATGTGAAGTGTTAATGTCACTATCTTCTTCTTTGCAACATTTACCCCGGATAAGTGGGAGCTCGTTTCTAATGTATACGGTCTTTCCGCTGAGAAGGAGGGCTGATTGGTAGTGGAGAAACATATCCCTGCTGGCAGGCCATTTTTAGAAATCGGTATGAATGTCGTCTTTTTCCGATACTTTTAGCCTGAAGTCCAGCAGTGGCAGGCATCCATTGTTTTCGGGTTGTTCGATGGTGAATTTTATTTTGCCGTCCATATTGTTGAACGTTGCTGCCATTCTATACGCCTCATCACGTGAAGAAGTGAGGATGAGTATGTCATCAATGTATCCTGTGAATAAGGCGTATGAATAGCAGGTGTTGAGGGCGCGACGTTCAAGTTGATTCATGTAAGTGATGGCAAGTAGTCCCGATAGGCTGGACCCCATCAGAAGGCCCATGGTCTGCTTATAGATGCACCCTTGGAACATAAAGTCTACTATAGTCGTCATAAGTAGCTGAATGTCTGCTGGGGTGAGGTTGTAGCAGTACAGGATTGAAGTATTGATGAACTCCGTTATCAAATCAACCGCTGGGCGAGCCAGCACTCACGTGTAAAGTGAAAGAACATCAAAGCTAAATGCGTATCGGTTGAAGTGCGTGTAATCTACGGATGACTTCATCGGAACTTTTGACGTGTCTAAAAATTGTAAAGTATAGTTTTGAGGATTTGTGAGAGGAGTCATAATATTTTGTATGTAGGCCCTTCTATGCTAGAAACAATGGGTCTAATCTATGGTATCGTGCTAGTTTTGTGTGTTCTGATGAGGTGGTAGATTGTTGAGAGGTTGCTGTTCTTTGGAGTAAAATTTAGTCGGTATCTGTTGGAGAGTTTCCGTAGTTTGCATTTATCCTTCCATGCAGTAGGGATGTGGTGTTCTATTTGGTTCGAGGTAATGTCAGTGATTTTTTGTGTATTGTTTTTAACGATTTTTTGGAGGTACCTAACACACACACACACACACACACACACACACACACACACACACACACACACACACTCCAACCTATTATACACTGAACACACACACACACACACACACACACACACACACACACACACACACACACTCCAACCTACTATACACTGAATACACACACACACATATATATATATATACTAAAACACACTAAACACCTAAGTACCTCCACTAAATCATGGAAAAAACATCATAGTTACTTTCAAACGGAATTTTTAAAAAACGAAGAAATTTTCTTGAAACTTTTATTTTAGTTTTAATTGAAAGCTAACTGATTACATTTACTGCTTCTAGTAAGCAAAATACTGTAGTTCATTTCAAACAGAAATTATATGGATTGGAGTATAAATGTTTGAGATCTTTTTATGTTAAATTAATCTGATTTACACAAATAATTTTATGTTAAATTAATCTGATTTACACAAATATTACTTATTTATAGAGTGAAATTTAGAATAAAAATATTTCTTAATCACAAATTTGAACTTTTTGACCTGTACGAGTTATAAATCAAGATCGTGTTGACTGGTTTTTGATTAGAGATAAAAATAGTAAGGCTTTCATCTGCAACAAAATTGTCCCCATTTCTTTTCGGGTAAGGGAGGAGACTCTGACCTTTTAATCAGGATCATGAAGCTATGTGAAAAGTGTACATGGACAAAAAAGTGTTGAGATCCAATAGAACTCTTGTAATAATATTCTGAAATAGGGCCAAATAATGCGCATGAAAAAATGAATGAAATCCCTTGGTTACACAATTTCCAAAGCGAAAATCACATTAAAGTCAACAGTCATATCCTATTTCACTAAATTGCATCCTCTCTCTCTCATGCTCTTTTCTCCCTCCACTCCACTCTCATCAGTATTCTCATCCTTCTCTTATTCACTTCCTGACACCCCCAATAACCAGTAACTCTTTCTCATAACTTTCTTCCTATGTAACCCGCTACGCACCAGTGGCAATAAAATGCTTTGCTTGGGGCGATATGATTTAAAAAAAACTCATTTTCTTTGCTTCATTGCGGGTTTCAGCACTTTCGATGAGGTTTTTACGCTTTTAATACAATTGACTCACAAACAATTTTTGGCGAACTCATGTGAGACAAAAACATGACACATTATTTGAACAAAGAATTATTAACAAATATATAAAGAACATTTTACAAAGTGAAAAATAATGAGAAATTAAATTAGATGTGAAGAGTTCAAAACAATTTCAGTGTCTGTTGTTGACATAATGGTGGGAGTGAAAAGAATACGTCATTTTGCAATGATTTGTCACCGAGAACGAAATTAATTCTTTCTAATCTCGTGTCACCTGTAATTATCGTTAGGGGAGGGCGATAATTTAAAATCTCGCCGTCTGTGATTAGCAACAAGTAATGGTTATCCTCCATAACTTAATAAACCAAGCGAAACTTATATTTATTTATAAACACTCTCAGAATTAACGCTATATTATTATATATATTCCGATTATAAATGATTGACTCTATTTTAAATCCGTCTTTACCGACAAATCATTGTATTTTTTTTTTTTTTTTTTTTGCAGATTTTGCTGCTGGTACTCTTTACATTCGATGGGGACGTACAACATGTCCGGCTAAGCTGTCCAAACTTGTTTACCATGGTAAGTATTTTCTATGTCGGAAAAACATCAATAACACAAATACTTCTCCCATTTCAATAAGAAATCTGCCAGGGCTGACAAAGTAAACCTCACTTCTACTCTAGGAAATGACCTCCAATCTATGATAGATTGGGGAAAGAAATGGCTCCTAAATTTAAATGCTTCCAAAACGAAGCTGCTCTCCTTTATACAACGCAGAGAAGCTTTCCAACCTTCCACTAGTAGGGATCACTCTTCTTCTTCTATGGGTCGTATACCTTCAGGACGTAGGCGATCATGGCCTTCCACATTTCCTTATCAGTAGTGGATCTTAGCACGCGTTCTCTTTTCATTCCACCGAAACTACACTCTGCCAATCACTCGTTCAAGCCCATCAAGTATGTTAAGATTTGCATTTCTCTGTCTCTCTTCCTTCTAATTGACCTGTGTGTATCAGATTCACCAGGCTCTCTTTCCTCATTACATGTCCCAGGACCATTCGCTGTCTTTTCCTGATAGGTATTAATTTCCTTTTTGTTTTCAAAACCGCATTGTTGCTCGGTTCATGTTCGGTTGGTTCGTGGTATTCTCAGCTTCCTTCTGTAGATCCACATTTCGGTTGTTTCAAGTCTCCTCTTCATCTTTGAGGAAATTGTTCTGAATTCACTACTATATTGAAGAACATACATCACATAACGAACCAAAGTCTCTTCTTTGTTTCTAGTGACATTTTCCTGTTTCTCAATACTCTACTCAGCTTCTGGAATGCCTCTTTGGCCATGCAACCTCGCCCTTCAGATCTCACTCCCTGAAAGCAATACACTGCGCCTCCTCAGCCTCACTCTCTCAGCCACTCTCAAGTGGAATGTGTATATCGAATCAATAGCTACATTAACTGCTAGAAAGTTTGGGACGCTGTGCTGAGCCAGGAAGATTTTCTCGTCAGAATCCATCTTGCACATTTATAAATCTACCGTTCAATCTGAACTGTATACTGTTTTCATACCTGGTCACGTGGTTCTGCTATTTATCTCGGGGTTCTCGACAAAATCTAAAGGAGGGTCTGCCATGTAATCAGTCCCGATTTGGCAGATTAACTTCATTCACTTTCTCACCGGCTGACTGTGGCTTTACTCTGTCTTTTCTACAAATATTTTCACGGCTTCTGCTCTGACAAGCTTCACTCCCTGGTGCCCCACCCACATGAATTTACTCATGCTACTAGATTGGCAATTAGGTTCCACTGTTTTGTTGTTAAAATTGGCAAATGTAACGGACATTTCTACTCTAATAGTTTCTTTCTCTCTCTTGACGCCTATGGAACTTTCTCCCGCATAATTGCTTCCCTGATAGATACAATCGCCAAAGTTTTAAATGCAACGTTTTTTACATCTTTCATCTCCTCTCATTGTAACCCTCTGCGCACCAGTGGTAGTCCTGGCTTGGGGTGAAACGATTATAAAATCATAACGAGGGAGGTCTGATTTTTGGCGGAATCTGAGGCTGTAAAATTGAGCTAACATTTAGGGAACTGGTTTACATTCTAAAGTCGATAATTTATCTCAAAGTGAGTTCCACAAACAAGAAGTGCAAGAAAAGTATCTGTTAGAGTAGAAGTGAGGGTTACATTTAACTATTTTTACGGTAAGACGCTGGAACACCGTTGCCAAACTAGTAGCACATGTAAATACACGTGTACGGGGTACAAGTGGAAAAAAAGCTCGTCAGAGCAGCTGCCGTGAAAATACTTATAGAAAAGACAGAGGGAAGCCACATCACGTTGGTGAGAAAGTGAATGAGGGCGGACTGCATTTAATATATTTAAATATCATATTTATGAATAATAACATTTATAAACATATACTGAATTTCAATAATTTAGTATATGTTTATAAATTTACGAAGAAATAAATAGTTTTTACTATTATATCAGATTTCTCAATACACTTCCGTTTCTCCGACTGGCCTTTTCTCCAACATTAATAGCAAGACCCTTCACGACCACAATATCTCGTGCGCTGTGTGTCAGACACTGAAACCAGCAGCAATCATGATGCTACCAGCGCGTAAGACCTGCTACCCGGGATGGACACTTGAGTATTTAGGTTATCTGAAGTCGTCTCACAATAAACACAGGGGGAGTAATCCATTTACCTTCATAGACGATGTCTCTGAAGCAGATGCTGCCGGGTATAGAAATAAAGACGGAGTATTGTTCTATCCAGTACAAGCTGCTCGTGGTTCGCTTTCATGCCCACCCTATGTACAGGGCAAAGAGTTGACATGTGCAGTATGCAGTCAAAGCTACTTTCCCCTGTAAATTAACCAGCTTTTAATAATAAAACGAAAAAATCAGTTGGTAAATTTTAACTTTTTACTATCTTTGACTGGCAAAGCATTTTGAAAGACTAGTCTGTTCATCTCATCTCATCTCATCTCATCCTGTACAAGAACCAGACCAGGCCCCAAATCGTGCACTTCTATCATATTTGGGCGGGAGTTGCCCATTTCTCACTTTCCAGTCTCAGTCGAGTTTAAAAACGTCTGCGAGTCATTTTGGGTGACGAGTTATTTTCCATCCTTCACGGCAAGGTCATGTCATACGACTTACATTGTAGTGAACCACCTGCATTCCCCCCGTATTTCATCGGTGAGAAGTAGGTTCCCCTCGAATAGCTTCTTTCAGCGAACCAATGCCCTGTGAAACGGACTCGCAAAACAATGTTTCCCCAATCCCCATAATCTCAACCTGTTTCATGTCTAGGGTTAACCGTTATCTCAGGTATTTCGGACAGGATTGTGCAGCGCCTCATTTTGGCCCTACTGTTAGCGCTTGTCTCTTTCAAACTTTCCAAAATTGTTGGATAGGTCGTGGAGGACCGTTGGCATGGCCACCGCACTCTCCTGATCTGACCCCCTGTGACTTCTGGATAATGGGGTATAATAAAAATTGTGTGCTGCTGAACAGATGAAGACTGTTCATGGAGAGTAATATATATATATATATATATGTATGGGGGTAAGTGTGTGTGTGTGTGTGTGTGTGTGTGTTCGCGTGAGTATTTTTATGAAGGAATTTTTCATTTATTTATCCGACATATTTTATTACTTAACATCATTTTTAGTCGATATCCGTCTTTGAGCGCATATATTACTAATAGGACGCGCACGCTCAGGTTTCTGTTTCTACAGCATTTTATGAACTTTATTTTCTTCTTTTTGCCACATTTTTGTTTTTAATTTGTTTTCTTTTCCCCTTCATCTAGTGTAGGCCGAGGCTTTTTGTTGAACTTGTTGGAAGAATACTAGCAAAATGGCCGCCGAATCATCGGAACAACGACAAACAATGATCCACCCGATAAAAATGAAGAGGCGGGATCTCCCATCCTGAAAAATGTTAACATAAACCTGAAAAAAATAAAGACAAGACAACAATTCAATGGTTTATGTTCATTTTATCAAAGATGCGGGCTTTTCGTTAAGCACTCACGAGCTAAAAAAGTTTAGACAGAGTCTGTCTTCGAGGTTAGCACCGTTTTTTTCATGCGAGACATACTGCTGCCATCGCCAAAATGTTTATGGTAGTATTGAGAATGAACACATAACCAAGGACCTCATGCTCAGCACGGTTTATGGGAGAAGGGGAAGAACAAACGTAGTATTGTTTGAGGGTCCAGCGCTAATACTAAGAAAGCATCTAGGAGTGCATCAGCTCACTACGTCGAAATACTGGATGTTTTCTCCAACCGTAAACGTAGAAAATGAGGTTTTGATATTTTATTAAACAAGAAAGCCCACGCTTGATTTCACAACTATCGGGATATTGGGAATCCAAAGCGTTGGTAGTGCGGACAGACTGATCATCTGTCTCTTTCTTAGTCAGATAAGAAAAGGTTCCGAGTTCAGTCAATCAAAATCATTCTCTGTCTGATACTGCTCGATTTGCTCTAAGCACATGCTACCAATTTGGACCGGTGTGGTCACTTCTCCTCGGCTAAGTCTACTTTGGAACCTAACATGCTCATTCGACGTCCGCAAGTGGGCTTGTAAAGAAAGGAAAAGAAGAATTACTGATCGAAGGTAGGGGCGGATGTAAACGTCTGTCACGCAGGCCTTCAGTCCCCAGAATCTAGCACGGGGAAAGGTATTAACAGCACAATAGCCAAAATCAGGTTTAGTATACAGTGACACGCATAAGTATTGGATACATGTTATTTTCTGTTATAACTCTAGTTTATGTTCGCCATTTTGCCTGATATTTGGTAAGTAATATCTCGTAAAGTTCTTTTATTTGTTGGTGGAAGGAAAATTAAAAACTTATTGTTGAATCCATTTTTTATCAGAGTTCAAAATTACCCTATGCAAAAGTATTGGATACATGACGCTTTTTTCAAATTTCCAATCGAAACTTTGTATTTTAAAAGACTTTAAATATTCAAATTTTCGATAGTGTTGGAATATTATCTCTGGCCAATCAGAGAAGCATACAATTGCTTACAAGCTAGAACTACTAATCATCTGACTCTTTGATGTGAATTCTGCAATTCAAGGATTAAAAATGGTAAAAACTAAAGAATTATCCAGAGATATGCGAGATAGAATCATTGAGCGTCACAAAGGAGAATAAGGTTACCGAACAATTAGCAAAGAAAGGACTCTAGCACTAAATACAGTAGGAAATATCATCAGAAAGTATAACAAGTATGGCGACGGTACAGAAAACCTTCCAAGAAATGGAAAATAATAAATGAGAGGACTTCAAGGTGGATCAGCGCGAAATGTGCAAAAAACACCTTCATTACTCGTTCTGAAATTAAAACTGATCTTGAGGGTGCTGGAATTAATGTAAGTAAGGATACCAGTAGCAGAGCTCTATATCGTACAGACTTTCCTTCAATATCACCAAGAAAATTGCCTTAAATGAAAACCAAACATATCAAAGACCGATTAAAGTCTGTCGAAACTTATGAAAAGAAAGGTATGCTGTTTTAGGAAAAGGTAATCTTGTCGGATGAAACGAAAGTTGAACTATTCGGAAGGAAAACAGCGACAAGTGTTTGGTGAAAAAATGGCACTGTCTTCAAAAACCACTATATAATCCCTACAGTTAAGATTAGGGGTGATTCCATTATGATATGGGGATGCTTTTCATCAGAAGGCACTGGTTAGTTACAAGTTATCCATGGTAGAATGAATGGTAGCATGTACAGGGAGATTCTAGAGAAGAACCTTCAGAAAATCTGCAACTTCGTTAGAACATGGTCAGAATTTCGTGCTTCCTCACGACAATGATCCCAAACATACCGCAAAACTTACAAAGGAATTTTTTTTTAATCATATCACCCCAAGCAAGGCGATAACGCCACTGATGCGCAGGGGGCTACGTAAGGGTAAAAAGAATGGAAAAGAGAAAGCCGGAAACCGCATCCTAAACAGGAAACAAGGGATGAGCCTCTTCACCTGTTCAATAGACGTGGGTGGAGTGTGAACCGGGCGATAGTTTAGTTTAGTCCATCTACTCCAATTGAGAAAAGAAAAAAAAGAAAAGAGTGAAAAGTTTGGAAAAGAGAAAACCGGAAACCGCATCCTAAACAGGAAACAAGGGATAAGCCTCTTCACCTGTTCAATAGACGTGGGTGGAGTGTGAACCGGGCGATAGTTTAGTTTAGTCCATCTACTCCAATTGAAAAAAAAAAGAGAAAAGAGTGAAAAGATTGGAAAAGAGAAAACCGGAAACCGCATCCTAAACAGGAAACAAGGGATGAGCCTCTTCACCTGTTCAATAGATATGGTTGGAGTGTGAACCGGGCGATAGTTTAGTTTAGTCTATCTACTCCAATTGAATCCAATTGAGAATTTGCGGAATACTTTGAAGGTTAAAGTTCATAACCAGAATCCACAAAATATCAAGAAATTAGAGGAATTATGCAAGGAAGAATGGGGTAACGTAACGGTGGATCAGTGTGGAAAACTTGTGGCCAACTATAGAAAGCAACAGGAAGCAGTGGAACAAAACAGAGGCTACGCAACAAAATACTAAATTGATGTATTCAATACTTTTGCATAGGATTTTTGTAGATGTGTGCATAGGTTAGTTGTTATAGACGCCAAAATGTAGAATTATCGTGTCGAGTTCAAATTCTACTCGTGGTCTTTGTATTAATTTTTTACACAAATTTTCTTGGAAAGGTATGAATCGATTTCTTATGCTCCCGGCTAGAGGTTAAATAGTAGAATTGACTGAGTTCTTTAGTCTTAGGTGATACACAGTCTAATAAAATGAAAACTCTAAATTCCCAAAGTAGTTGGTTGAAGAGCTATATACCCCACCCCGTGAAAACCGACTTGCTAAAGAAGCACAGCGTGTGGAGAGTCTGTGGCTACGCAACAAAATATTAAATTGATGTATCCAATACTTTTGCATAGGGTTATTTTGAACTGTGATAAAAAATATGGACTCAAACATGAACTTTTAATTTTTCATTCCAGATACAAGTAAAACAACTTTACGAAATATTACTTCCCAAATATCAGGCAAAATGTGCGAACATAAACTAGTGTTATAACAGAAAATAACATGTATCCAATACTTATGCGTGTCACTGTAGATGCCCCGGACACCTACTCAAAAAAAGAAGCCGAAAACTTCATATGAGAAAATAGAGAAATTTAATGCAGACGTTGGAGGTCTAGAGGATAGAAAAGCAACGGGCAAAGGTGACCCACCCTTCAAACTTTACCCTGTTTTCTCCCTATGACAATCGATACTTGTAATAGACACGTCGTGAATATGACAATTTCTTGTTAACTCTGGGTATGAATAGTTTGACAATTTTAAAGTTTCCTAAACGAAACTTTTTTCTGATAACCACCTGATTACTATGGCTGATGCTAACCCCCATGAAAGTGATACGTTGCGCATTCTCAGTTCAGCGTTTTCGGCTGACATAAAGTGGAAAGACTATATTTAATCCATTGCTAGGTCTGCTGCAAAAAGTCGGTTCACTGTGTCGTGCAAGTCAATTTTCCTCTACTGAATTCATCTTGCATATTTATGAGTCTACCATTCGATCATGCATTGAATATTGTTACCACATATGGTCCACTGCTCTCGATGTATATTTAGATATTCTTATGACGAGTTCTAAGATAATAAAATATCTGTAAATGTCAATATTGCATCGGTAAATACTTGAGCTTAACAAGTTTAACAAAATATTGTAATAAAAATCACAAATATGAATGCTGCTTAAAGAAGTGGGTAGAAATGAAAAGATTTGAAATTGACAATCTTTTCAATTTCACTGAAACAGCCATTAATATTCTCACTGAAATTCAGACACTGAAACCAGTAGCAATCATGATGCTACCAGCGCGTAAGACCTGCTATTCGGGATGGACACTCGAGTATTCAGGTTATCTGATGTCGGCTCATTATGGACACGAGGGGAAAAAATCCATTTACATGCATAGACGAAGCTCCTGAAGCAGATCCAGCCGGGTACAGAAATGAAGACGGGGTACTGTTCTATCCAGTACAAGCTGCATGTGGTTCGCTTCCTTGCCCGCCCTATGTGCACGGCAAAGAATTGACATGCACAGTATGCAGATAAAAACAATCGCACACATGTACATAATAATTTTAAAATAATTCATGATCTTATTTTATTTATGGTAACTGTTTTTTGTTTTTCATCATTTGATATTGTACATTTGAAAAGTGGAGGATTTATCGAATTCAGTCAATAGGTGAGATCAAAGTGTAGTATCTTCTCAGCTTAATCTGACTCTCTCTCTCTCTCTTTACTTCTTTCTTTAATTTTTTATAATCGTTTCACTCCAAGCATGAAAGTTAAACATTACCTCCCATTTTATAATTTTATATTGATCTCCAAATTACTTTGTTGTTCAAAGCCATTAGCTTTCACAAGAAAGACCTGTGAAAATTTCACAATTTTCTTATTTGAATTTTCTGTTGAATATTCTGATCTGGTGATTTTTGTGATGATTTTTCCACTTTGATACCGCGAATTGAAACCTCAGTATTAGATTGTGGCGTAAAAATATCAGCTCGGAATGAGAAATCAGAGACCCGAGTTCGAATTCCAGTCCAATTCGTTTCATTCACTTACGCACAAATGCCATTGATCTAACTCTTTTCCCTCAGGTATATGAGATGAATAACAGCAAGAGAGATAGGGTTCTATAGCCCTGGTTGGCAACCAGTCTACTACAGGAAGAAATAGCAACCCACTGCAAGGGAATCTTCTATAGATCTTCTGTTCATGGATGTAAAGATACATGATTTCCCAAACGTGTATCACGTGTGGCAATTACCTAACTGACTTGATTAACAACTCTCATCATTTTACCGTCGAAATTGCTACATTTAACCACAAGTTAAATTTATTGAGGCCAAATGTAACGGGAAGAAAAGAAAATTAAATTCTTTTCTAACTTCTAGCTTTCCAGTAATCTTTCATCTTTTAAGTGCAATGTCAATTGTCGTCATCTGTTTTCTTCATTGGCTTGTTTTTTATTGTTCTTTCTCTTTAAGGATGTTTCCTTTATCTGATGTTTTTTCACACTCAGTATCCACTTGCGTCTTAGTGGCTTTATTGCTTTGCTTGAGGGAATTGTGATTTTTTTTTAGGATACTGAATATTATAAATACTGTTTTTAATTCTTGTTCTGCTTCAATGTACCGTGTATATGCAGGACGTTTGCTATCCTTTGTAGCTCTTAAGAAATGTTAACTTTTTGTTATCTCTCCTTTGTTTCGTAATCTATTTACTAAAGCTAGTTAGAGAAGGTTATACATTGGGTACCTGTTCTTCGTGTCCCGTGTTTCTTCAGGACGTAGGCAATCATGGACTTCCACTTGGCCCCGTTTCTTGTCGCTCTCAATATTTCTCCTTTTGGTATCTCTCCCAGATCCCGCCCCGCTATCCATTATTTCAAGAATATCGAATATGTCCAGCGCTGCTTTTCTCTATCTCGCTTTTCTTCTATCCATCCTGTGAGCATTAAATTCTCCTGGCCTTCTTTCCACATTACGTGTCCAGGAACCTCATCTGGCTATTTCTCATGTTAAGTATGATTTTTCTTCTTGTTTGCATTCTCTACGACACCTCATTGTTGCTCGCGTGCTCAGTCCATCGTGTCCCCAACATCTTTCTGTAGAACCACATTTTTGTTTCTTCAAGAGTTATATTGTACTTTTTCCTTTTTTCTAATGAAATATTTCCGTTTCTTAATATTTTGCTTAACGCCTAGAAGGCTCCTTTTGCTATAAAAACTACTAATTTTTAATAGTATTTCGTTGATATTATGACACTCAATCTCATAAATACTGTTACTATAATATTAATTTGTCATAAATCCTTAGGTATTGAAAGTTACTAATTTCTTCTGTTTTTTATAGGAATTGTCGGCGGTCAGCATTTCTCGCATACAGGAGGAGGTAGCAACATTCTATGTCTTCCTATGGATCCTGTCTGGGGCAATTATACAGATGCAGAAGAAACGAGCCAATGGATATATGGTGGAGAATATCAGATTGATCTCTACACTGCCAAATCCCCGACAGGTCTTTTCTCCAACACTAATAGCAAGACCCTTCAAGACCACAATATCCCGTGCGCTGTGTGTCAAACACTAAAACCAGCAGCAATCATGATGCTACCAGCGCGTAAGACCTGCTATTCAGGATGGACACTCGAGTATTCAGGTTATCTGATGTCGTCTCATTATGGACACAATGGGAGAAATCCATTTACATGCATAGACGAAGCCCCTGAAGCAGATCCAGCCGGGTACAGAAATGAAGACGGGGTACTGTTCTATCCAGTACAAGCTGCCTGTGGTTCGCTTCCTTGCCCGCCCTATGTGAAGGGCAAAGAGTTGACATGCGCAGTATGCAGCCAAAGCCATCGTACGAATGTACATAAATTTGGCTTTGATCATGAAACTAAACAACTGGATTAATCTGAAATGTTTCATTTTCAAATCATTTTAGCGATGATCCTCAAAATAATATGGAAGACAAAAACATACTTTGTCAACTAGCATAGGATGATTTTGAAGAGATAGTCATTCATTATAATTATTTTCTTTTCCTTCTATTTAATTTGGGTTATTTCAAGTCTGTTTGTATTCTAGTATAATTGTCACTATTACTTATGAATGCTGCACAATATATAGAATTTGATAAATATTGGTTCAAAATATTTGAGTTATTGAGGATTATTGGATTTGCTTTAATATCTTCAGACAGTTTATATATATATATATATATATATATATATATATATACACACACACACACACACATATATATATATATATATATATATATATATATAGATATAGAGATAGGCTGTTTAAGGATATTATGCAAATCTAAAAAGCGTCAATAACTCAAATATTTTGAACCAATATTTGTCAAATTTAAATTCGTCTAAATCCATTTAGTAAAATATTCACCAGGTGTGAAGGATTAGCTAAAGAACCACCAGCTATGACAAGACAAGACAAGCTTCGACCTGATTAGACAAGCTTAGTATCTAGATACCGAGTATGCGAGGACTGGTTAATATTTGACCAACGGCCTGAGCCTACGCGCTCATGTTCCTCACATTAAAAACCGACCTTGTGTCACAATGTGCCTTATTAGAGGAGGCTCGGTAAGTAAACAATTAGTAAAATCCTCACCCGCCAGCTATGGAAAGAAAAACCTTAGACCAGCTATGACAAACTTAATACCCATGTTCCAGTGGTTGGGTAATATTTAATCTACGGCCCGAGCGTATTAACTTAACAGAAAAATTGTCAACAAAATAACATAGTACATAAAGCCTAGGTAAGTGCAAACAACAGCACAATGTACTACATCGGTGCCACTGAGGGACCATTTAAGAAAAGAAAAAACGACCACAATCTTTTATTCTCTAACAGAAAATACTCGAACAGCAGTACACTATCCAAATACGTATGTCATCTAAAAGACAGAAATATTTCACCAACAATAAGATGGAGAATATTGAAAAAAGGACTTGCCTACAACAACATTACAGAAACATGCCTACTTTGCCTTCATAAAAAAGTAGCAGTTACATCTCATACCCCACAAAGAACTCACTAAGCATAAGATGAGAAATAATTTCCAAATGTAGTCACAAATTAAATACCTATTATCACAGTTTATACCAAACAGATAAAAAAAAACCCGCTGATACCATGATCCTATGAATTATTCTCTAGTTCAAACTACCATCATATAAAATTCATTTATTGTTATTATTATTCCGCAACCATTACTAATCACTACTACCGCTTTATAACAGCTATTTGCTACCACAGTTGTTATTATCATCAACCTCACCCCACCCATTACTACAACATCACAATTACTATTACCGTATTAGTCAGCAATCATTAACGTAAATTACTCCTCTCTTCCGCAGTAAAATTAATACCACCACATAAATACTAACAAGCATTACAAATTAGAATTTGTACCATTTAAATATGTGCAACCACCAAAAACAAACTAATAACCGATTTTGAAATAACAATACAGCCTTAAATAATTAAAAATAATCGCAATTTTTACCTATCATAGTTTCACACAGACCACATCATACGTACATATGCGCTTACGAGAAAATATTGTTCAGAGAACAGAAATAGACAACCGTTTGCGCGTTACCATCGCTGCAATCAAATTCGGTAGATACATTATTTGAATACACCAATCAAATGCGTATGTATGTACGCAACGGCACATGTATACAGATATATGCCAAGCTCCATACACTTCACATATAGTTATGTTTGTGTGAGGCCCGCGTATGTTTCTGCGTACGTCAATGGGTGTGCAAGTGTGTATCTATGTCTGCGTTTGCTACGACGACATATTTTCTTCTTAATTTTCATCCCACTTCCAGGAAAATACATCAATATACACAGCCGGATTTATATTCAATATTTTTAAGAAATTAATCAGTTTGTCTGACGATTGCAAGAGCGGGAACAGCAGGGTCACAAACTCACACCTATCTAAACTAATATGTTAGCTCTATCACTGATATTGAGCGCTTTCAATTAAGTACTGCGCATATGTAATATATAAATAATATAATATATATATATAACAAATTGCACACACACACACACGCACACACATACGTATATACATGCACATTTCACATATGAATATATATATATATATATATATATATATATATATATATATATATATGCACTTCATGAAGTTCGAAATGCGCAATGTCCGAACCAGTGTTACAGTAACAATAAAGATGAGGATAATATGTAAAAATTGTACCTAAATTAGATGAATTTCCTCCACCTGTCAACTCAACTCTCTAGAGGGTACGTTCATCAAGGTCCTCTTCTACCCGGCTTCTTGAAATGTTAAGATGTGAATTCCGTCGCTGCTGCGAATACCCGCAGTTATGTCGTGAAGAGCCGTACAACTAACAAGTACGTAAACCACTTAGTTCAGTTAAGTTGACTAATAATTGTTTACTTTGTATAATATATTATAGCCACAAACAGAACAATTAGTTTACAACGAATAATGCTGTTTGAATTGTATGACTGTATTACAATATTCTTTAAAACTCCCAAGTTGTGTTCCGTGTTCTTCCTGTACCGACTTCATCAGTTATCACGTTAACCATCACATGAGGCCTAAATCACCATAAATAGACAACATGTAAATAATGTAATTAAGGATAATGTCTTATCCCAGAAATTACTTTTAGCAGGTATTATTAATAAATAACACACACACACACACACACACACACATATATATATATATATATATATATATATATATATATGAATAAACATGCATATTATCTTACGTCTATACCATGACTCGGAATTTCAAAACACTACGCAATCAACAGGTGCTTATTATCATATTCTACTAATTGATTTAAATTTTAATTTCACTTATAATGTTTTACTTTCCAAATTCATGATTAAGTTTTATTTCAAATCAAAATAAATTATACAATTAAAAATTAAAAAACATAATATCCCAGCATTAAAACATATCTACCATGAACAACGCGAACGCTCAAAATTAAAATCCCACTACGGTCAGTTCCTAATAAGCATCTGATGACTGCATAGTACATGTAA
>JBBBDQ010000333.1:295000-337500 GCA_037127315.1 Ascarosepion bandense
AAAATTCTTTCTTAATCACAAAGGTCTGACTCGTTGACCTACCAATTTGGCAATGACAGCACCTATCTATCAATCTGGAAGTATGATGACCAGAAGTTGACATAACACAGTTTAACATTTCGTGAGGGGAAGAATCCTTAAAAGATGTGACTTTTTATTGATAAGTGTCTAATAAGTTTCCATAATAAAAGAAAATAAGCAGTTTAACACAATCACAAGTCGTGAAATGAGCAGTTACCTTGACTTGATACCAAATTTAAGGAATACCAGAAGTTAAAAAAAAGCAGGACATAGTGAAAGGGTACACGTACACACACACACACACACACACACACGAGTATATATATACGTGTGTGTGTGTGTGTGCGTGTTTATGTATGTAAAATATTTGTGTTTAACTCGAGTGTCCATATATCCAGGTTATAAATAAATGGAGCACACAGAAAAAGTGTTTTGATTGGACAGTCTTCTGCTGAAAAAAGTTTCAAAGGCCATTTCACCCAGCAACGTATATCAGGATTTCTCAATAAAACTAGCAGCTTATCATTGTTAAAAATCAGACTGTTGGTGTGAGGCAAGTTCTTTTGACTTTGGTTGAAACTCGGGGACGTAATCTTGTACAAATATGAGGGTGTACGATTACACAAAAAGAATCTTTCGAAAGATATTCACGTCTAATATGCTTATGGACTTTACTCTACTGTTCCTCACAATTGCAGTTGTACATCAAGGGAAAAGACTCCATCAGATGGAAAAGAAATCTTCAGAGGCAGTAAGTTTAATAACTTCACTTTAATTCCTTCGTTTTGACATTTTTTTTCAGATTTGACTCCAATGATGCTGAATAGGATGTTAAGAAACGTCATTGTTATTACACAATTTCATTTTATTTTATTGCAAAGATAATTGCAAAACAACACAGAGGATGAATGCAATTGTCGGAACAATCCCTGGAAAACACAACGCCTGTTTTATTTTAATTTTTTATTTGTTTTCATTGAAGCGCTCTCTAGTAATCTGAATTAACGAACCAGGAATGCAAGTTAGGTTCGTCTTTTATTATACACAAATGTGCCACTGCCTTAAAAATGACTACAAAAATTTTGAGAGAAGTATTATATATATATATATATATATATATATATATATATATATATATATATATATGCGGGTGTGTGTATATAGTACTGTGCAAAAATATGAAGACAAAAACTATTTTATCTCTTATGAGGCATCAAAATAATGTTTTAAATCATCCCTGTTCTAACACATTTGCACACAACCGGCAGTGTGCAAAAGTATTAGGACAGGGAGATTTTCCTAAAAACCTTACTGAATTTCAAATACAGCGTGATAAGCCAAGAAAGTGCTAATAAATATTGATTGTTTACAAATAGGTGTAAAAGAAATGCATTGAAAAGAAGTTATATTTAATTTTTCCTATTGTCTATTAAACAAGTTATTTTGAAACTACTCATTATTCTTTTATCCATGGATATGACTGACTTTTTCTTATTCCCCACTCTTGGATGGATAAATCTAAGGCACATTTTTGGGAACAAATACAAACTGCTTGGCAGAAGATAACATTAGATTCATTGAAGAAGCTTGTGATGTCAATGCCTGACAGAAAGAAGGCTTTGATCAATAGATAAATAAATAAAAAAATATATTTGAATATTAAAATCTATTATATAACAAGTATTTTTTTCTTGTTTAAGCATTTTTTGAGCAAATGAAATAAATTACTTAAATTAAA
The DNA here is from genome assembly GCA_037127315.1 of Ascarosepion bandense. Taxonomy (NCBI): domain Eukaryota; kingdom Metazoa; phylum Mollusca; class Cephalopoda; order Sepiida; family Sepiidae; genus Ascarosepion; species Ascarosepion bandense. The sequence continues at coordinate 296,760 of JBBBDQ010000333.1, forward strand.
TTGTTTATATTCTGTCAATATGTCTCATAAAAGATACAATAATTCTTGTCCTAATACTTTTGCACAGTAGTGTACATCTCCTCTATTTTAATAATGACTTTGTGTGTGTATATATATATATATATATATATATATATATATACACAAATTTTTATTATTGTAATAAATAGAGGGGATATATATATATATATATATATATATATATATATATATATATATTCCTCTTTATTTTTATAATAATGACATATTTGTATTTATATAAAATGACAATTTGTTTATATATATATATATATATATATATATATATATATATATTGTAACTAAGTCGTTGAACTTGTAGGTTTATTAACCTTTTGTTCATGCATTTACTTTTATAAAGAGTGCTCGATATAAATGCAGAGCGTTATACTGTAATGGTTGTTAGAATGTTTTTATAAATTCATAGTATCACTGCACAAACATTTTCATGTTTGGGAGCCAGCTCATTATGTTGTTGGCTTCATCTTCAGGTGATTCTTTAGAAATAAGATTTATCTAGTTGAAAAGCCAGTTTATTTGTGTTGGATTTGTCTGGTTTTTTTTCTTTTTGTTTTTTTGAGGTGTTAAAGGGGTTGGTCTGTATTTTGAGTTCTGTTGACCTTTTTAAGGTGCTAGGGTTAAGTGTTTGTTTTTGGCTGAGTTTATGATAGGTTAATCTATTAATCTTGTGAGGGCTGGAGCTGCTGGCGCCCTGCGTGTTGTTATTTGGTTTAGGGATTCGTAGGTGTTGTTTTGTTTTGGGTTTGGTTTCTTCTTAATTTAATTTATGTTATTTTGTATTGGGGTGTGTACTTTATTTTTGTTTTTTTATTTTTCGTTTTTTATAAAATATATTTTTTACAAAATATATCTTTCATAAAATATTTTATAATATTCTATAATATTTAAACTATTTTATAATATTATAAAATATAATATTTTATAATATTTAAGAAATATATTTCTTTTATAAAATCTATCCTTTATAAAACATATTTTATAAATATAAAATATATTTTTTATTTATTTATCTACTATTCTGCTGCAACTGCATTATTTTTTGTTGGTATTGTATAGGGTTTGTTTTCTTTTTCTGTTTATTTATAGGGTTGGTTGTGTGTATTTTTTGTGTTTTTTTGTGGGGGGTTCTGGTTGGGGTGTTTTTTTGTTTGCTTAAATTTTAGCAAGAAATATTTGCGTTGTTTGCATATTACTGCTAATTAGTCTCTACGGTTTAGTAAATCGTTGCTGTTAAGATACTGAAGAATGTGTAGTTTTTCACTTAGACATAAAGGGCAGATGTCATTAAGTGAGTTGCAAGTTCTAGTTTTTTCTAGGATTTTCCATTTTACTTTGGGTTTCTGTTTTGAATCCTTTAGCTTCCAAAAGTATGTGGAAAGGGATGTTTGGTTTCGGTATAAGCTGTTTTTAAATGAGGTTTGGTGCAAGTACCAGCGCTGCTTAAAAGTATTCTTAGTTGATTCGATATACACTTTATTTATAGTTGGTAGTTTTAGTATAGTTAATCATCAACTAAGAATACTTTTCCGAAACCAAACATCCCTTTCCACATGCCTTTGGAAGCTATATATATATATATATACATGAATACTAGACGACATAATTATTGCAAAAAAATTAAAATAATAAACTACTGTTCAAGTATAAAAATACTGCAAGTTCTTTCGTAAGATTTAATAAAGTTTAATAATTGGTAGTAAAAGAATGAACATAACCGACGCTGCCACACTGTTGTCTTCTTCACCATGAGCGTAACAATATATATATATATCTCCTAAATTTACTTTCTGCCTACATCTGCTTTATTAGATAGACATAGATATAAAACCCCGTGCGGTAACAACCTGTTTTAATCTTGAACGCAATTTTAACCTCACAAGTCCTGAAGACGGCGTTCAAACTTGTAGCCTGCTACTGCTCTGTGTTCACTTTCATATTTATATAACCTCTCTCCCTGATAATAAGTACTTTTATCACCACACACACCCACACACTCACACACACACATATATATATATATATGTGCATATATATATATATATATATATATATATATATATATATGTACGTGATAAATTTTGATTTACCAGAACAACGCGAGGAAAAAAGTTTCAACGTAAACATCACTTAAAAACAAAACGCATCACACAAGACTTTTTTTCACATTGACTATATATATATATATATATATATATATATATATATATATATATCTGTGTGTGTGTGTGTGTATGCATGTGTGTATATATATGTATGTCTATATATATATGTATACGTGTTTGTATTTTTATGTGTGTATGCATATATGTATGTATGTATAAATATATATATGAATGTGCGAGAGAATATGTGTGTATATTCATGTGTGTACATGAATGTGTATGTATATATATGTATGTGCGAATATATAAGTGTGTGTGTATATATATGTATAAATACGTATATATGTATGAATGCGTATATATGTGTATTGTGTGCATATATGCATGTCTATATACAAATTAGTGTGTGCGTGAATAAAGATGCATGTATGTATATGTGTGTATATATGTACATCTGTGCATGTGTTTACATATATATGTATATATATATGTGTGCATATATATATATATGTATGTTTGTTTGTATATATATAAAAATTTTTGTGCATATATATATATATATATATATATATATATATATATATATGTGTGTGTGTGTGCGTGTGTGCGTGTGTTGTTAATTTAATTGTTTAAACCTTATTTTTTAATGGATACACATATTTGAACAGATGGTTTGTTTTTATCGTTATTAAACAGTATGATCATTGTACATCTACTGGCTTGAATAATCCGCCGGTAGAATTCGAGTCTGCGTCCACTAGATCTAATGACGGTATTCTCTAGGCACATACACATACATACATACATACATATATATATATATATATATATATATATATATATATATATATATATAGGTCTCTGTGTGTATGTTTTTGTGTGTGTGTGTGTGTTTGCGTCTGTGTTTGGTAGCTGATTTTATTACCTCTACGTCCTACTCACTGAATCAATTTCAATATATGTGTGTGTGTGTGTGTGTGTGTGTGTGTGTGTGTGTGTGTGTGTGTGTGTGTGTACTAATGTACTAACCTATTCATATTTGTGTATTCATTAATACACACACACTGACATACACACACAAACGCCTCTCTCTCTCTCTCTCTCTCTCTATATATATATATATATATATATATATATAGGCATTTGTGTGTGTATATATATATATATATATATATATATATAGGCATTTGTGTGTGTATGTTAGTGTGTGTGTATAATTTAATTGTTTAACTGTATAATTTAATTGTTTTATTTTTTAGATACACTTAAAAATGTTTCTTTGAAACAACATTTAAAAGTATTATTAGAGATAAGTTTACTTTTACAAATATTTACTTTTACAAACTCTATCGCTTTCTACGTCACGTGATGTAAACATCTCTCGACGAACGCTCTCGCGACCGACGCTTATAGTTTAAATATTGAAATCATTTGTTTCTGCTGAAAGGCCGAGGCCAGTCTGAAATATCAAATATATACATATAATAATAGAAATAAATAAATACTGTAAAAACAAAAATACATTTTTAAACTTACAACTTTTTAGTAGTTTTTCCTATACATATTAAGACAGTATACGTGGATCATCATTATGCTATATATATATATATATATATATATATATATATATATATACCAATCAAGCAAGGCTGAATAGTGCCTTTAAGCGAATTCTTTCTCTTCATGGATTCTCGAATTTCATTTATCAGTTTTTTTATCCAAACATAAACAAAGCAATTTCAAAAGAAGTAATGGATTCTTATTTATGAATCCAACACATTTTATCACCTAAGAATATTATTTTAGTTGACACTTATATTTTACTGGACGATCAATAAAACGGTGTATTAATTTTCTTTACTGGCCTGAATATTCGAGAAAAAAGAATTATGTAAGTCGATAAGCTGCATCCGGCAGCAATGCCCCTGGTCGGTGAGGTGATTAGCATGGAACCACTCCTTAACTGCTGTTGTTCCCACGTCCACCCTGACCCAAGATAGAAGCACCAGTTATGTACCTAGCTAAGAGCAAATAGCTAGCTCTTAAACTAGTGTCAAATCGCTATGAAAGTATAAATATGCATTTTTGTAGTAAAATTAATAGCAATGCATTTTTGAAAAACAAAACAATTACCAACATTTGACTTTCGACAAAAACCCTCTTTACAAAAATATTTGAATGTAATCTGATCTTCAAACTGATTTCTTTTAAAGAAAATATGTTTTACTCATAGGAACTAATCCTAAAATGGAAAATATGCACTATATATATATATATATATATATATATATATATATATATAGAGAGAGAGAGAGAGAGAGAGAGAGGAGGGGGGAGAGAGAAAGGGATGTCGACAAATAATTCTGCAAAATAAATATATCAAATTATTCCTTGTATGGGTTTTCCTGACTACGTAATGGGAAAATCCATTGACGTTTATATATTAAGAAATGTATAAAACTCTATAAAATAATATGTCATCTCAGGTATCGTCAAATGAGCAGTTACCTTGACTTGGTGTCGAATTTAAGGAATATGAGAAGTTAAATAAAAAGAAAACAGTACAATGTGAGAAATTACACACACACACAGGAGTATAAACACACACACACATATATATATAAATATATATAAACACACACACACATATATATATATAAATATATATATATGTGTGTGTGTGTGTGTGTGTGACTAATATTTGTTTTTGACTCGAGCGTTGATACATCCAGGATATAAATAAATGAGATGAGAAATTAACCTTGATTCGATTTCGAATTTAAGGAATATCAGAAGTTAAGTAAAAAGAAAACAGGATAAAGTGAAAAGTTACACACACACGCACACACACATATATATATGTTTATATGTATGTAAAATATTGCTTTTTGACTCGAGCGTTGATATATCCAAGATATAAATAAATTGGACACATCGGAGAAGACTTCTGATTGGACAGTCTTGTAAAAATTTCTTTTGAAAGCCCTTTCACCTACCCAAGTATATCAGGATTTCTCAATAAAACCAGCAGCTCATCAGTGTTAAAAATCAAACTGTTGGTGTGAGCCAAGCTCTTTTGACTTGCGTTGAAACTCGGGGACGTAATCTTGTTTAAATATGAAGGTGTACGATTTCACGAAAAGAATCTTTCAAAAGGTATCCCCAGCTAATATGCTTATGGGCTTCACTCTACTGACCCTCACAATTGCAGTCGTACATCAAGGGACAAGACTCCATCAGATGGAAAAAATTCTTCAGACGCAGTAAGTTTAAAACATTTTCCTTAATTCTTCGTTTTCTTTCTTCATTTTTTGAAAATTTGACACCAAATATGCAAATTAAAATGTTGGGAAAAGCCATTGTTATTACACAAGTTCATTTTGTTTTATTGCAAAGATGATTGCAAAACAACGCAAAGAATGAACGCAATTGTCGGAACAATTCCTGGAAAGCCAAACTTCTGTTTTATTTCAATTTTGTTTGTTTACATTGAAGCACTCTCAAGTAATCTTTAAGTTAACGAACCAGGAATGCAAGTTAGATTCGTTATTTATTATATACAAGTGTACCACTGCCTTAAGGAATGACTGCAAAATATTTGAGGTTAGTATGATATATATATATATATATATATATATATATATATATATATATATATAGAGAGAGAGAGAGAGAGAGAGAGAGAGAGACTTGAATCGTCGATGACATAATCATTGCAAAAAAATAATGATAATAAACCACTGTTCAAGAGCAAAAATGCGGCAAGTTCTTTCGTAACTGGAAATAAAATTTAATGACCGGATATATATATATATATATATATATATATATATATATATATATATACGTAAAAAAATCACAAGATCGCCAAAACCTACCGCGGTTTCACACAACGGCTCGTCAGGGCTCGTCTTGTTATATATATATATATATATATATATATATACGAAACAGTCTTTATTATAATAAGCCGAATTTATTTCTGTTCAGCTACTTTCGAATTTCGCAGTTATCATCAAGGACCGATTTGATGCCTGTGTGATAGTTAAAATTCCTTTGTTTGCAGCCCGGCTTTGCTTGGGTAACTGGGCGTATGAAATAGTCTAGAGTAAGGTCATGTGTTATGGTTATTAGGAACGAGGCTGATCGAAAACTATGAAATTAATTTATGTATATATCTGATATATTTTTTAAAAATGATACCAATATAATATATGCGCACATTATCTATATCATATTGATTTCAAGATACGATTTTTTGTGGTGAATAAGAAAGAAATTACTGGAAAGTTATTGACAATCACCTAAAGCGAGCTGAATATAAAATGCTCCTCTTACCAATAACAATTCCACCGAACTTCTCTACGGCATATGACTACATTGAACTTTGTCCTTTTGAATTTATATTTTAATTGGGGTCATCAGGAGAGAATGTGCACCGTTTCGGGGCCTTCCTCTCAACGGTTTCACTTGCACACCGCCCTCCCCCACTGATGTGAGTCCCCATTATAACAAAATACATGTGTAGTTATACTGGTTCAAATGTCTAACAGCGAAATTACTTTACGAAAAACGAGAAACGGCAAACCTTGCGTTCGGAGAATGCAACGTGAATCTCATTACGCACTCACGATCAATCATGTCATGCCGTCATGTTCGCTGAAACACTCCACGGAATATTTCTTTTCTTCCATATCCACATAGAACTATTTTCAGTGATTTCTATTAGGCGTTTCATACTTGTGGTCCTATTACGCCCTTTGATTCCAATTTGACCCAGAAATTGGTACAGAGTGGCTGCAACCAAACCCCTTGCTCCAATTTCCACTGCTCTAACATTTACATTATACCCCTCCTTTATAAGCTCTGCTTTTAGGTTTTCGTATTTATTAGTTTTATAATCGTGGCTTTGTTCCATCATGCTTTCATATGGTACTGTTAATTCAACCAGGATGATTTTGTAATTCACCCTTGATAGAAGAACAATATTTGGTCGCATACCTTTACTTGATATTATTTTGGGGTAATCATTACGCCAACCAGGAAGGTCTGCAGATACCTCCCAAATGCCACCAGAACTAAGGAGATTTTTTCCGGGTATAGCTTGATATTTGCTTGTTTGCTTAGAACCGCCATACCTTTTGGCCTCTGCAACAAATTCCTGGGTTGAATGAGATGACTCAGCCTTCATATATTTCTTTATAATTCTGACCAACTCATTCAAAACACTATTATGCCTCCATATATATCTTCCATTGCCAAGGGCTGTTTTACAGGAACTAAGAACATGTTCTAATGTTTGTGGATTTTCTTTGCACAAGGGACAAGTTGGATCACTCTTTCTTCCACTTAACAAGATTGTTCTTAGATGGTAGCAGGTCATATGTGGAACGTATATATTATTTAATATGGGCTGCTTATTTGGTATAATGATAGCTTCATGAGTCTTTCACTTTTCCGTGCACTAGTACCTTATTTTCTAGGCATAGTAATTGCATTTAATAAAACAAGTTTGGTTGAATATTTTCTCCCTAAATATGCCTTATTAGATAGACGTAGATATAAAACACCGTGCGGCAACAACCTATTTTAATCTTGAACGCAATCTTTAGCGACAGAAGTCCTTAAGACGAAATTTAGAAATGATGAATGCTACTGCTCTGTGCTGACCTCAGTGTTCACTTTTATATTTAAATAACCTCTCTCCCTGATAATGAGTAATTTTATCACCACCACCACCACGCATATATATATATATATATATATATATATATATATATATATATATATATATATCTGATATTTTTTTTAAATAATACTAATATAATATATGCGAATATTAACTATATCATATGCATTTCAAGATACGATTTTTTGTGGTGAATATATTATTTAATATGGGCTGCTTATTTGGTATAATGATAGCTTCATGGGTCTTTCGCCTTTCCGTACTTTAGTACGTTATTATCAAAGCATAATAATTGCCTTTAAGAAAACAAGTTTGGATGAATACTTTCTTCCTAAATATGCCTTTTTAGATAGACGTAGATAAAAAAACACTGTGCGGCAACAACCTGTTTTTAATGTTTTACACACACCAGTTCCCGAGAGAACTCAATTCATTTCTGAAGAGCCACACATGAGCACTCTAGCTATTGGGCGTGTTTATACGCGCTAAAAAGCCTGCCTTCTTCTACCGGACGCTCGTGGCCTAGGGGTAGAATCGCCGACTGACGCCGATGGAATTGAGCAAGTGGATGGCGGAACAGTGCGTGGAATGAATAACAAGAGAAAGTGTATTAAGAGCTGCAAGAGATAGGGAGATGGGGAAGACCATGACCACCTACATCCTGAATGGTCACGGCCCATAGAAGAAGAAATTCTCATCGAAAAATATTGGTCTATTTTTTGTTATTGTTTCTGTCTACTTCCCCTTTCAAAACGTTCTGTTAGGGTTAAATCTTCCAAACTGTTCGCCTTCATAATGTGTACCAGAAGTTCCAACTGTCCTTTTCCAACTTTAATATTTTTCGATGTGAATTCGGTGTTCCGTGAAGTCCTTGACCTCTTTCCTTCCACCCTCGTTTTGAAATATTACCAAACGGCTATAAGTTCGTAAGATCGTAAGACGTTACCTAAAACTGAGAAAATATATTATTTGATGAATTATTAATATTAAGAAATTTATTTCATATTTTCTTTCTAAATTACAAACGTATGCTCTGGGAATATTGTGGTTTTCTACAAGAAAATGTTTTAAATTCCTATTTTCTATATATTATTTCGGTTTATTTGAAAGTCAACACTAAATGATCTTCATATGGGAACATTCGACAAAATATCATATAACTAGTTTCTGAGATATTAAGTTTGTCAGCACGGAAGTTACGTCCTACTAACACCTCATAATCAATGAACTATTCCGTTTTGATCGTCTGCTTTAGTGAAATAGAAAAAATGCTTGTTAATTATAAATGTTTTCCTCTGAAACCGCTTCTTTATATAATGGTCTGCCGTCATACTTATGATTGTTATTGGAATACTGAAGTTATTAATGTTCATTATTTAATGTAGGGAATTTATTCGTAGAAGTGGTAGAACTCACAAGGAACTTATTCAATCATTATGTAAGAATTAGAAATCCCCAGAGAATTCAAATAGAGAAACCGTAGCATTTTCAAAGGTAATTATAGTATTCTTAAATTTGTTAATCAGCTACAATAAAAAAAATAATAAGTGATGGGGACAAAGTTTCTAATTCTGCTTAAAAAAGTCGACATTTTGAAAGAATGGATGTACGTTGTGGCATAATGGATATCGTTTCGAGTTCGAATCCCAGTTGAATTCGCTGCATTCATTTACGCGCATATACCATTAGGGAAGGTATTAATCTATCTCTTCACTCTCCAGCTATGGGGTGAATAGCAGGGATGATTGGGTTCTACAGCCTTGGTTGGCAATCAATCTACCGCGGAAAGTAATGAAAAACTACTTCGGGAAAATCTTATACCTAGTGACTCATGACTTGAAACAGACATAATCACCCAAGCGTGTATCACGTATGGCACTCAAATGACTGATATATATTTACATAATATATACTAACTAGGAGCAAAAAAAAAAGAACAGTAACATGCCATATCGTGGTGAATCGAAATTTATAAGAGCAAAATAACAACTTCAACAACGAAAGAGCTAAAAACTTATGGCCACACGTGCTTCAGAGCACAATCGAAAACAAAATATATAAATATATGCACAACGTCTCAAAAATATTCTACAAGAAAATCAGCACCAGGCATTGCAGACAGATTACATTAAGAAGCAGCAGCCTTTCCTTTCAGAGAGAAAATTGTTCATAGTAAATATAGAGGGTCTCAAGAAATAATCCTGACAACAAAGGCGAAAATAAAATGAATCACACATACGCACACAATCGTAGACACATAGACAGACATAGATACATGCTCAAACTCAAACACATACAAAGACAGACATTTGGATAAACACATTCATGTATCTTATAAGATTGTGTTCAATGTTAATTCATATGTTAACGACGTTTCGGCTGTTGTACAATCCGGACTTCTTCAGGTGATGTATGCTGGATTTTTTAATCGAAACCTTTATCTAATACACGGTAGTTCTTAATCCTCTCTAGTTTTGTGAACAATAGTAGCGACTTTTTCTTTGTTTCCATTTTAGAATTATGTTTCCGGTTCCTTCAACTATATATTTCTGACGTTCCCGCTTGAAATCTGAATTTTTATTCTGTAATTGATTTTTACTCTGCCAGTAGAAGTAGTTAGGTTTGCCTATCGTCTGGTTCAGACTCCATCCCATTTTTTGGACAGGAGTTGTTTCCTGTTTAGAAATGCGTTTCTTCAACACAGTGCATCTGATATCTCCGCCTGAAATTTGAAATTTATTCTCTCGTTATTATTTTTCTCTACCAAGAAGAGGAGTTAGGTTCACCCATTGCCCGGTTCAGACTCTTTTCCGGCCTTTTGAACATGAAGTTGAGATTTATCCCTTGTTTCCAATTTAGAATTAGATTTCCGGTTCTTTCATCCCTGTATTTTTGCTTCCTGTTTAGAAGTAGGTTTTCGCCTATTTCTTAAGTCTTTATTTATACTATACTTCTCATGTCTCATGTCTCCGACTGATCTTTGAACTTTTTTGATTAATTAAATCCTGAACCCTTCAAGAATGCATAGCCGAAAGAAATTCTTGTCATTTTTACACTAAATACAAATACTAATTAAACTCTACACAGTAACCCTCTAACCAGGATTGGCCCATCGGCCTTTTATTGGATGAACATTAGTAAAAAAAAAAAAAAGAAGTCCTACGTATATTACCTCAAGCACGTTAGATTATATAACGTTCAAAACGTCGTGAATATGGAGATAAAGATGAAAACAACATTCTGAGGGATGTGAATTGTGTAAATCCGTTTTTTTAGTCTTTCACTGTTTTTTTTTCTTGCAGAATATTTTACTTTCAAGAAGATCGAATGTAAAAGAGGTTATCTTGACAAAAACAGGTGAGATTATTTTCATAATAATTCTTAATGTTATTATTTATTGGTCCAGTTTTAATGCTTTGTAGATCAAGTGACAGAAAGTCTCCTCGATACTCTAGCACTCCCCAATTAAAATCAAAATTTACTGACATGTTTGATGTCTAACTATTTGGGATACTATTTAAATAATTTTAAAATAATTTTGTTGGATTCAGAGTAGAGTCGACCTTCGTCGGGATCATTGAGTTAATGCGGACGATCCTTTCCTTAGCTGCATAGCATGTGCTTCGCTAGGGCAACATTTAATCATAACAACAAAACTACCTTTTATTGAAACGTACCAGTAATTTTGATGACCATCGCAAATAACTAGAATTATATATATATATATATATATATATATATATATATATATATGTATTAGTCATCCACATACAAGCCTGTTTTGCTGTATCATAGCTCATGTGTGGCTAGATTCATCAAGGAAGGCGTCGTAGTTTTTCTCTACCCAAGTACTTTCGATCATCTCCCGAGGTCATCCACAGAGGTGAATTTTATAGTCAAATTTAATGTAAATGCGATTATTGTGATGGTGATTTTCAAAAACTCGCGTGAACGTGCTCTGTCGTAATTACTTTAAATTTAACCATTGCAGCTATGGAATATTTGAAAAACAAGCGCCCCAATATAAGAGAACTAAACAGAAATTGGTGGAAATGCAAAATAGTAATACTTTTGATTAAACACACTTCCAAACGTTGCTGCTTCACTAGTATTAAATAAAGTTGGTTGCTTGCTTTTGATATAAGGAGCCTCGTGAATTTGGAGTTTTTGCTTATTATTTTTCTGCTGTCGTATACTGATCATGTGCAAGTATTTTCCAGTATTGTGAATATGAACAGGTACATGTTTTTAAATTTTGTGCGATAGAACTTTTATCTGATAAATGAAACGTAAGAAGTCTTGATAATGTGGTCGTCAAACCAACATTTGCAACTTTTTGTCCGAGATACAATCTCCCAAAGGACATTTAAACGGGTAAACAATGTAAGAGAAGTGTTATTACGTATGATTAAGTTTCTTATATTAAATTTTGAATAATACATAATTAGATCGATTTTTTTTACTTGAATCAGTGGGGAATTTTATTACGGTATAATAGTTTGATATGTTTTGAGTGCTTTGAGGAAATATTGTGTTTTTATGTTAATATTTCAAATGTTTTGTCTAATTTGTTCATCACCCATGTAATTAGGAAACTCATTATTGGTGAGAGCTTCATGTTTTTTTGATTCTGTGTAGAAAATATTTTGTGGAAGAGATAATTGTTGCACGATTGATTAAATTTTGTATAATAACTGTTTTTTGTAGTCAGAATATAAATTTTTATAGTTTAGAGTCGAAGTTGTTTTTATATAAGCCAGTAGTAAGTTTATTATTCTTAGTGTCTATCAATATATGAAGAAAATTGATCCTTCATTATTGTTGAATTTATATGTGAAGCTATGAATAGAGTTTTAAAAATATCTTGTAGTTCATGTTACGTGTTGGTCCTAGAGTTGAACTCATGGAAACGCCATCACGATGTACGCACCTTTTAAAAATTCTTTCAATAATCCGTGGTACTTAAATATTAAAATCTTTCACTCCATGGTAGTGTAAATGGAATATTGAAAGTTTTTTTAATAGAAATATATACACGCGTTTTCTAGTTGCGCACATCACATGAGATCTGTGAAAGAACGCTCTTTTTATTGAAACAACACAAAATAAATTATAGTAAACTCATACATGCATGTAAATCTCCATAAATATATGTATATATATATCACGTCAGTAGTGCATTGATAATGCTCCCTCTGTTATTTTTCCGGGAGTAGTTCATTTATTTATTTATTTGTTTGTTTGGATAAATTTATTTTACCTTTTTATTTTTTGTTTATTTATTCTATCAAGTTTTCGATGTATAATTAATTTATTTTTAGGGATTTGTGATATATATATATATATATATATATATATATATATATATATATATATGGTTAGGTCTTAAATGCTATCACAATGCGTTTAGTAAAAAAGGTGAAGAAGTTGTTGGGTACTATCTATTTATTATATATCAATATTTCGAGATCAAAATCTCATCTTCAGAATGGTAGTATTGCTTGTGTTCGAGTTCGTGCCTTTCAACGAATAGTCATTCTTGGCTGCTGCTGTTGTCACTAATTGTAGTTTGTATATAAGTGTGGTCGAGCATTTATGTGTGTGTGTTTATGGTATATATATATGTGTGATTGATAGTTGGGGCCTCTTTACGGTTTGATTATATCAGTCTGCTATAGTATGTGGTTTATCTAAGTAAGCATTGACCTGACCGTTAGTTTGACTTTTGCCAAAGTGGTAGACGGCTTTGTTTTATGACTGGTGTTATATCTATCGGCTTTAATTGGCGCGTGTTTACTGCTACTTTTTTGTCGTCCTGTATTCGTTCTCGTGTGTTCTCGTGTGTGCGTGAATGTGTCATGTGTGCGTGTTTATGTGCGTATCCTTCTTGTATTTTATTTTGTTTATTTTTATAATTATTTTTATATCTCATTATCTATTCATTTTATTTTATTTTATTATTTATTACTCGCTGTCATCATTTTATATGCATATATCTCCATAGCTTTTATGGCATCACGTGTGTGTGTGTGTGTGTGTGTGTGTGTGTGTGTGTGTGTTAGGTACCTCCAAAAAATCGTTATTACCTCAACCCAAATAGAACACCACATCAACACTGCATAGAATGATAAATGCAAACTACAGAAACTCTCCAACAGATACAGACTAAATTTTACTACAAAGAACAGCAACCTCTCAACAATCTACCACCTCATCAAAACACAAAAAACTAGCACGATACCACAGATTATACCGATTGATTTTAGGCATAGAAGAGCCTATATACAAAATATCATGGCTCCTCTCCCACATCCTCAAACCAATACTCTCCCTTTCCCTAGACACGTCAAAAGTTCCGATGAAGTCTACCATAAACTACAAGGACTTCAACAAAACCAGCTGCAGCATAACCGATACGCATTTAGCCTTGATGTTGTTTCACTAACGTGAGAGCGGTTGATTTGTTAACGGAGTGCATCATTTCTTCAAGCCTGTACTGCTCCAACCTCACTCCAGCAGACATTCAGCTACTTCTGACGACTATAGTAGACAACACCTACTTTATGTTCCAAGGTTTCACCTGTAAGCAGACCATGGACCTTCCTATAGGGCCCAGTCTATCGGGACTACTTGCCATCACTTACATGAATCTTGAACGTCGCGCCCTCAACACCTGCCATTCATACGCCTTATTCACAAGATACATTGATGACATACTCATCCTCACTTCTTCATGTGACGAGGCAAATAGAATGGCAGCAAAGTTCAACAGTATGGATGGCAAAATAAAATAGTATAGTTGGTGTAGTTTAGCTATTATTAAGGACTCTTTTATGCATAAAAGAGTCCTTAATAATTGCTAAACTACACCCACAGATCAACAATAGACAGTCGCTTAACCTAGATTACATAAAAAATAATTAACGCTATCACGCACCTGACACATACCGGTCACAATAGTAAGTCGTATACACACAAACACGCTATCACAGTTTCACGCATACACTTACCCCATACCCCAACACACTATAGACCGGAACACATACACGCATATATACACAAACACGTGTATATTAGGTGCCTCCACTAAATCGTTAAAATACTGCATAGTTACTTTTAAACTGAATTTTTAAAAACGAAGAAATCTTCTTGAAACTGTTATTTTAGATTTAATTGAAAGCTAAATTATTACATTTACTGCCTCTAGTAAGCAAAATAATCTGGTTCATTTCCAACAGAAATTTTATTGATTGGAATATAAATGTTCGAGATATTTTTTATGTTAAACTAATCTGATTTACACAAATTATTTTATGTTAAATTAATCTGATTTACACAAATATTACTTATTAATAGCGTGAAATTTAGAATAAAAATATTTCTTAATCACCAATTTGAAATTTTTGAAATGTACGAGTTATAAATCAAGATTGTGTTGACAGGTTCTGGATTAGAGATAAAAAAGTATAGAGTTCATATGCAAAAATAAATTTCCCCGATTTATTTTCAGATAAGGGAGGAAACTCTAACCTTTTAATTTGGACAAAGAAATTACCATACAAAAACAATCAAATGCACCAAAAAAGTTTAAATTATTTAAAAAATATTTCTGTAAAACGATTTTTATTCAAAATGTCAATTTTTGATGAGCAATATAATTATCATTTCTTAACCTAAAAAATAAAGGAAACAATTCTTTAAAAGATTTTTAAAATATTCTTAAAACTTTATGAATAATAATAATAATAATAATAATAATAATAATTATTATTATTATTATTATGTCATTTTTCATCATATTTCGATTTCTGCTTTGGTCTCACTACCAACCAAGTCTGCGGGGAGACCTAAGGCAGGTAGTGGCGTGTTGTTATGACTCCATTTCATGTTTTTCTATCTTCCCTATCATCCCCAGCATTACATAGATAACGTTTTCCTTAGTGTGTGGGCTGTACTTAATAAGACAATTTTTTGTATATCTCTTAAGCTGGGGTTTCCAGGGATTCTTTCAATGTGTTGTTTTGTTCCATTTTTTATCATTCCAAGTGCACCTACTATCACTGGCACAACTCTTGTTTTCAATTTCCACATTTTTTCTATTTCAATTTCCAGGTCTTTATATTTTGACAGTTTTTCAAATTCCTTGATTGCTATGTTACAATCCGCTGGACAAGCCATTTATTATTATTATTATTATTATTATTATTATTTTAAAATTTTATTAGTAATGGAAATATAATAATTTATTCCAGCAATTAAAAGCTTATCAAATTAAATTATATCAGTTTTATTGCATTTTTTATTTTACTCTTCGGAGCAGATTTTCGGATAGTGTTCTTAAATTTAAAATAAATATAAATAGATGATTTATATTCCTCAATGAGTTCTGCGTTTAACTAATAAAAACTATTTTGCAGCCAATCAAAATTAAAATTTCATGGATTTACGTGTAGTGGGGTAACAGAGTTAAAAAATATTTTTACCAAAATTAAAAACAATAATTTCAAAAATACTTTCATTCATTTGTGAATGCGTACTGAAAGTTCCATTAAAATCAGACAGTTATTTGATTTTTGAGAGAATTTCCAAATTAATGCGTTTGTCACCGAAAAAAATAGTGAGTGAAACAATCATTATGTTTTCCATTGTAAAACAGTCGTAACGTTTGTTTAATCACTAACTCAAATCAGAAAAAAAAATTCTGACAAAATTTCGTAAATGTTAGAAGGGATTAAAAAACTTTAAAGAATAATTAAAACTTAATTTGATCTTTCCTCTTATTAATAATATAAACATTTTGTTGGAAAGAGTTTGTTTTATTAAGTTTGGGGCTTTTATTTCATGCTATGCAGTTTTATGCTGGTTTTAGCGATTTAAAGGTACCTAACACACCAACATACTATACACTGAACATATACACACACACATATACATATATACTACTACACACTATACACCGGAACACATACACGCTCACACACATATATCTATATACACACACACGGACACATGATACCATAAAAGGTATGTAGGTATATATATATATATAAAATGATCAGAGAAGGAAGAAAAAATAAAATAAATATGTAAATAAATAAAAATTAAATAATAAAATAAAATAAAATACAAGAAGTATAGGCACATAAACACGCACACATGACACACTCACGCACACACAAGAACACACAAGAACGAATACTGGATAGAAAACTAATGTAGCAATAAACACGCCTATAGATATAACCAGTCATAAAACAAAGCCGTCTACCACTTTGGCAAAAGTCAAACTAACGGTCAGGTCAATGCTTACTTAGATAAACCACATACTATAGCAGAATGATATAATCAGACCGTAAAGAGGCCCCAATCATTCACACATATATATATACCATAAAAACACACACACATACATGCTCTAACACACACACACACACACACACACACACACACACACACACACACACACACACACGAACTCACTACAATTAAGGACAACAGCAGCAGTTGGCAAATCCATTATTGACAAAATATGTACCAGTGACCGGGTCGGCAAACTACAAACTAAAGAAGCCTATGTTTTATTGAAGGACCATAAACCAAACTATACAGCAAAGCCATCTACACGTCTAATTAATCCTACTAGGACAGAAGTCGGTAGAATTAGCAGAACCATTTTGAAAAAATCATCCAGTTTATTAAAAGCACAATCTGTCACCTATAATGGATTAATATCACGGTTTTTATTAACTGGTTTAAAGGTATCCAAAATAAAAACAATTGAAACTTTATACAATTTGATATAATACATCCATCCATTTTTAAAGATCTTTTCTTTCTGGCTTTGGAATTTACACAGGAATACTCCAATATTTCGACTAATGATCTGAATATTCTTTTAAAATGTATTAGTTCTGTTCTGATCTAACAAAAAGAACAATAAACTAAAAAGGTCTCTGTTTGATATATTGATATTTCAATGAGTTCTTTGGATTCTTCTGAAGCCTCAGAACTAGTGGGACTATATATTCTTTATAATTTAACTGCTTACGATTGTGTAGATACAGATAGTATAGTTCTTTATAGAGAAGATTGATTACTGATTAGTAAAGATTCTACTAAAATTAGAGTAGATAGTATTAGGAAAATAATACACAGGGAATTAAAAATTTATGTCTTAAAATAAAAATAACCACCATCATTAAGCAGGTAGACGTTTTAGATGTTATTTTGGACCATAACAATTATTCTTTCCAACCTTATATGAAGGTTAACTCGAATGCCATTTATATAAATCTTAATTCTAATCCCCACTCAGTTATTAAACATATGCCATCTTCTACTGAATCTAGACTAAGAAATAACTCATCTAACAAAGTAATGTTTGATCAACAAATAAATTTTTTTAACTTTGCCCTTAGGAACAGCGCTTATCAAGTTACTGCTATCAAAGTCAAAATCATATTTTCAACAACAACAACAACAACAACAATAATAATAATAATAATAATAATAATAATAATAATAATAATAATAATAGAATAGAGTTATGGCCATTAATAGCCTTGCAATCCCAGTTGTCCAATATAGCTTCAACATCTTAAACTGGACTCTAAAAGACATCAGGCGAATGGATGCTAAAACAAGAAAGCTTCTTTCTAAGCATAGGATGCATCACCCAAAGGCTGATGTAGACCGTCTATACATACCCCGTAAAGAAGGTGGAAGGGGTCTTATTCAGCTGGAATTGTCATACAAGACAACGACTATTGGCTTACTAACATACATAGAAACAACAAAGGATTGAATGATACAATTAGTAAGGCAACATGAAGAAAGAAAGAAAAAATATTCAATAATAAAAGAAGGCAGTAAATACAAACAAGAATTACAGTTAGTAGATTCTGTAGAAAAGCAAAACAGTAGCCAAGAACCAACTATTGCAGCAAAAAATATGAAAATGTAAGCCAAAGATAAAGCTCTTGAAAAGATGAAACAGCGCTGGCAAGACAAACCTCTGCATGGCCAATATCCAGTACGTGCCAATAAATCCAATGTTGACAAAGTTAATACTCATCGATGGTTACGTGCATCTGGATTAAAGTCTGAAACTGAAGGATTTATACTTGCAGCACAAGACCAAAGTCTTTTCACGAGAAACTTTCAGGCAAATATTATGCATAATAATATGGATCCAAAATGCAGGTTTTGTGATAAACACCAAGAAACAATAGACCACCTAATCTCAGGCTGTTCTGTGCTTGCTCCAAACGAATATAAAAATCGCCACGATAGAGTTGGGCAATATTTACATTGGGCAATGTGCAAACATTATGGAAAAGCTGTAAACAAACACTGGTATGAACATCATCCAGCACCGGTTACAGAAATAGAAGATGTAACCATTCTATGGGATTACACCATCTACACAGACAGAAAAATTGAAGCAAACAGGCCAGACATTATTGTTAAAAACCAGAAGGAGAAAACTTGTCTATTAATTGATATGGCTTGTCCAGCGGATTGTAACATAGCAACCAAGGAATTTGAAAAACTGTCAAAATATAAAGACCTGGAAATTGAAATAGAAAAAATGTGGAAATTGAAAACAAGAGTTGTGCCAGTGATAGTAGGTGCACTTGGAATGATAAAAAATGGAACAAAACAACACATTGAAAGAATCCCTGGAAACCCCAGCTTAAGAGATATACAAAAAATTGTCTTATTAAGTACAGCCCACACACCAAGGAAAACTTTATCTATGTAATGCTAGGGATGATAGGGAAGATAGAAAAACATGAAATGGAGTCATAACAACACGCCACTACCTGCCTTAGGTCTCCCCGCAGACTTGGTTGGTAGTGAGACCAAAGCAGAAATCGAAATATGATGAAAAATGACATAATAATAATAATAATAATAAGAAGAAGAAGAAGAAGAAAAGATCCAGAAATTAATCTGGTTTACTCATCCTTACAATATGATGGTTAAAACTAAATTGGGACAGAAGTTTTTTTAAACCTTATTAACAAACTCGTTCTCAAAACTAATCACTCTTTGTAAAATATTCAATAAAAATACTCTCGAGTTAAGCTATTGTTGTACGGATAATCTAGAAAAAAGTTAAAAACACAAAAACAAATTCCTCAACAACTATAGAAATAAAAAATCTTGGTGCATTACAGTCCTCAGATAGATTATTCCAAAGATAACAAAACTAATAACAGCGGATGTAATTGTAGAAATTCTAAAAAATGCCCATTCATAATAATTGCTTAGTTTGTTCCATAATTTATCTTTGTACTATCTCTACAATTGAAAATCCTTATACTAAAAGTTTTTATCGGTTCTACTAAAAACCCGTTCAAAACTTGCTGGTATCAACACACACTAACTTTCAATAATAGTTTCTATAAATACAGTACTTCGTCAGCCAAGCACTTTTGGTGATTAAATGAAAAAAAAGCTCTAATGTTAAATGGAAAGTTCTTAAAAAAAACTCAGACTTGTAATGCGCTCCATGCAGCTTGCTACATTTGTCTCAATAAGAAATTAGAAATTATCTATTTTAAGGACAAGTTTAACTTGTTACACCAAAGAAATACACTTACTCTTCCCTGTAAACATAGTTCATAACTTACTTTAAAGTATGGTTTGTAATATTAAGAATTTATGTATGCTATACAGTTACCAATTGTTATTTGCCTTTATTTGATAGGTATTTTTGTTTGATTTGGATGCTCTAATTAATTTTTGCTAGGTATTTCATTCGGCATATTTTCTCATATTAACATTTGCTGAGTAGCTAATTTAACATTGATCTTCAAGTTATATAGTTCTGAAGTATTTAATCTTAGACGGATTATCATTTCAATATTCGATAGATTTTATTCTAGCATACGTCATCTGGTTAATATTTAAGACGTTTTTATTATATCACCAATTTTTAAATTAATATTTAATAATTGTTATTTTCAAAACATCAATTACACATTGTCTCTGAAAGTTTTATAAGTGCCCGGTTTGAACTATTTGTACTTATGGGTCCTGTTTTTTAATTTATTTATTGGTAATAATAATAATAATAATAATAATAATAATATATATATATATATATATATATATATATATATATATATGTGTGTGTGTGTGTGTGTGTGTGTGTTTATATATATATATATATATATATATATAAACTCCACGAACTTTTTTCTTTTTTCACTCTGTTTATATTAGAACCTATATTCTTGGGTACATATTCTTGGGTACATATTCTTGGGTACATAATTTTGCCTACGTATTAGTGTATGCACGTATATGAGTGTACATATGGTTTTTAGTGCTAATAGATACACTGATATTTTGTTTTACTTGCTAATGTGTACGTGTATGTTTACATATATTAGTATGTATTTGTATATGCATATATATAGGCGTGTCTATATTTATATATGCATATTCTCATATTTATGCGAGTGTATGTATTTGTGTGTATATATGCCGAAAATCTTTGTATATATATATATATATATATATATATATATACAATATATATATATATACAAGTGAATCAGGAACGAACAAAAATTGGCAACGTTCAAAACATTAATTTCAAAGTGTGCTCGATATAAATTAGAGTTATGAATATTTATTTCAAATTATAGTTTAGAACATGTACAAATTATCATCTAGTACAAACTGTACATTTTGTTTCGACATTGATGAACAATGTCTCATCGGGTAGTGTGAAAAGAAAATGGATTTTTTTTTCTGATATTTGGCGAATTGTGTGTGGGTGGTAAGTTGGGTGGGAAATGGGAAATATGGATTGAAATTTGTCAGAATTGGAACAAAAATAGAGAAGAGGTAGGGGATAGAGGTGATTAATGGATGTGTTGAAAATTTTATAGACAGATGTAACATTGCAGATAAGGTATGCTCCTTTACAGCTTTTATGGTCAGTCCTTTGGGACTAACAAAAGGAAAAAATAAGGAATTCAATATGGGGTGGGGAGGAGTAGGATTGGGCGCGAGAAAGTGGGAATAGAAATTGATATTTGGGAAACGTATCTTTATTAGTGAATTATACGACGACAAATATTTTTAAAAAAATATTGAGATTTACTAGCTTGGAAACTGCTGAAAACTAGGAGAAGACACCCGGAGCTATGAGAAAAGTGTACATGGACCAAAAAGTGTTGAGATTCAATAGAACACTGGTAATAATATTCTGAAATAAGACCGAATAATGCGCATGAAAAAATGAATTAAATCCTTTGGTTACACAATTTCCAAAGCGAAAATCACATTAAAGTCAACAGTCATATCCTATTTCACTAAATTGCATCCTCTCTCTCTCATGCTCTTTTCTCCATCCACTCCACTCTCATCAGTATTCTCATCTTTTTCTTACCCACTTTCTAACACACCCAATAACCAGTAACTCTTTCTCATAACTTTCCTCGTATGTAACCCCCTGCGCACTAGTGGCAGTGAAATGCCTTGCTTGGCGCGATATGATTTAAAAAAACTCATTTTCTTTGCTTCGTTGCGGGTTTCAGCACTTTCGATGAGGTTTTTACGCCTTTAATACAATTGACTCTCAAACAATTTTTGGCGAACTCATGTGTTGACATATGAGTGGGAGTGAAAAGAATACGTCATTTTGCAATGATTTTTCACCGAGAAAGAAATTAATTCTTTCTAATCTCGCGTCACCTGTAATTATCGTCAGGGAAGGACGGTAATTTAAAATTTCGCCGACTGTGATTAGCAACAAGTAACAGTTATCCTCCATAACTTAATAAACCAAGTGAAACTTATATTTATTTATCTCAGATTTAACACTTTTATTAAATATATTCCGATTATAAATGATTGACTCTATTTTAAATCCACCTTTACTGACAAATCATTGTATATTGATTTTTTTGAAGATGTTGCTTCTGGTGCCCTTTACGTTCGATGGGGACGTACAACATGTCCGGCTAAGCTGTCCAAACTTGTTTACCATGGTAAGTATTTTCTATGTCGGAAAAGCATCAATAACACAAATACTTCTCCTGTTTCAATAAGAAATCTGCCAAGGCTGACAAAGTAAGCCTCGCTTCTGCTCTAGTAAATGTCCCCCAATCTATGATAGATAGACTGGGGAAAGAAATGTCTCCTAAATTTAAATGCTTCCAAAACGAAGCTGCTCTCCTTTATTGAACATAGAGAAGCTTTCCAACCTTCCCCTAATAGGGATCACTCTGTTTCTTCTATGTGCCATGTACCTTCAGGACGTCAGCGAACATGGCCTTCCACGTTTCCCTATCACTAGTGGCTTTTAGCAAGCTTTGTTCTATAATTCTACCCAAACTATTCTCTGCCAGTCACTCGTTCAAGCCCATCAAATATTTTAGGATTTGCTTTTCTCTGTCTCTCTTCCTTCTAAATTACCTGTGAGTATCAGATTCACCAAGCTCTCCTTTCTCATTACATGTCCCAGAAATTTCAGCTGTCTTTTCCTGATAAGTATTAATTTTCTTTTCGTTTTCAAAAACCGCATCGTTTCATGGTTCATGTTAGGTTCGGTTCATAGTATCCTCAGTATTCTTCTGTAGAACCACATTTCGGTTGTTTCAAGTCTCGTCTTCATCTTTGAAGAAATTGTTCAGCATTCACTACTATATTGAAGAACATACATCATATAACGATCCAGTACTCTCTTATTTGTTTCTAGTGAAATTTTCCTGTCTCTAAATATTCTACTCAGCTTCTGGAATGCATCCTTGGCCATGCAAATTCCCGTTCGGATATCACTCCCTGAAAGCAATACACTGCGCCTCCTCAGCCTCACTCTCTCAGCTGCTCTCAAGTGGAATGAGTATATCGAATCAATAGCTACATTAACTGCTAGAAAGTTTGGGACGCTCTGCTGAGGCAGGAAGGTTTTCTCGTCAGAATCCATCTTGCACATTTATAAATCTACCGTTCAATATGTACTGTATGCTGTTTTCATATCTGGTCACGTGCTTCTGCTATTTATCTCGGGGTTCTTGACAAAATCCAAAGGAGGATTTGCCATGTAATCAGTCCCGATTTGGCAGCTTAACTTCATTCACTTTCTCACCGACTGGATATGTCTTTACTCTGTCTTTTATACAAATATTTTCACGGCTTCTGCTCTGACAAGCTTCGCTCCCTGGTGCCCCACCCACATGAATTTACTCATGTTAATTGATTGGCAACTAGGTTCCACCGTTTTGCCGTCAAAATAAGCAAATTTAACCGACACTTCTACTGTAACAGTTTCTTTTTTCTTACTTGACACATGTGGAACTTTCTCCCTCATATGTGCTTCTCTGATAGCTACAAACTGCTCCAAAGATTCAAATGCAACATTTTTTTCTATCTTCTCTTGCCTCTCATTGTTACCCTCTGGGCACCAGCGTCAGTACTGCCTTGCTTGGAGTAAAAGATTATAAAAAGCCGTGATTACGGAAGTCTGCTTTTTGACAGAATCTGTGGCTGTAAGATTGAGCTAACATTTTTTCAAAGTCAAGAATTTATCTCAAAGTGACTTCCACAAACAGGAAGTACAAGAAAAAAATCTGTTAGAGTAGAAGAGACTGGTACATTTAACTATTTCTACAGTAAGAGGGTGGAACCTTGATAACAAACTATTACTATGTGTAAATACTCGTTTACGGAGTACAAGGGGAAAAAAGCTCGTCAGGGCAGCTGCCTTGAAAATACTCGTAGAAAAGACAGAGGGAAGCTACAACACGTTTTTGAGAAAGTGAATGAGGGCCGAACTGCATTTAATAATATATTAAATATCATATTTATGAATTTCAATATTTACAAACATATAGTGAATCTTCATAATTCAGTATATGTTTGTAAATTTACGAATAAATAAATAGTTTTTACTATTATATGAGATTTCTCAATACATTTCCGTTTCTTCGCCTGGCCTTTTCTCCAACGCTAATGGCAATATCCTTTATGACCACAATATCCCGTGCGCTGTGTGTCAGACACTGATACTAGCAGCAATCATGATGCTAAAAGCGCGTAGGACCTGCTATTCAGGATGGACACTCGAGTATTCAGGTTACGTGATGTCGTCTAACTATAAACAGAGGGGGAGAAATCCATTTACCTGCATAGACGATGCCCCTGAAACAGATGCTGCCGGGTATAGAAATGAAGACGGAGTATTGTTCTATCTAGTACAAGCTGCCTGTGGTTCGTTTTCATGCCCACCCTATGTGCAGGGCAAAGAGTTGACATGCGCAGTATGCAGTCAAAGCTATTTTCCCCGTGTGAATTAACCAGCTTTTAATAAGAAAAAGAAAACAATTTAACATTTTAGTAACTTTAAATGAAAAAACATTTTATAACACAAGTCTGTTCATCTCATCTCATCTCATCTCATCTCATCTCATCTTCTACAAGAACCAGATCAAGCCAAAAATCGTGCACTTCTATCTCATTTGGGCGGGTGTTACCCATTTCTCACTTTCCAGTTTCAATTGAAGTTAAGAACGTCTGCGAGTCCATTTGGCTGATGAGTTATTTTCCATCCTTCACGGCAAGGTCATGTCATACGACTTACATTGTAAGCTTTCTGTTTCTATAGCTTTTTATGAACTTTTTTTGTTTTTAATTGGTTTTCTTTTTGCTCCTCCAGCGTAGGCCGAGTCTTTTTGTTGAAATTTTTGGGAGAATACTAGCAAAATGGCCGTTGAATCAATGGAAGAACAACAAACAATGATCAGCTCGATAAAAGCGAAGAGACGGGATTTCCCATCCTGAAAAGTGTTTAGAGAAACCGGAAAAAAAACTAGACTCCAAAAGATCAAATGTGGTCAAAAAAAAAAAAAAAAGACAAAAAAATAAAGAGACAAATAAAAAACGCGATGCACTCAGCAAAGTGCAAAATCAACTTTGCAGAGTCCTTGGAAAAATCAATGGTCATGGTCATTTTATCAAAGATGGGGGTTTTTCGTTAAGCGCTCATGAGATAAAAAAATTATGCAAAGAACGGAGTCTGTCTTCGAGATTAGCACCTTTTTTTATGCGAAACACTGCTTTCAACTCCAAAAGGTTGTATGGTGGTATTAAGAAGGAACTCATAACCAAGGACCTCATACTTAGCACGGTTTATGAGGGGAATATGAAGGACAAATGTAGTATTCGTTGAATGGTCCAGCGTTAATACTAAAGAAGCATCTTAGAGTTTCTCGGCCCAGTCCGTCGAAATACTGGATGACTCCTCCAACCGTAAGCGCAGAAAATGAGGTTTTGGTATAATATTAAACAAGAAAGCCATCGCTTGCATTCTCAACTATCGGGATATTGGTAAGCTGACGCGTTGCTAGTGCGGCCAGACTGGTCATCTGGCTCTTTGTCAGTCAGATTAGAAAAGGTTCTGATTTCTGTCCATCAAAATCCTTCTCTGTTTGATACTGCTCTCTCTGCTCTAGCACATGCTACCAATTTGGACCGGTGTGGTTACTTCCCCTCGGCTAATTCTACTTTCGAACCTAACATGCTCGTTCGACGCCCGCAAGTGGGCTTGTAAAGAAAGGAAAAGACGAATTGCTCGTCGAAGATATGGGTGGATGTAAGCGACAGACAGCGGGTCTTCAGTCCCAAAAATCCAGTACGGGGGAAGGCATTAAAAACACAATAGCCAAAATCAGGTTTAATATAGATGCCACGGATACCTACTTAAAAATAGCACACGAAAACTTCATATGAAAAAACAGAGAAAGTTATGCAGACGTTGGAGGTTTAGAGGATAGAAAAACAACCGGAAAAGATGACTCACCCTTCAAACTTTACACTGTTTTCTCCCTATGACAATCGATATTTGTAATCGACACGTCGTGAATATGACAATTTCTTGTTAACTCTGGGTAAGAATGGTTTATCAATTTTAAAACTTTCAAAACGAAACTTTTTTCTGATAACCACCTGATTACTATGGCTGATGCTAGCCTCCATGGAAGTGACGAGTTGCGCATTCTCGGTTCAGCGTTTTCGGCTGACATAAAGTGGAAAGTACATATTTAATCCATTGCTAGGTCTGCAGCAAAAAAGTCGTGTCGTGCAATACAATTTTCCTCTACTGAATTTATCTTGCATATTTATGAGTCTACCATTCGATCATGCATTGAATATTGTTACCACAATGGTCCACTGCTCCCGATGTTTATTTAGATATTCTTATATCGAGTTCTAAGATAATAAAATATCTGTTAAAATCAAATATTGCATCGGTAAATATTTGAGCTTAACAAGTTTAACAAAATATTGTAATAAAAATCACAAATATGAATGCTGGTCATTATTTTAAGAAGTGAGTAGAAATGAAAAGATTTGAAATTGACAATGTCACTGAAACAGCCATTAAACACTTCTATATTCTCGTCTTTATTTCTTTAATTTTCTCACTGAAATCAAATAGTATTTTTCTCCTCATTCCACGCGATCAAAACGGAATAGTCCATTATTATTTAGGCATTGGCAGAAGACGTTAAACATGTTTATCTTCCTTTATTTATTTCTAGCCAAATCCCCGCATTACGAACAGTTATTTAAATATTTTTAAAATAATTGAGAAGACGATGTTATTTTATTTAATTTATGGTAATTGGATTTTTGTCGATTGCCTTACTCGTTTTTCGCGTTCTATACCGTGCATCTAAAAAATGTCAATATTATCACGGTCGCCGTGGCTTCTCAACCTTTTGGCCGGGAAGCATGACCAGACAAGACAAGTTAAATCAACCCTAGTACCTAGTCATCACGGTCGCCGTGGCTTCTCAACCTTTTGGCCGGGAAACATGACCAGCTAAGACAAGTTAAATCAATCTTAGTATCTATGCATCGCGTATGTGGGGGCCGAGTAAATTTTAACGAGCTGCCAGATTGTAAAAACAAAATCAAAACAAAACCAAAAAAGACATTATGTCAATACTCACCTTAGTGGGAGGAAGGGGGAAATCAGTTAATACCCTTGTCCGCTTTTCTCTACTTCTATATTAGCTTTTTTCTTTCATTTTATCACTGAAACCAAGTAATGTATTTGCCCCTCTGTCCACGCAATCAAAACGCGGAATAGTCCATTATTTATTAGGTATTGACAGGGGATATTTCACATATGTCTTCCCTTATTTCTTTCTAGCCAAGTGATTGAATAAGCTCATTTAAAGTTGTATGACAATAAAACATCTGTAGACATTCTCTTATTGCATTGCTAATATATTTGATCTTAACAAGTTTAACAAAATATTGCAATAACATTAACAATCATAAATATGAATACTGGTCATTATTTTAAGAAGAGGGTAGAAATGAAAACATTTGAAATTGACAAATTTTTTGCCTTTCACTGACACAACCGTTAAAAACTTTTATCTTCTTTTATTTTATTTTCTTACTGAAATCAAATAGTATGTTCCCCCTTTCCACACAACCAAAAGACAATAGTCCATTATCTAAAGTATTAGTAGATCTTAAACGTATATTCCCTTATTATTTTCGAGCCAACTTGCCATCTTATGAAGATTTGGCTAAGAAATAATAAGTTTTTGTTTCCTTAAGAGACTATGTCTTCCTATGTATCCTGTCTAGGCTAATTTTACAGAAGCAAAAGAAGAGAGCCAATGAATATATGGTGGAGAATATAAGGTTTCTCACTACACTGCCAAATCCCCGACAGGCCTTTTCTCCAGCACAAATATCAAGACCCTTCACAACAACAATATCTCGTGCGCTGTGTGTCAGACATTGAAACGAGCAGTAATCATGATGCTACCAGCGCGTAAGATCTGCTATTCGGGATGGACACTCAAGTATTCAGGTTATCTACTTGTGGTTCGCTTCGTTGCCCGCCCTATGTGCAGGGCAAAGAATTGTCATGCGCAGTATACAGCCAAAACCATCGAACACATGTACATAATAATTTCAAAATAATTTCAAAATAATTTATAATCTTATTTTATTTATGATAACTGTTATTTTGTGTTTTCATCATTTGATATTGTACATTTGAAAAATGGAGCATTTAAAGAATTCAGTCAATAGGTTAAGATCAAAGTGTAGTATCTTACAAGCTTAATCTAACTCTCTCTCTCTCTCTCTCTCTCTCTCTCTTCAATTCTTTCTTTGATATTTTTATCATCGTTTCACCCCAAGCATGAAAGTTAAACATTACCACCGATTTTATAATGTTGGGTTGATCTCCAAATGACTTTGTTGTTCAATCAGCTTTCAATTGAAAGACCCGTGAAAATTTCACGATTTTCCTATTTGAATTTTCTGTTGAATATTCTGATCTGGTGATTTTTGTGATGATTTTTCCACTTTGATACCGCGAATTGAAACCTCAGTATTAGATTGTGGCGTAAAGATATCAGCTCGGAATGAGAAATCAGAGACCAGAGTTCGAATTCCAGCCGAATTCGTTTTATTCACCTACGCACAAATGCCATTGAACTATCTCTTTTCCCTCAAGTATATGAGATGAATAACAGCAGGAGAGACTGTATTCTGTAGCCTTGGTTGGCAACCAGTCTACTACAGGAAGAAATAGCAAACCACTGCTAGAAAATCTGCTATAGATCTTCTGTTCATGGATGTAAAGATACATGATTATCTAAGCGTGTATCTCGGATGGCAATTAACTGACAGATTGGTTGACAACTCTAATCATTTTACCGTCGAAATTGCTACATTTAACAACAAGTTAAAATTATTCAGGCCAAATGTAACTGAAAAAAAAATTAAATTCTTTTATAACTTCTAGCTTTTCAGTAATCTTTCATCTTCAAAATTTTAAGTGCAATGTAAATTGTCGTCATCTGTATTCTTCATTGACTTGTTTTTTTTATTGTTCTTTCTCTTTAATGATGTTTCCTTTATCTGATGTTTTTTCACATTCAGTATCCACTTGCGTCTTAGTGGCTTAATTGCTTTGCTTGAGTAAAATGTGAATTGTTTTTATAGGATACTGAATATTATAAATACTGTTTTTAGTTCTTGTTCTGCTTCAATGTACCGTGTATATGCAGGAGGATTTCTATCCTTTGTAGTTCTTAAGAAATTTTGATTTTTGTTATCTCTTCTTTGTTTTGTAATCTATTTACTAAAGCTAGTTAGAAAAGGTTATACATTGGTACCTCTTCTTCATGTCCCGTGTTCCTTCAGGACGTATGCAATCATGGACTTCCACTTGACCCCGTTTCTTGTCGCTCTCAATATTTTTCCTCTTGGTATCTCTCCCAAATCCCGCCCCGCTCTCCATTTGTTTAAGCTTATCGAATATGTCCAGCGTTGCTTTTTCCTATCTTTCTTTTATTCTATCAACCCTGTGAGCATTAAATTCTCTTGGCCTTCTTTCCACTTTAGTTGTCTCAGGAACCTCATCTGTCTATTCCTCATGTTAAGTATGAGTTTTCTTCTTGTTTGTATCCTCTCCAACACCTCATCGTTGCTCACGTGCCCAGTCCATGGTGTCCTCAATATTTTTCTGTAGAACCACATTTTTGTTTCCTCAAGAGTTATATTGTATTTTTTTCTTTTTTCTAATGAAATATTTCTGTTTCTTAATATTTTGCTTACCGTTTAGAAGGCACCTTTTGCTATAAAAACTACTAATTTTAATAGTATTACGATGATATTCTGACACTGAATCTTATAAATACTTTTACTATAATATTAATTTATCATAGATTCTTAGGTATTGAAAGTGACTAATTTCTTCTGTTTTTCACAGGAATCGTCGGTGGTCAGCATTACACGCATACAGGAGGAGGTAGCAACATTCTATGTCTTCCTATGGATCCTGTCTGGGGCAATTATACAGAAGCACATGAAGGAAGCCAATGGATATACGGTGGAGAATATCAGATTTCTCATTACACTGCCAAATCCCCGACAGGCCTTTTCTCCAACACTAATAGCAAGACCCTTCACGACAACAATATCCCGTGCGCTGTGTGTCAGACACTGAAACCAACAGCAATCATGATGCTACCAGCGCGTAAGACCTGCTATTCGGGATGGACACTCGAGTATTCAGGTTATCTGATGTCGTCTCATTATGGACACAAGGGGAAAAATCCATTTACATGCATAGACGAAGCCCCTGAAGCAGATCCAGCCGGATACAGAAATGAAGACGGGGTTCTGTTCTATCCAGTACAAGCCGCCTGTGGTTCACTTCCTTGCCCGCCCTATGTGCAGGGCAAAGAATTGACATGCGCAGTATGCAGCCAAAGCCATCGTACAAATGTACATAAATTTGGCTTTGATCATGAAACTAAACAACTGGTAGATCTGGATTAATCAGAAATGTTTCATTTTCAAATCATTTTAGCGATGATCGTCAAAATAATATGGAAGACAAAAACATACTTTGTCAACTAGCATAGGATGATTTTTAAGAGATAGACATTCATTATAATTGTCACTATTAGTTATGAATGCAGTACAATATATAGAATTTGACAAATATTGGTTAAAAATATTTGAGTTATTGAGGATTATTGAATTTGCATTATGTTTTAGACAGGTTATATATATATATATATATATATATATATATATATATATATATATAACCTGTCTAAAGATATTATGAAAATCTCATAAGCATCAATAACGCAAATATTTTGAACCTATATTTGTCAAATTTATGTCCATTTAGTAAAATTTTCACATGGGTACAGGTGTGTAGGATTAGCTGGGGTACGACCAGCTATTAAAGGACACGGGACTATACAGAGAAAACGGACTTATCCTGTAAGGGACCCAATGGTCCTAAATAAGTTAGATTCAGGAAAAATTAGTAAACGCCCTAAAAACCATTGTATTCAAAATAGAAATAAAAGCAGGTACAAAAACAGTAAATTTCCTAGACGTCACTCTTAACTTGGACAACAATACATACTAATCATACAGAAAAGATGATGACACCCTAAGTTACATACATACATCCTCCAACCACCCACACTCAATCATCAAACAAATACCCATATCAATCAGCTGCAGACTATCTCATCTAATATACTCATATTCAATAACAAAAGAATATCGTACGACGAAGCACTAAAAGAATGCGGATACACACAACAACTACAATATACACCTCCGTAACAAAAACGCAACAACAAAAAAAAAATATAATCTTGTTTAATCCGCCGTAGAACAAAACCGTCAAAATAAAGATATGTAAGACATTCCTGAATTTAACAGAAAAACACTTCCCGGTGACAAACCGATTAACAAAAATATTCAACAAAAATAACGTGAAAATTAGATACAGCTGCAGAAAAAATATAACACATATAACAAAATGCCACAACAAAAAATTAACATCCTACAATAATGCAACCAAAGAACCTCAAAGCAACTGCAGAAATGGAATTACATGACCACTCCAAACAAATTGCCAACAAAATAACATAGTACATAAAGCCGAGGTAAGTGCAAACAACAGCACAATGTACTACATCGGTGCCACTGAGGGACCATTTAAGAAAAGAAAAAAACGATCACCATCTTTTATTCTCTAACAGAAAATACTCGAACAGCACTACACTATCCAAATACGTATGGCATCTAAAAGACAGAAATATTTCACCAACAATAAGATGGAGAATATTGAAAAAAGCACTTGCCTACAACAACATTACAGAAAAATGCTTTCATGAAAAAGTAGCAATTATCTCTCATACCCCACAAAGAACTCATTATGCATAAGATCAGAAATAATTTCTAAATGTAGACACAAAAATAAATACCTATTATCACAGTTTATACCAAACAGGTAAAAAAACAGAACCGCTGATACTATGATCCTATCAATTATTCTCTAGTTCAAACTACCATCATATAAAATTTATTTATTGTTATTATCATTCCACAACCATTACTAATCACTACTACCGCTTTATAACAGCTATTTGCTACCACAGTTGTTATTATCATCAACCTCACCCCACCCATTACTACAACATCACAATTTCTATTGCCGTATTAGTCCGCAGTCATCATTAACGTAAATTATTTCTCTCTTCCGCAGTAAAATTAATACCACCACATAAAAACTAACAAGCATTACAAATTAGAATTTGTACCATTTAAATATGTGCAACCACCAAAAACAAGCTAATAACCGACTTTAAAATAAAAATACAGCATTAAATAATTAAAAATCATCGCAGTTTTACCTATCATAGTTTCACACAGACCACATCATACGTACATATGTGCGTACGAGAAAATATTGTTCAGAGAACAGAAATAGACAACCGTTTGCGCGTTACCATCGCTGCAATCATATTCGTTAGATACACTATTTGAATACACCAATCAAATGCGTATGTATGTACGCAACGGCACACATATACAGATATATGCCAAGCCCCATACACTTCACATATAGTTATGTTTGTGTGAGGCCCGCGTATGTTTCTGCGTACGTCAATGGGTGTGCAAGTGTGTATCTATGTCTGCGTTTGCCATGACGACATATTTTCTTCCCAATTATTATCCCACTTCCAGGAAAATACATCAATATACACAGCCGGATTTATATCCAATATTTTTAAAAAATTAATCAGTTTGTCTGACGATCGCAAGAGCGGGAAACCCAAGGTCACAAACTCACATCTATTTAAATGAATATGCTAGCTCTATCACTTTTAAATAAGTACCGCGCAGATATAATATATAAATAATATAATGTATATAATAAATTGCATATATATATATATATATATTGTCATCCGCAGACAGATCTGTTTCGCTGTATCACAGCTTATCAGTACGGTTAGACTCCGATTGCTACATAACCCAAGCTCGAAACCCGACCTAATTGGCGTCAGTCGGCGACTCTACCCCTGGGCCATGGGGCATTCGGTGGAAGAAGGCAGTCTTTTTTGCGCATATCATATTACGTGCCCAATAGCTAGCGTGATCCAATTCATTTTACTGAATGAGCGATGCGTACACACTAGAGTGGCTACTGTTTTTCAAAGTCTACCTTTCTTCCAGAGTGCTCAATCAGGGTATGAGAGCATAAATATTGTCATCCGCAGACAGATCTGTTTCGCTGTATCACAGCTCATCAGTACGGTTAGACTCCGATTGCTACATATACATGCACATTTCACATATGAATATATATATATATATATATATATATATATATATATATATATATGCACTTCATGAAGTTCGAAATGCGCAATGGCCGAAACAGTGTTACAGCAACAATAAAAATTATGATGTATAAAAATTTTACATAAAATAGATGAATTGTCTCCACCTGTCAACTCAACTCTCTAGAGGGTACGTTCATTAAGGCCCTGTTCTACCCGGCTTCTCGAAATGTTAAGATGCGAATTTCGTCGCTCCTGCGATACACGCAGTTGAGCCGTGAATAGCCGTATAACTAACAAGTACGTAAGCCACTTAGTTTAGTTAAGTTGACTAATAAATGTTTATTTTGTATAATATATTATAGCCGCAAACAGAACAATTTGTTTACAACGAATAATACTGTTTGAATTGTATGACTGTATTATAATATTCTTTAACGCTTTCAAGTTGCGTTCCGTGTTCTTCCTCTAACGACTTCATCAGTCGTCATGTTAACCATCACATGAGGCCTAAATCACCATAAATAGACAACATGTAAATAATGTAATTTAGGATAATGTCTTATCCCATAAATTACTTTTAGCAGGTATTATTAATAAATAACGTGTTGTTTGTACTCTCTCTCTCTCTCTCTCTCTCTCTCTCTCTCTCACACACACACACACACACACACATATATGTATGTATATATATATATATTAATAAACATGCATATTATCTTACGTCCATAGCATGACTCGGAATTTCAAACACTATGAAATCAACAGGTGCTTATTATCATATTCTACTTATTGGTTTAAATTTTAATTTAACTTATAAGGTTTTACTTTCCAAATTCATGATTAAGTTTTATTTCAAATCAAATTAAATTATACAATTAAAAATTTAAAACCATAACATCCCAGCATTACAGCATCTACAATGAACAACCTGAACGCCAAAATTAAAATCCCAGTACAGCCAGTTCCTAATAAGCACCTGATGACTGCATAGTACATGTAACTCCGAGTTATGCTATAGACGTAGGTTAATATGTATATTTATTCATATATACTCTGTTGTATTACATTGAGCACTGCTTTATTAATACCAAAGTATATTTATTAATGTGCGTGTACTTGCGTATATATATATATATATATATATATATATATATATTGTTATTGTGCCTCATCTACATGGGAATGGACTCTTCCTTTTTCAAAAATACTAACATGCAAGACTTCCTAGAGGAGGCAATCGAGACGCAGTGTAACTTGATTGTTCGTACGGACATTTCTATCTGCTGACAAATAACAATCTTATTTTGTATATATGTTCTGTTATTAAATTACACTGGTTCAATCTACCTTCTTCTTTTCGTGTCTTTCTTCCTGGCCCAAAACAGGCCACAACACACACACACACACACACACACACACACACACACACACACACACACACATATATATATATATATATATATAAATATATGTGTGTGTGTGTGTGTGTATTTTATTAGGAATGACAGAAAAGTTATTATCGTAAAGGTTTTTATATAAATTTTTATGTGTTCGCATAACATTTTTCTTTACGGAATTCAATAAATACACATGAAAAGTTATGTAAGAAAAAACTTAATGAGAATATCTTATCTGTCATTTTCAAAGAAACCTGTATAAAAGAGAGATTGTTGCCAAAATACACAACATGTATATATATATATATATATATATATATATATATATATATATATAATACACATTAAACATTTCTACGAGACAAATGTTTAATGCAAAGAGTTGTAACTGAATTGGCTCATACCGACTTTGAAGCTTCGTGAGTACGCCGCTAAGGTAGTTTCAGGCATCAGGACTGCATTTATTTTGTGTCAACGCACCAACTCCACTCGATTGAGCACTTTACGCTAAAAACATGCTTCCCAAAATACTTTTTATCAGTAAAACAACTGAAAAAACAGCAATCTTATCGCTAAGCATTATCACAACCCAACACTATATATATATATGTAGGTCTCTGTGTGTATGTTTGTGTGTGTATGTGTATGTCTGTGTGTCTGTGTGTGTCTGTGTTTGGTAGCTGATTTTATTTTCTCTACGTACGACTCACTGAATCAACTTCTTCCTATAAAATGTTGCTTTCCAGAACATGTTTCCCTAATCATTACAATCTTGCCTCCTTGGTTAGGTCATGCTAAGGGCATGGGAGTACCGATTTCCTGAGAAACAAAAATAAATAGATAAGTCAACCGGAACAATATGAGATAAAAACATTTGAAATCGAGAATAAAGTAAAAAAGAATAATAATAACAGGTATTCTGTCACCTGTGCGTTTATTGCAAAGGTAATTCTTCTGATTCCCACCAAAACCCCAATGAATCAAAAAAGCAAAGAAAACCATAGACATTCCAGCCGTCATGGCTATTTTCGAGGTCAGATACCTGATCGAGAAAATAGAGTGTGGAATTTAAAAAAAATAATTGTAATATATAAAGATTCATTTTTTATATAGGTACCTTCATTCTACTTTCGATACCTAAGATTTAAATTGAATTTTTAAAAATAAAGACTTTTTCTTGAAACTTTAAGTTTAGCTTAATTGAAAACCAAATGATTAAATGTTTGGAGCGATTGATACGTTTACAAATATAAATTAATTCTTGGTTTAAAAATTTTGCAAAAATATAATATACATCTCTCACTCCATATTTTTGAAAAATTATCAAATTTAAAGTTAAATTAATCTGATTTAAAACAAGTAATTACTTGTTTATAGCATGAAATTTAGAATAAAAGTATTTCTTAATCACAATGGTCTGACTCATAGACCTACCAAGTAGGCGATGACAGCACCTGTTATCAATCAATCTAGAAGTATGATTACCAGAAGTTGACATAACCCACTTTAACATTTCGTGAGGTGAAGAATCCTTAAAAATGTGACTTTTTAATGATAAGTTTCTTATAAGTTTCCATAATAAAAGAAAATGAGAAGTTTAACATAAGCACAAAAAAATAGACATTATTTTAAACGTTTAATTCTAACTGATTACTATTAAGGTTATGCATTTTCCATTCGTAAATAAAATCTATTTTTAATGAATTAATGACCGAAGACACTAAGTAACAGGAAGACATTTAAAAAGATGTTTGAATTATAATTAGCAAAGGAAAAAAATGAAACAACTCTTATAAAAGTTCATAATTTATCGAAATGTTCTTCTTCTTCAGAACATGATATCCTAAAATTAGTAGCTGGAGTCGAGCTGCCAGGTCGGGACAGATCACAGATTCTCCTTTGGAGCCAGTCGAGAACACTGAGATGAACAGCAGTGGTACCTGACCAGATATGACAACGGTATTCTATGCACGGTCGGATGGTTGATTTGTATATGCGCATGATGAATTCAGGTGGGTGTGAAAAAATCT
This sequence comes from Ascarosepion bandense, assembly GCA_037127315.1. Lineage (NCBI taxonomy): Eukaryota > Metazoa > Mollusca > Cephalopoda > Sepiida > Sepiidae > Ascarosepion > Ascarosepion bandense. The sequence goes on from JBBBDQ010000333.1 coordinate 334,182, forward strand.
CCTGGCCTGACACAGTGACCTAACCTTTCTTTACTGGATTTAGCTGTTGATTCAATGCAATGGTTCCACTTGAGGTGGGAAGAAAGGTTGAGGCCGAGGAGATGCAGTAGATTACTTTCAGGTGGACTAAGGTGGGGCAGGAGATACTGCCTCTGATGGTTGACAGACAGCAGCTTCGTTTTTGAAGCATTCAAGTTTACAAGCCATTTCTTATCCCAGTTTGCCATAGAATGGAGGTATTTCTCAAGATCCACGGCGAGGTTATGTTTGGTCGCCTTGCCAGATTTCTTACTGATGAAGGAGTGAATGGTGGCCTCGTCTACGTAGATGCCTTCTTACGATTTCATCACTTGGGATATCATCCCGTATGAAGATCAGAAAGAGCGTCGGTCCTAGGGGACGCCAGTCTTCGTGTGGTAAGATGAGGAGGTGTTAACTGAAATACACCAAACTTAAAAGTATGCATACCGAACAGATTGTACAAAATGCACAGTGATCTACATTGACGAAACATCCAGAAACATAAAAAAAAGAATATATGAGTACCGCAGAGATATGCTGGATAACAATACATTAAACGCATTGGTAATTTACCGTAATACATCTGGTCACAATTTCGACTTAATAAATTCCAATCTGATTAGGAGAGAAAAAGATTCATTCAGATGAAAATACATTGACAGTGTACTGATCACATAATACTACGTAATAAATCTAAACGCAGGACCATACATAATGTCACCGATCGTCGCAAAAAGCATTTATACCACAATGTGGTATAAGAGATAGTAGGAAAAAAACCCAGAGATCTACATGGAGTGTGTTGATTAAAAATCTAATAGACATCAACGGATCCAGTATATATATATATATAGCGAGAGAGAGAGAGAGAGAGAGAGAGAGAGAGAGAGAGAGAGAGAGAGAGACCGATAAATAATTCTGTGAAATGAATCTATCAACTAATTCCTTGTATTGATTTTCCTGACTACGTAGTGGGAAACCCATTGACGTTTTTATGTTAAGAAATATATAAAACTCTTTAAAAATTATGTCTTCTCAAGTATACAAATCGTGAAATGAGCAGTTATCTTGACTTAATGTCGAATGTAAGGAATATCAGAAGTTAAGTAAAAAGAATACAGGACAAAGTGAGAAGTTACACAGACACACACACACACACACACACACACACACACGCACACACGAGTATATATATATATATATATATATATATACATGTGTGTGTGTGTGTGTAAAATATTTGTGTTTGCCTCGAGCGTCGATATATCCAAGGATATAAATAAATGGGGCACATAGAAGAAATGTTTTGATTGGACAGTCTTCTGGTGAAAAATGTTCCAAAGGCCATTTCACCCATCCACGTATATCAGGATTTCTCAATAAAACCAGCAGCTTTTCATTGTTAAAAATCAGACTGTTCGTAGAAGCGAAAGCTCTTTTGACTTGCGTTGAAACTCGGGGACGTAATCTTCTTCAAATATGAGAGTGTACGATTACACAAAAAGGATCTGTCAAAAGGTATCCCTGCCTAATATGCTTATGGGCTTCACTCTACTGATTCTCACAATTGCAGTAGTGCATCAAGGGACATGATTCCATCAGATGGAAAAGAAATCTTCAGAGGCAGTAAGTTTAATACCTTTTGCTTAATTCATTCCGTTTTTCATTTTTTTTTTCAGATTTGACTCCAAAGATGCTGACGAGGATGTTAATAAACGTAATTGTCACGTTGGATACACCGGTTCCCGCTCGATCACCGAAGTTAAGCAACGTTGAACCTGGTCAGTACTTAGGTGGGTGACCACTTGGCAATACCAGGTGCTGTTAGCATTCACGGATGTCGGGTTGGAGGGGGAAATCGGTGAGCCGAGTTCCAATTTCAGTCGAGCACGCTGCATTCACTTGCGCACTGGTACCCTTGGGAAAGGTATTAATCCGTGCGTTCCCTCCAATTATGGGTTAAATAATTGAGGTCTGCTGTTCGTGCGATTTGTGGCAGTCATCTGCACCAATTGTTTGTTATCAGCAGTTCCAAGAAGTGTGGATGGTACTACACAATGCCTTCACCACTATAAACAAATCTCTGTGTGGTTGTCTTGCTGGAAAAAGGTTGGACCCTCATACGTTGAACGCGACGGGAGAATCCATTCCATTATATATATATATATATAGTACTTTGCAAAAGTATGAGGGCAAGAACTATTTTATGAGGTTTAAAATCACCCCTGTTCTAACACTTCTGCACACAACCGGTAGTGTGCAAAAGTACTAGAACAGGATGATTTTTCTAAAAAACCTTACTGAAATTGAAATACAGGGTGATAAACCAAGTAAGTTCCTTATAAATATTGATTATTCACAAATAGGTGTAAAAGAAATGTATTGAAAAGAAGTTATATTTAATTTTTCCTATTTTCTATCAAACAAGTTATTTTGAAACTACTTATAATTCTATTATCCTTGGATATGCGTGACTTTTTCTTATTCCCTCCTGTCGGATGGATAAATCTAATGTTACTTCACAAGACACATTTTGGGAACAAATACAAGCTGCTTAGCAGGAGAGACCATTAGATACATTGTAGAAGCTTGTGATGTCAATGCCTGACAGGAAGAAGGCAGTGATCAAGCAAAAGGCTATTATACTAAATATTAAATTTATTTTGTTATAAGTATTTTCTCATGTTAAAGCATTTGTTGAGTAAATCAAATAAAATTACTTTAATGAAATTGTTCATATTCTGTCAATATGCCTCATAAAATATAAAAGAGTTCTTGTCCTAAAGCTTTTGCACAGTAATGTATATCTCGTCTATTTTAATAATGACAATTTATATATACAAATTTTTATTTTTAAATAAAAAGAGGGGATATATATATATAAATACAAATAGGGAAGATATATATATATATATATATATATATATATATCCTCTTTTATTTTTTATAATAATGACAAATTTGTATTTATATATAATAACAATTTATATATATATATATATATATATATATATATATATATATATACTTGATACTCTACGACATAATTATTGTAAAAAGATAACAATAATAATAAACCACTGTTGAAGATCTTTCGTTAATCTGGCAAGATCTTTCGTTATTGCAATAAAGTTTAATAACTGGAAGTAAATCCCTGCCGACGATGCCTTACTATTTTTTTCTTCTCCATAAGCGTGATATATATATAGTATTTATCCTATTCATCTTGTCGGATTCAGATCCATATATATATATATATATATATATATATATATATATATATATATATATGATCATC
>JBBBDQ010000333.1:342500-362500 GCA_037127315.1 Ascarosepion bandense
GAACAAGAGTATCGGCTTATTCCTTGTTTCCACTTCAGAATTGTGTTTTCGGTTCCTTCAACTACGTATTTCTGACGTTTCCGCCTGAAATATGAAATTTTATTCTGTAATTTTTTGTACTCTACAATAGGAGTAGGTTTGCATATCGTCTGGTTCAGACTCCATCCCATTTCTTGATCAGGAGTTGTTTCCTGTTTAGAATTGTGTTTCTTCCACACAGTATATCTGACGTCTCCGCCTGAAATTTGAAAATTTATTCTGCAGTTATTATTTTTTTTTCTACCTATAAGAGAAGATAGGTTCACCTATCGCCCGGTTCAGACTCTTTTCCGGCCTTTTGAACATTAAGTTGAGATACATTTCTTTTGTCCAATTTAGAATTACATTTCCGGTTCCTTCAACTCTGTACTTATTCAGTTTTCCACTTTAGAATTGTGTTCTTTGTTCCTTCAAAACAGTATATCTGACGTTTGCGCCTGAAATCTGAAATTTTATTCAGTAATTATTACTTTTTCTTCATCAATAAATGTAGATAGGTTTGCCTATTGCCCGATTCAGACTCCATACTGCTGTCTTGAACACGAGTTGAGATTTATCCCTTGTTTCCTGTTTAGAAGTAGGTTTTTGACTCTTTCTCAAGTCTATATCCATAGTATACTTCTCATGTCTCCGACTGATCTTTGAACATTTTTCATTAATTAAATCCTAACCCTTTCAAGAATGCGTAGCCAAAAGAACTTCATTTCTTGTCTTTTTTACACTAATTACAAATACTAATTAAACTCTACACAGCAATCCTCTACCAAGATTGGCCCATCGGCCTTTTTACTGGATGAACATTAGTAAAAAAACATATAAAAACTCCAACGTATATTACCTGAAAAAAGTTGGATCATACAACGGTCGAAACGTCGTGAATACGGCGATAAAGATGAAAACAACATTCTGAGCGATGCAAATTGTGCAAATCCGATTTTTTTTAGTCTTTCACTGCTTTTTTTTCTTGCAGAATATTTTGCTTTCAAGAAGATCCGCTGTAAAAAAGGTTATCATGACAAAAACAGGTGAGATTATTTTCATACTTATTATTAATGTTATCATTTATTGGTCCCGTTTTCATGCTTTGTAGATCAAGTGACAGAAAGTCTCCCCGATACTCTAGCACTCCCCAATTAAATTAGAAATTTACTGACATGTTTGATGTGTAACTATTTGGGATTTTATTTAAAGTTATATATATATATATATATATATAAATATATATATATATATTAAACATAATCGCCATTCATTGTCTCTTATATCTTTATATCTACCGTATATGTTTAGAAATATATATATATATCTAAATATATATATATATATATATATATATATATATATAATGTTAAATATATATATATATATATATATAATGTTAAATATATATATATATATATAATGTTAAATATATATATATATATATAATGTTAAATATATATATATATATATATATAATGTAAATATATATATATATATATATAATAATAAATATATATATATATATATAATGTTAAATATATATATATATATATAATGTTAAATATATATATATATATATATAATGTTAAATATATATATATATATAATGTTAAATAAATATATATATATATATAATGTTAAATATATATATATATATATATAATGTTAAATATATATATATATATATATAATGTATATATATATATATATATATAATATATATATATATATATATATATATATATATATATAATATTAAATATATATATATATATATACTCCGAAGTTATGCAACTGGTAAATACTTATGTGTGTGTCCGCTTAGGAATACCAGGTGCTGTAAGCGTTTATTGACGAATGTGCGTTGTGGTGCGGTGGATGTCGGCTTGCAAAGAGAAATCGGTGAACCGAGTTCCAATTCCAGACGAACACTCTGCATTCACTTACGCAGTAGTCCCATTGGGAAAGGTATTTAACCGTTCCTTCCTTCCAGTTATGGGTTAAATAACTGATGTCTGCTGTTCATGCCATCTGTGGCGAGCTTCTGCACCGATTGTTTGTTATTAGCAGTTCCCAAAATTGTGGATGGTGCTATACAAGCCTTCACCACTCTCAGCAATTCTTTGTGTGGTAGTCTAACTATGTTAGACACTCATACGTCGAAATCGAAGGAAGAGTCCATAATTATATATATTCCTTTGTAAATGAGTTATTAAATTTACTGTATAAACTGAATGAAAATAGCTGAATGTTTCAACGGTGGTTAAGTATGCAGATTATGCCAGGAAGAAAAATTGGCTATGTTGTTTACAGAGAGAAATCTAAACTTATTTATAAATGGAACTTTGTCTGTGTGTGTGTGTATCCGTTACCTATAGACTCCGAAACGGCTGAACCGATTTTCTTGAAAATTTACACAGTTGTACTATAAGCGTCTGCAAGTGTTCTTAGCTAGGCTTTGTGCCGAGGTACCCCCGCTAAATATCGAAAATCGATAATTGAAAAAATCGGGTTATAGAAGGACTGGTCTGATTTTAATCAAATTTGAGGCACTCATAGACAAAGACATAAGAAACGATATTCAGAAGTTACAATGTTGCAGTTCTTACAATAGTGCAGAAAATCGATAATATATATATATATCGATACCAGGAAATTAAAATTTGACTTACATTCATTCATTTTTCTTTCAATCTACGGTTTCGCTTTAACTGGAAACTTTTATTCTTTCGTGCCAAAGTCCAATGTGTCTGAGTTCCAGAACCATGGGTTAATTTTAAAACTTTCATTACACCCGAGCAACGCCGGGCTATACTGATAGTAAATTACTAAATGAAAGAACAGAGTTTATGTCTAAGTGTAAACATACAAATAAATAACTAATTCGACCATAAAATCATGGATGAAAGTATTCTAAGGCCGTTAAGTAACTTCTCCTAATTTTGAAAACTGCGCGTTCATAAATGATCCCTGTTACGTGAGCGTTTGAAAAACGGTAAAATCAGTTATTGCAAATCGCCTGAAGACACCGAAATGTAGAAACCGATGACGTGAAGTAACTCGTTTCCAAATGAAAAATATTCAAAAGTTCTTCAATATTATTGTATTGAGCACTTTTTAGTAAAACTGTGTACTAATGCGTTTTAATTACGATAAAAAACTAACTATATATTTGATAGTTACCATCTTCTTCAACGACCAGATGAGACATATTCTTTTTCAAGATCAAAACAATTTGTACAATTTTGTAATAGTTATTTACATGTCTTAATATAAAAGTTGAATAATAGTTATTTATTGGTCTTTTTTAATTGAGCCTAGTTTTAAATTCGACGTTGCAATTTTATTTTTCGTTCTTTTATATATATCTAATTTAATCTAAACTTATTTATGAATGGAAATTTGTCTGTGTGTGTGTGTCTCCGTGTGTGTGTGACTCTCTGTGTGTGTCCGTTACCTATAGACTCCAAAACGGCTGAACCGATTTTCTTGAAAACTTACACAGTTATACTATAAGCGTCTGCGAGCGTTCTTAGCTAGGTTTGGTGTCGAAGTACCCCCGATAAATATCGATAATCGATAATCGAAAAAATCGGGTTATAGAAGGAGTGGTTCGATTTTAATCAAATTTGATACACTCATAGACAAAGGCATAGGAAACGATATTCAGAAGTTTCAAGATTGCAGTTCTTAAAATCCTGCAGAAAATCGATAATAACCCCGATATCAGAAATCGATACATCCGATATTCTATCAAATCTGATCAAAAACCGATATTCAGCCATCAATATGGCCATTTTCTCCAATTTTACTCCCGATTGGTACGATAAGTTTTCATGGACTTACTTAGGTTAGTTTATCGTTGGAGGACTTAATTGATTCCGATATTGGAAATCGATACCCCGATATCCTACCGGGTATGATCAAAACCTGTTTTCCAGACCTTTTATTTTAGTTTTTGCTTCGGGTTTGGCTCTAACTAGGTATAATTGTAGTTCTTAGTCTCAGCCATGATACCATTTATTCAGAGGACGTATTTAGCCTTCAAAATTCAGTTTACGACGAAAAACTGATTTGATATCGATTCCAGGAAATCAAAATTTGACTTACATCCATTTATTATTCTTTCAGTCTACGGTTTCGCTTTAACTGGAAACAACTATTGCATTTTAGTTTTTCGTGTCAACGTCCAAAGAGTCTGAGCTTCAGGACCATGGATTAGTTTTAAAGCTTTCATTACACCCGAGCAACGCCGGGCTATACTACTAGTATATATATATATATATATATATATATATATATATATGTATATATATAGTCATCCGCATCAGTACGATTAGAATCTCCCGTCGATTTTGGAAGGTTTTGAAAAAGCTGAGAATACCCGACAATATGCTGAATGTAATCATGTCTTTTCATATATATATATATATATATATATATATATATATATATATAAAATGGAATCTCCCGTCGATTTCAGCGTATGAGGTCTAGTCAACTGTTTAATTCGATGTAGCAAATGGGGAGTCTTCAGAACATTTCAATATGACAAATGGTACCAAACAGGCTTGCGTAATGGCACCTGTGTTGTTTGCTTTGTTCTTTTTAGTTATTCTGATATATGCTTTTGCTGATATTGGTACAGAAGTAGAATTCAAATTCAGAACAAGTGTTGGTCGCTTCAACCAGCAGCGTTTCAAAGCTAAGACCCTCATTCGACAAACTATCATTAGGGATCTTTTGTTTGCAGATGACGCTGCTCTTTGTGCAACCTTTCAGGAGGAAGCGCAACTGCTTGTAGCTAGGTTTTCCACTGCTTGCAAGGCTTTTGGTCTGACAATCAGCATCCATAAAACAGTGGTGATTCACCAACCTCGTCCCACATCAAAACAGGTTCTGGGTGTAAGGCAGCGGCCACTAGTATACAGCTTTCCCGATATACCAATCCGAGTAGATGGTAAAGATCTGAAATATGTGAAAAACTTTACCTATCTTGGACGTAAAGTTAATTGGAATGCTTCTCTTGAATTAATCGAATTGCGAATGCAACTAGTTGTTTTGGGAAACTGTGCCATCGGTTATGGGATGATAGGGGGATTAGCCTAAGGACTAAAGTACTTGTGTATAAAGCAGTTATGTTAACGACGCTGCTTTATGGATCGGAATCATGGACAGTCTATCATAATCACATCCAGAAGCTTGATGTCTTCCACAAAAATTACCTTAGAACAATTTGTGGTTTCACCCTAAACAATCAGATGTCTAATGCGGACCTATTTACGTGCTGCAGTACTAGCGGAATTGAGAGCTTTTTCATGCAATCACAGCTACGTTGGGCAGGACATGTCTTACCTATGGAAGATGACCAGATACCAAAGCAAGTGTTGTACGGCGAGCTCAGCAGTGGACGGCAGAATGTGGGTAGACCTCTGTTTCGCTTTAAGGATAAGCTGAAAATGAATTTGACATGTACAAATATTCCTCACCTTGATTTTGAATGAATTGCCTCTCAACGAATTGAATGGCGATCTTCCTGCCAGAGGGGCATCAAGCAGTTCTCTGAGACTGAGATTGACCAACTGCGCATCTGCAAGTGTCCCAGCCGATCATTTGTGCAATCTCCCTTCTTGCCTCCATTGTGGGCTTGTTTGCAAGTCTCTTGCAGGACTCAAATGCCATTTACAGTTGAGTAAGTGCAGGCATGCTACATCGAATTAAACAGTTGTCTAGACCTCATACGTCGAAATCGACGGGAGATTCCATTATATATATATATATATATATATATATATATATATATGTGTGTGTGTGTGTGTGTGTGTGTGTGTGTGTTGGTGTGTGTGAAAAGACATGATTACATTCAGCATATTGTCGGGTATTCCCAGCTTTTTCAAAACCTTCCAGAGAGCTGTACCGTTGACTGTGTCAAAGGCCTTTGTAAGGTCAATGAAAACCATATACTCGTTCTTCTCTCGGACCTTCTCAGCAACCTGGCGGAGGGAAAAGATCATATCGACAGTACCTCGATCAGCACGGAAACCGCACTGAGATTCGGGGTAGATATCGTCAACAAGGTGTTTGATTATTCTGTTGAGAATAAGCCTTGCTAAGATCTTCCCTGCAATTGATAAAAGTGAGATGCCACGATGGTTGTCACAGATGTTCCTATAGCCTTTGTTTTTTATAACGGTGTTGTATTAGAGCATTTTTGAAATTCTGAGGGACATTTTCAGTTAGCCAGATCTTCATAAAGAGACTATGAAGCTTCTTCACTAGTTCTGACCACCGTACTTAAAACCCTCAGGAGGTAAGGCGTCTTTCCCAGATTTTTTGCCTGAAGAAATTTGCTTGATAGCAGCAAAAACCTCATGTATTGATGGAAGGAAAGAGAGTTCAGGAATTTCAGGTCGCTCAGTGATATGAAAGTCTTTAATGTCACGCCTTTTGGTGATGATGTAGTCAATCAAGTGCCAATCCCTTGAACGAGGGTGCATTCATGTAGTCTTGTGGGAGTTTTTCTGTTGGAATACCGTATTGGTAATAAATACATACATATATATATATATATATATATATATATATATATATATATATATATAAATTAGAGAAAATTTTCAAAATTCAAAGGTGTCGGTCGGATGTACATTTCGACATAGGATCTCTAATAGAGACTCTACGTCACGTCAGCGACATTTTTTTTCCAAATGGCGAAGGCCCTGAGTTAGAGTGTGGAGAGGTTTTTGGTTAACAACGGTCACAAAGTGGAAAAGGACAGAGCTGGTAGTCGCGGGGTTACAGTGTGTTGAAACGGTATATTTAGGAAGGGGAGGAATAGGAGTTCATATTTTATAAAGATAGACAACTAAATGAGTTAAATTACTTTTTAAAGTTAAGATTTTGGGCTGTTTGAAGAGGTGTATTTAGGCGAGAAGGAATGGGTTTCAATATAAGATTTTAAATTTTTTTTAAAGTTTATTTGATTAAACCTTTTCGGTAGAAGCGAGTTAAATACCACTTACAGGAAGTTATCAGTTTAAAAAGTATTAGAGAAAAAATATTAGAGAAAAAAATATTAGAGAAAAAAATTTTTTATACATATATGTGTTAACCAAAGAAAAAGGGGTTTAGTAAAAGAATCCATATTTTCTAAGGATAGGCAATTAAAGGAGCTTGGGATAGGAAGGTAGGGGGTTAAAATACTTTTTAAGGTTAACGTTAGGGTAACATCTAGTCAACGGGGATTTCAATTCTAAATTTAAGTATTCGAATAATTTGCCTTGTGGCGGCACTTACTGATGAATTCCCTCCTAATATTCAGTAGCCTGTGTTGGTGGGGGTATTTTAATATTTAAATTTTTTCCAGTAAACACAGACAGCACCTATCGCGAAAATTCCTCGGAATACGGGCTGAACCTATCAGTTTCCAGCTAATTTCAGGATCCAGCCCTTCTTCTTTCTTGAATTTTATAGTCAAATTTAATTTAAATGTGATTGTTGTGATGTTGATTAAAAAATAATCGCGTGAACGCGCTCAGTCATGATTACTCTAAATTTAACCATTGTAGCTATAGAATGTTCTCCTCCTGCTGTTCTCCTCGGGCTTCTCGATAAGGTTCAGAGGAGGGTCTGTAATGTGATAGATATCGACTTGGCAGACCGCCTGCAGTCTCTCTCCCACCGGCGCGACGTGGCTTCTTCTATAAATACTTCCACGGCTTCTGCTCCGATGAACTTAGATCACTAGTGCCCCCTAAATACGGATTTGAACAAGATACTAGATTAGCAACTAGATCCCACCCTTTTACAGTGAAACCGATAAAATGCAGCCGTAACTTCTACTCCAACAGTTTCCTTCCTCGCACTTCCCGACTGTGGAATTCTCTTCCAAATGATTGCTTCCCCGACGGCTACAATCTCCAGGAGTTTAAATGTAAGGTCAATAGACACCTCCTAACACACTAACCTGCTCCCATTCTATCAAACACTCTTCCCATCTGCCCAACCCTCATCCTCGCTATCCTTACTCATCTGTCACCTTCCTCCTGACATTCCCTATGTCTAACCACTCCTTCTCTTTACCTTCCCCTATGTAGCCCCATGCGCAATAGTGGCAGTGGAATGCCTTGCTTGGGGTGAGATGATTAAAAAAAAAAAAAGAATATTTGAAAAACAAGCGTCCCAGTATAAGGGGGCTAAACAGAAATTGGCGGAAATACAAAATGCCAATAATGTTGATTAAGCACACTTCCAAACGTTGCTGCTTCACAAGTATTAAATAAAGTTGGTTGCTTGCTTTTGATAAAGAGGACCAAGTGAATTTATGGTTTTTATTTATTATTTTTCTGGTGTAGTATACTGATCATGTGCAAGTATTTTCCTGTATTGTGAATATGAACAGAAATATGTTTTTAAAGCGATAGAACTTTTATCTGATAAATGAAACGTAAGACGTCTTGATAATATGGTCGTTAAACCAACATATGCACTTTTTTGTCCGAGATACAATCTCCCAAAGGACAGTTAAACCAACATATGCACTTTTTGTCCAAGATACAATCTCCCAAAGTACAGTTAAACCAACATATGCACTTTTTTGTCCAAGATACAATCTCCCAAAGGACAGTTAAACCAACATATGCACTTTTTTGTCCGAGATACAATCTCCCAAAGGACAGTTAAACCAACATATGCACTTTTTTGTCCAAGATACAATCTCCCAAAGGACAGTTAAACCAACATATGCACTTTTTTGTCCGAGATACAATCTCCCAAAGGACAGTTAAACCAACATATGCACTTTTTGTCCAAGATACAATCTCCCAAAGGACAGTTAAACCAACATATGCACTTTTTGTCCAAGATACAATCTCCCAAAGGACAGTTAAACCAACATATGCACTTTTTTTGTCCAAGATACAATCTCCCAAAGTACAGTTAAACCAACATATGCACTTTTTTGTCCGAGATACAACCTCCCAAAGGACAGTTAAACCAACATATGCACTTTTTGTCCGAGATACAATCTCCCAAAGGACAGTTAAACCAACATATGCACTTTTTGTCCGAGATACAATCTCCCAAAGGACATTTAAACGGATTAACAACGTAAGTCTTCCCAAAACATTAGTTGACAGAGAAGTGTTATTACGTATGATTAAGTTTCGTTGTGATAAACATAGAATAATATATAATTAGATGATTTTCTTTTACTAGAATCAGTGGGGAATTTTATTACGGTAAAATAGTTTGATATGTTTTGAGTGCTTTGCGGAAATATTATGTTCTTTATTTTAATATTTCAAATATTTCGTCTAATTTGTTCATTAACGATGAAATTGAGAAACTCATTATTGATGAGAGTTTGTTTAATGTTTTATACAGTGCTGAAAATATTTTTGCGGAAGAGGTAATTGTTGCGTGGTTTATTAAATTTTGTATAATAACTGTTTTTTTTTTGTAGTCAGGATATTAATGTTTATAGTTTATAGTCCAAGTTGTTTTTATATCAGTCAGTAGTAAGTTTATTATTACTAGTCGTCTATCAATACATAAAGAAAATTGATATTTCATTATTGTTGAATTTATATGTGCAGCTATGAATAGAGTTTAAAAAAAATATTCTTGTAGTTCATGTAAAATGTTGGTACCATAGTTGAACTCATGAAAACTCCATCACGCTGTACGCAGCTTTTAAAAATTCTTTCAATACTCCGTGGTACTTAAATTTTAAAAATTTTCAATACTCGACGGCAGTGTAAATGGAATATTCGAAGTGTTTTTTTAATAAAAAGATATACACGCAATTTATAGTTGCGCACGTCACTTGAGATCTCTGAAAAACGATATTTTTATTCAAAACAACGAAAAATAAATTACATTAAACTCATACATGTATGTAAATTTCCATAAATATATAGATATAGATATATAGTATATAGAGTCAGTAGTGGTTGCTCCCTCTGTTATTCTGGCGCGAGTAGTATGTTTATATATTTATTTACTTGTTTGCATACTTTTTTTTTACTTGTTTTAATTTTTTTATTTATTATTTTTAGTTTTCGATGTTTAATTAATTTATTTTTGTGGATTTGTTATATATATATATATATATATATATATATATATATATATATATATATATATACAGGATCAAGTATCTAACCAAATAACATACTGCTTTAAAAGTTTAAAACAGCAACAATTATCGAAGCGTTTTCTGGATTTGAGAACAACCTAATGTGAATTATTAATGGATTAACCTTCCAAAAGAAAAATAATCTCTTTAAAAAATCTGGATAATCTTGTTAAGCACACACGAGAACACACGAGATCGAATACAGGATGAAAAACAAAGTAGTAATAAACACGCCAATTAAAGCCGATAGATATAACACCAGTCACAAAACAAAACCGTCTACCACTTTGGCGAAAGTCAAACTAATGGTCATGTCGACGCATACTTAGATAAACCACATACTAAAGCAAACTGATATCATAAGACCGTAAAAAGGCCCCAACTACCAATCATACATATATATGCCATAAACACACACACACACATACATACATGCTCTAAAACACTCACACACACGCACTCATTACAATTAATGACAGTAGCAGCAGCCAAGAATGACCATTCGTTGAAAAGCGCGAACTCCTACCATTGTGAAGATGAGATATTAATCTCGAAATATTAATGTATAATAAATTGGTAATACCCAACGACTTCTTTAGCTTTTTTACTACACGCATTGTAATAGCCTTAAAAAACAAACTATATATATATATATATATATATATATATATATAGTACCAAGTATTTAACCAAGAAAAAATACGGTTTTAAAAGTTTAAAAGCAGCACCAGTTATCGAAGCGCTTTCTGGATTTGAGAACGACCTAAGGGGAAATTATTAATGGATTAACTTTCCATAAAAAAAAGACATCACTTAAAAAATCTGGATAATCTTGTTAAAAACATTAATAGATCCGATAATATTTATGTTAAATCAGAATAAAACTTTTATAAGTTATGCCCCAAGGATTATGACACCTTAATTACAAATATTTTAATCAGAAGTTATAAATTAGTACCAATTTCAGTCTGGTTGATAATATTAACTTCGTTGGCAAATCCATTACTGACAAATTATGTATAAGTGATCGGGTCGGTAAACTACAAACTAAAGAAGCCTATGTTTTATTGAAGGACCATAAACCAGACTTTACAGCAATGCCATCTACAAATAAATCTTACTAGAACAGAAGTCGGTAGAATCAGCAAAACCATTTTGGAAAAAATCAACCAGTTTATTAAAAGCACCGCGGATGTTATTAACTGGTTTAAAGGTATCCAGAATAAAAAAAATGCATATTTATATAATTTGATATAATGGACTTTTAACCATATATTTGTAACGACTTTTTCACTCTTTGGACTTTGCACAGGAATACTCCAATATTTCGACTAAGGTCTCTGATGGATATTTTGATATTTCAATGGGTTCTTTGGATTCTTCTCAGGCTCACATCTATGGGGACTATATATTCTTAATAATTTAACTGCTTACGGTTGTGTGGATACAGATAGTATGGGTCTTTATAAAGAGGATTCATTACTGATTGTTAAAGATTTTACTAAAATACAGTACATCATATTAGTAAAATAATACACAGGGAATTAAAAGGTTTAGGTCTTAAAGTAAAAATAACCACCAACATTAAACATGTACACTTTTTAGATGTTAGTTTAGAACTTAACAATTATATTTTCCAAACTTATCTGAAGGTTAACTCTAACCCAATTTATATAAATCCTAATTCTAATCATTCCCCATCAGTAGTTAAACATATACCATCGTTTATTGAATCTAGACTCAGCAATAAGTCATCTAACAAAGTAATCTTTGATCAGCATAGCAAATTTTATAATCCTGCCCTTTTTAGGGTACAGCTATCGAATTTTGGAATCTTATTGGCAATGATTATAATAAAAAAATAAAGATCTAGAAAATTAATCTGGTTTACACCTTCTTACAATATGATGGTTAAAACTAAATTGGAACAAAAATTCTTAAATCTTATTAATAAACACTTTCCCAAAACTAATCGTTTTAGTAAAATATTCAATAAAAATACTCTCAACCTTTTGTTGTACGGATAATCTCGAAAAAATAGTTAAAAACACAATACCAAAGTCCTCAACGAGTATAGAAATACAAAGCACTTGGTGCCTTACAATGCTTAGATGGATTATACCAAATGGATTATGCCAGAAGTTTTGTATAAGTAGTTTCATGTATGTGGTTATGAGGATCTGTGAAGTTTTGTCGTGTACCTTTTTGTGTTTTGCTTGTGTATTTGCATGGGTATATATGTACTCACGTTTATTTGTCCACACACTGAAATATGACTGCGTATAAATTGACTTCGTTGATTCTAGGCTCTTGTTACCATGTGAGATCACTCTTAAATGTATCCAATATTGTAGCCTCTACAGACGATTTGCAAACCTTTGTTTTGAAATTTAATGGACATATTGACACGTTGATATATACAAAATTTTAAAATTTATGTTTGGGGATGTGTGTGCCTATATATATCTGTACATGTATATGTGTGCCTGTGTGTGTTCGCGTGTATATATACTCGTCTATTTGTCCGTATGTAAATGTCTTTAGATTGGAATATGTGTACACCCAGGTCTTTTACTCGTTTAATATCTAAGTAATTTTATTATCTAAATCTAATTTTTTGTTAAACTTAGAATTCAAAATTCGTAATAAAAATGAAACAAAGTGAATGTAATAGTCGATTAATAACGCTGATCTTTATTTTAATCAAATATTAATGCTAATGCCCAATAAATCATTTTTAGTGTCTGTTTTGATTTGCCCCCTCTATGTAACAATGCCTCCCTATAAAGGGGATTTGGCTAGTTTTTTTAAAACTCTCCAATTTAAAATAAACATCATGACTTGTTAAGACACAGATAGTGTCAAAACAAAATGGTTACTTTTTTAGTGATACAACATATTTATCTGATATTTATATATATGTATATATATATATATATATATATATATATATATGAGGTGAAACAAATATTCGTACACATGAAAAATTATATTTTAATGATTATAAAACCCTTAACTGAAACAAAATTTGATATATTTTATGTATAAAGATACATACTACTAAAAAATTATAATAATCTCAAATAATTTTTATTCTAACAGAAATTAATGCATTATTTTCATTTTAAGGGGTGAAAAATATTCGTACAAAACAACAAAAGCATATTAATTTAATTTAATACTTTATGGAATATTCTTCATTCAGTTCAACAGCTACCAGTCTATTCCTGTACGTCAACACAAGATAAAATCGTCGCTGATGGTGGATGTTTTTTTGTTACCGTCCTTATAAATTCTCTGAAGATGGCTTATGTGAGTCGAAAGCTTAGAACCATCTTAATAAAAAATTATCCAAATGTTGGAGAATTTTTGTCTATTTTCAACTGAAATTAAAGCCAAAATAAGATGTTTAGAACGGCGCATAATTAAACATAATAAGCATTCATTGTCTCCTATATTTAACAGTATATGTTTAAATATATATATATATATATATATATATTTGTGTGTGTGTGTGTGTGTGTGTGTGTGTGCGTGCGTGCACGCGCGTGCGTGTGTGTATTTTATGAAAAAGTTTTTTCATTTATATATCCGACTTATTTATTACTTCGATATTCCTATTTGAGCGCATATTTTTCTAATGGGACCCGCACGCTTGGGTTTCTGTTTCTATCTCTTTATAAATGATTTTTATTTTTCCCATATTTTTGTTTTTAATTTATTTTCTTTATCCTTAATCTAGAGTAGGCCGAGTCTTTTTGTTGAAATAGTTGAAAGAATACTGGCAAAATGGCCGTTGAATCATTGGAACAACAACAAACAATGATCCACCCGATAAAAGCGAAGAGGCGGGATCTCCCATCTCGAAAAGTGTTTACAGAAACCTAAACAAAAAAATGCTAGACACGCGATGCTGTGGCCTGGATGCACTCAGCATAGTGCAAAATAAACTTTGCAGAGTTCTTTGAAAAAGTCAAGGGTTATGTCATTTTATCAAAGATGGTTCTTTTCGTTAAGCACTCACAAGCTGGAAAATTTTGTCAAAGGACATTGTCTGTATTTGAGGTTAACAAACGCCTGCGAAAAATGTTTTCTGTCCACGAAAGAGAAAAGTCACATATTGAAGAGAAGTGTTTTTATGGAAAACATACTGCTGTCAACTCCAAAAGGTTGTATGGTGGTATTGAGAAGGAACTCATAACCAAGGACCTCATATTCAGCACGGTTTATGGAGCGAAATTGGAGGACAAACGTAGTATTCGTTGAGGGTTCAGCGCAAATACTAAAGAAGCATCTAAGAGTATATCGGCCCAAAAATAATGGATCTCTTCTCCAACCAGAAAATGAGGTTTTGTTATCATATTAAACAAGAAATCCATCGCTTGCATTTACATCCATCGGGTTATTGGGAATTCGACGCGTTGGTAGTGCGGACAGACTGGTCATCTGGCTCTTTCTTAGTCAGATAAGAAAAGGTTCCGAGTTCAGTCCATCAAAATCACTCTCTGCCTGATACTGCTCGCTCTGTCCATGCTACCAATTTGAACCGGCTAAGTCTACTTTGGAACATAACATGCTCGTTCGACGCCCGCAAGTGGCGTCGAACGAGCATGTTAGTCCTTTTTTTCATTTAATTCTTCTTTTCATTTAAAGAAATGAAAAGAAAAATTGCTGGTCAAAATTATGGGTGGATGGAAGTGCCAGAGAGCGGGCCTTCACTCTTCAAACCTTACTTTGTTTTCTCGCTATGACAATCGATATTTATAAAATTCCTGACAGCAATGTTCTCGAAATTGATCTTCTTAACTAAGCCCAATCATTAAAGATTCCTTCCTTTCAAAACAAGACATAGCCACTTCAAGCAAAAGGGAGGGGTGTTGGAGCTTTTGGGTATCCTTGTATACAATATTTATTTTGTAAACTATACAAAAAGTGTCACACAAAGTCGAAAAGACGGTGGGTAGAGGGTGGTACTCACTATTTTATACATAGCTAAACACTATTACGACCAAATCACTATTTAACAATTTGCCCATTCATCACAAGAACCCATCCATCACCTCCCAATCCTTTACACACCACAATGCCACATATTTACAAGGGGAACCTAAAAAAGTGGAAACAACCTATGATATTAAAAATACATACAAAATATATTAAAGGTTTAATGAAAAATTAATTTAGGAGGGGGGATGAAATACCCATATACAAAGTAAAATACAACATAATTAATGTAAACAAATGTTAGTAAGGCCCGTCCATCCCACATAAAAGAGATGGGGGAGAGTAATAGTAAGGCTAGGAAGAATGTCCCTCACTATCCCCGCCAGCAATGTGTCTTCCAACAACGCACGTCCGAGAAAGATCACCCTTGAGGTGAGCTTGTGGCTCAACAAGTACGGCATTCCAAGGTCCCCATGACACGGACGTTGGACAGACACGATTGTCGACGTAATTTTTGCGTCCTCACTACAGAAGGGAGAATAGCAAATACTCGATAGCCTTCCTACGTCGTTTACAAAGTGGAATTACAGACAACCGGTAAAGGATAATAGGAAAGTCATATGTAACACACGTCTCAGCCATACCCTTTAAGGACAAATTTCTTTGACGCCAAATCTCGACCGACGCCACGACCTTTGCCAGTACTTCAGACCAATGTTTATCCAACAGGAGCTCGGGCCCAAACCACACTCCAAGAATGCGGACAGGGCCGTCCGTCCAGTCGAAGGGCTCCGGAAGGGTAGCAGCCTTCCAGGCACCTAACCGCAAGCCTGACGACTTGTCGCGGTTAATCTTGGTCCCTGTGACCTGTTCGTACCGTTCAAGCGCCTTCTCAAGGACACAAAAGTGAATAAGTCATCAGCGTACTCGGAAACCCTGGCTCTAACACCACTAGAGACAGCGATTCCATGTACGGCAGGACTGCACGCCCTATCCCTTAGCCGGTGAAAGAGGGGCTCCAACGCCAAAGCATAAAGTAAGGGCGATAATGGACAACCCTGTCGGACCGACCTAGACAGCGCAAAAATGCCCGAGAGCTTCCCGTTTACCTGTACCACATGGGGACTGATACAAGAGGCTAATCTAGCGGCAGAAGTCGGGTGCAAATCCGACGGCCTGCAGGGCAGCCACCAGGTAACGATGGTCAACCCTATCAAATGCCTTAAACTGCTCTAAATTGATCAGCGCGGCTTCTTCGCCGTGTATTACACTCTCTGTGATCGTGCGGATCAGATTCAGGTTTCTCTGAATTGTTTCGTCCTTCACAGCACGTCTGCTCAGGTCCCAACGGAGACTCGGCAAGTAATTGCAAACGATTCATCTGGATCTTGGCCAAAACCTTTAACTCTGTGTTTAGCACCCTCTCAAAATCCTTGGCTTTTCTCAACAGCGTGATCACACCCCTGGTGAACCGGTTGGGGATGGACACCTTCCGGAACCAGTTGTTGAACACGACATTCAAAATCAGGACAAAGATGTGAGACAGTCTCAAGTACAATTCATAAGGCAAACCATCCAAACCTGGCGACATTCCTCAGCCGACCTTCTTCAAAGCCGCGTAGACTTCGCCCTCCGTAATCTCTCCCTTGCAGCTAGTGGCATCAGCCGGGAGAAGTCAGCCAAATAGCTGCAAAACTCCTCATCACAGAGACCAGACTCCTTTGTAAACAGGATCTCGAAATGCCGCCAAAACGCCTCGCACATGTCGTCGGTCGACCGAAGAGTATGCCTTTCCGGGTCTCGTACTTCTCGAATTTACCAATCGCCGCCTCGACGAATCTCTTCCTTGCGCCGTTCTGCGCCCATGTTCACAGCTTTGGAAGACATCTTGCTTAATCTATATCTAATTACATGGCCCATGTAACACTCGCGAGTCGAACGCTCCAGAATCTATCTTTAAACGTCTTCACATTTTTAGCCTTATCTAGTTTAAACCGTTAGCTATATTCGGTGATGAAAGACCTAATCTTATTCTTAAGACTCTCCCACCGCTTATTCCCAATGACTTCCCTATTTAGCACCCGCTGCACTACATTAACTAACTGGCGCCGGAAGTTCCAGTAAGTACACGTTGAACTTCCAATAAGTACCCCTTCTAGGCTTATTTTCTAAATCTAGATCGAGTAGCCCAACCAGTGGAATGTTGGACAATCTAAAAGATCTAAGTCGGCTTCTCTGGCTAACATTCTATCCAGGTAGCTAACCACCAGGGTAGAAGTCCAACTATTCACCCACATCCACATCTTCCCACCCGATTGATCGACCCGGTATATATCAACGAGCCTGAACTCGTCGTTCAGATCAACCAAACTGCGACCACACACCTTCCCGTTAGCTCCACGCCCCTCTATTCCACTTGGGGTACAGGATGGCATTCCAGTCACCCACTAAGACGAGTCGCGTTGAATCCACCAGGAAGGGCCCCAACCGCCGAAAAAACGAGACGTGCTTCTCCCGGTCGTTGGGCGCATAACCCGCAGTCAGTCGAAACGAGTTGCTTTTCACTGAAATAGCTGCCACTATCAACCAGCCCTCGGCACTGACATGGACAAGGTCCACCTCCTCTAGCCAGTCGATCCCTATATGCTGAATAGACGACAAAGCCATTGGACAGCATAAAGGCATTGGCACCGAAAACAAAGTGATTCTCTTGGATCTCGGCTACATCCACACCGAAAAACAAGAGGTCCCCAAAGCAGGCGAGCAGCGTTACTCCGATTAATAAGCATTTAAACTGGCTAACTTGATTGACATCTTTTAAATCTGAAAATAGTAAAGTAAAAAATTACTCTAGTCACATACGGGGCAAAAATCTATGGTAGTAGGGAACCCGACGGCCTGACCCAAGCTTCCAAATCTAATATCGGATGTAATTCGTCCGTCCTGGACAATCCCAGCGACATCCGTAGGTAATGCTAGCTTTGCTGATCTATATAATGAAAGGTGGAGGATGACAAGGACCATCCAGCACAACAAATAGATAATTATCTCAAATGTGGTGTCCCTATTTGGCACATCCTAATTTTAGGGAACGCTTCTGTTGCTCCTTCTATAAAATCTCATACTCTCAGGTTGCCTCCGGTGTTACGTACCAGTGTCAGCACTCCGGTGACGAAGGGAAAATTATTTGTGTCATCAACTGATTAGCCGTCTACAACGGATAATTTAAATAACGTCCTTAATAATGCCTTCCCTTGAGAGGGGAGGTCTCTTTCTTGTACCGGTCTGTCAATCTGGCAGACTTTTTCAGTTTTGTAAATTAACTCCCGTTTTTTCTTTATCGTGTCTGATTTCGGGGAGGGTCTATCTAGCTTGGTGGAGTGTCTATCTAGTTCGGGGAAAGGTTCGAGTGATGTTGGAGTGGTTTTGGGAGAGGGAATAGGAGAGAGAGTGGGGGAGTGAGTGAGAGTGGGAGAGGGAGTTGAAATTATTCGCACAGGAGAATACGATTGACTTAGCAGGCGAAGCAGGAGTGGATTGGACCTTGGCAGCAACCAGGGTTCTTTCTGCCCTGCTCCGATCTGCCTTTTTTTCTTTTTTGTTTGTTTTTTCTTTTTCTTTTTCATCCTCCGCCCCTCTTGTCACCTCTCCTCTTCATGCCTAAAGAAGAAGGCCTCTGGTGCTCCAGTCGCTGTCGACCAAATACCCCGTAGCCTGACAATTGTAGTTCCGCAATGCCTGTAATGGGCCTAGTAGCGGCACGGTCTAGGGACTCAAAAACCCATGTGGGTCTCAGCACACATCCACTCAAATTGAGAAGCCTGCCTCAGGTGTGCTTAAGGACAAGGGTGACGGAGATTGTCGTGTCGTTACTAGAGGCAAAGGGAAGAGCTGAGCTGTAGTGCTTCAGTCCCTTGAAGCTCCTAGGAATGACATTGACAGACCCACTCCCTCTGACAGCTCTAAAGGCGACGCCCCGGCAGCCCACCAAGACTCTACTTTATCCAACCTCCGAAAGCAGGCAGAGCCCAGTTGGGAAAAACACAGCAGCTGAGGAGACTGAAAAAGACTTACAAATCTGCAGTAACAGTTTCTGCCCCAGCTTCTTCTTCTCAATCAAAACACATGGCCCCACCACAATGACAAGATCACTGACCCCCACCCCTTCAAAAATGACTGTATTCAAGAAACTGTCACCAGCCTTTTCTCCAGCCCCTTCTTATGTTTGGTTTCCAGTCCCTTCTGCTTCGCCGGATGTTTCCCCTACCCCCACTCCGACACCTATTCCTTCTCAATCCACAATTAAGGACTCGTCGAAAAGGCAAAAGAAAATATAATGTGTTTATAAAGTGGGGCAATTAACCATTCCAAAATGCTTAAAACGTTGTGGAAGTTTACCAAAATATAAGAATGTAGAAGACCCACGCACCTTCCCAAGGCAAAAAGAATTTTAACGGCGGTGAGATCAGGTGCGGTGTCTAGTCAAATATAGAGCATGTTGTGAGAACCGGACGATTCCATTCCTATGAGCCCCCAATTGTGTATTTTACCGAGGAGGATCAAGTAAACCTATAATAGTTTTGTTGTGCGAGGACCCCGATTTATGTTCACCCCTTCCTTTAAGGAGCTTTAAAATTAACTTTCCCCTGGACATTGTTGGACTGTCCCATAATGTCACTATCAAAAGTGGAAAAGGTCTCGGCTCAATGGGACATGCCGTGGGTGTCTTCTCCCCGGCCATGTTCAATGCAGAAGAGCGACTCTAATCGGTTCGATAATGGCAATTTGGTTGGCTAGTTTAAAAGCCCGGGGCCAGAGATCGGAGTCTTTTAGAGCGAGACTCACTCGGGTTGGATATATGTTGTGTGCAGGAGACCCGGTTTTCAACTCACGATTA
>JBBBDQ010000333.1:367500-370000 GCA_037127315.1 Ascarosepion bandense
ACACTCCCTCCAAAACCCCAATAAACAAAACAAAGCAAAAAAAAAAAAAAAAAAAAGACTTTCCAGTCGTCTTGGTATGAAAATAAACTATTTCCGAAGGTCTAACCCCTGATCGAGAAAATAGAGTGTGGAATTTTAAAAGATTTAGTAATGTACAAATATACATTTTTATATAGGTACCTTTATTCAATTTTTGATATCTAAGTTTTAAATTGAATTTTTAAAAATAAAGAATTTTTCTTGAAACTTTAATTTTAGCTTAATTGAAAGCTAAATGATTAAATTTACTTTTTCCACTAAGAAAAATACTGTTGTATTTTAAACAGAAAATACATTCATTGGAATCAAGAAATTTGTTTTTTTTTAAATTTTTTAGCCATTTTTTGAGCGATCGATATATTTACAAATAAAAGTGAATTCTCGGTTTTAAAAACGTTGTCACAATAAAATATACATCTCTCACTCTATATTTTTGAAAAATTATCAAATTTAAAATAATCTGATTTAAAACAAATATTACTTGTTTATGGCATGAAATTTAGAATAAAAGTATTTCTTATTCACAAAGGTCTGACTCATTGAGCTATCAAGTAGGCGATGACAGCACCTACCAATCAATCTGGAAGTATGGTGACCAAAAGCTGATATAACCCAGTTTAACATTTCGTAATGGGAATAACTCTTAAAACATGTGACTTTTAATGATAAGTGTCTTATAAGTTTCGATAATAAAAGAAAATGAGCAGTTTAATATAATCAAAAAGAAAAATTAGAAATTATTTTAAAATTTTTAATTCTAAATGATTTGTATTAAGCTTATGAATTTTCGATTCGTAAATAAAATTTATTCATAATAAATTAATAACCAACGACACTAAGTAACTAGAAGTAATTTAAAAAGATGTTTGAATTATAATTAGCAAAAAAAAGAATGAAAACAATTCTTATAAAAATTCATCGAAATTTTTTTCTTCTTCCGAACATGATATCCTAAAATTATATTATTTATAAAATCACTTAAAAAGCTTTTTTATTAAGCTTGAGGAATTGTTCATTAGTGCATGCTAATAAAAGTCGATATTGAGGTCAACAATTATTATTATTATAATGAAATAAATATAAAGTTTTACAGAAGTGAACGTTTACTATTTTTTTTAATCGTTTCACCCGAAGCAGGGCGTTACTGCAACTGAGGCACAGGGGGCTACATAAGAGTAAAAGTTTAGTCAGGAGGAGAGTGAAGATAAAAATGAACCAGTTACAAGGTGGGTCAGAGAAAGGGCAAGAGAAGGATGGGAATACAAATGTGATGCCACTTGCGAAGGTAGAGTGAGAAAGTAAAAGAACGAGATACACAGGGTGATGTAGAAAGAACGAAGGAAGGACTGGAAAAGTGGATAAGAGATGGAAATTGATATTGCATTTAACTTCCTGGACGTTGTAGATGTCAGGGAAGCAAGTATATGGAAACCAATTCCACAGGCGAGAAATGCGAGAAAAAAAGCTGTTGAAGTAGAATTGTCGGTTGCATTTGGTAGATTTAACCATAAATGGAACTTGTTGCTATTCTGGTTGCTCGAGTAAATTCTTGTAGAGGGGGGAGCAGTGATCTAAGTTCGTCAGAGCAGAAGCCATGAAAATATTTGTAGAATAGACAAAGGGAGGCCACATTCCGCCGGTGAGAAAGTGGCAGGTGTTTAGCTGCCAGGTCGGGACTGATCACTGTCGGGAACACTGAGATGAAAAGTAGTGGCAGCTGATCAAATATGACAACAGTATTCTACGCACGGTCGAATGTTTAATTTGTATATGTGCATAATTGATTCAGGTGGAAAAAAAAAACTTCCTGGCCTAACAAAGTGACCTAACCTTCCTTACAGTGGATTTAGCTATTGATTGAAAGTAATGTTTCCGCTTAAGGTTGGAAGAGAGGTTGAGGCCGAGGAGGTGCAGTATGTTGCTTTCTGGGGGGGGGGCTCGCTGGGTCTATGCTTATGGGGGGCAGGAGAGACTGCCTGTGATGTTTGACAGATAGCAGCTTCGTTATAGCAGCATTAAAGTTTGCAAGCCATTTCTTATCCCAGGCTACCACAGAGCGGAGGTTTTTCTCAAGATCAGCAGCGAGGTTATGTTTGGCCGCCTTGCCAGATTTCTTACTGATGAGGGGGTAAATAGTGGTGTCATCTGCGTAGATGCCTTCTTGGCATTTCATCACTTAGAATGTCATCACGTATGAAGATCAGAAAGTGCATCAGCCATAGAATAGAACTCTAAACGACGCCAGCCTTTGCGTGGTAAGATGAGGCGGTGTTAACTCAAATCCATCAAACACAAAAGTATATATACCGAACAGATTGTACAAAATGTTCAGTAAGTGCATCGGTGAAACATCCAGAACCATCAAAAATGAATATATGAGTTCCGCAGAGACATGCTGCATAACAACACATTAAACGCATTGGTAGTTTACCGTAATACATCTGGTCACAATTTTGACTTA
>JBBBDQ010000333.1:375000-462500 GCA_037127315.1 Ascarosepion bandense
GTACTCCATGCACGGATGAATGGTTTATTTGTATATATGCAGAATGGATTCAAGCGGAAAAACATCCTGGCCTGACACAGTGACCCAACCTTTCTAGCAGTGGATTTAGCTATTGATTCAATGTAATGGTTTCACTTGAGATCGGAAGAAACGGTTAAGCCGAGGAAGCGCAGTGTATTGCTCTTACGGAGACTCGCCTGGTTCATGCTTATGGGAGGGAGAAGTAATTGCCTGTGATGATTGACAGACAGCAGCTTCTTCTTAGACGCATTGAAATGTACAAGCCACTTCTTACCCCAATCCACCACAGAATGTAGATCCCTCTCAAGATCAGCAGCGAGTTTATGTTTGTTCGCCATGCCGAATTTCTTACTGATGCGGAAGTAAATTATGGTGTCATCTGCGTAGAAGCCGATTTGGCACTTGATCTCGTCTGGAAAATCATTTATGAAAATAAGGAAGGTCGTCGGGCCTAGGATAGCGTCCTGAGGGCCACCAGCGTTTGTACAGTAGGATGTGGAGGCATGCCCATTCAAGACGACTTCATTATGCGGTATTGTAGAAAAAATTTGATCAGATCAAGCAAGCGTCAGGTAATACCGTAACGCCGTATCTTGCATAGAAGGTCAGTGTGCCAAAACCTGTCAAAAGACTTGAAGGTGTCCAGAGCAACAGCACGAGCCTCACCGGAGACCTCAAGGGCCTGGAACATGTACTTGGTGATGGTCGTTAGCATGTCGGCCATGGAAATGGCGAAGAATAGTTTATGGGCAGTAAGATGTTGAACTATTTCAGCATTAATAATGGCCTCGAACATTTTCCCTAAAATTGGTAGAAGGCTGATAGGGCGATAGTTGGATGGGTCTGAGGGTTCACCAGAGTTCTTAAATACACGAACGACAGAAGAGGACTTCCAGCATGAAGGAAAACAGGAAGCAAAAAGCAATAATTATAGAGTTTAGAGAGGACAGGGGAGATTTCAGCGGCACATCTGTTAAAGACAATCACCGGGATCCCATCACCACCGCTCGCCTTACAGGGGTCAAGTTTTGATATTAATCAAGATACTATTGTCGGAGTAACGTATACAGTTTAGCCTCAGTTCTAATAGGGAAGTCTGGTGCGGGTACTCCAGATGAATCAAATGTGGAGTTGGATGAGAATCTGCGAGCAAAGCACTTGGCCTTGTTCGCTAATGCTGTGAGGACATCAAATTCCTTAATCAAGGGAGGGATAAAAGATATGCTCTTGTTCAGCAATCGTTTGCATAACCACCAATAGTCCTTAGAGTCGAACTTGCGGTCAGCTCTGCGCTGTCTCATTCTCTCAGTAAACAACCGCTTGGTGTCATTCAGGATCCTCTTGCACTCATTACGAGCAGACGTGAATAGGAGCTTATTGTGTTAGATGGATGTCTCCGAAATAGTCGAAAGTAGTGGTTCCCGTGAGTAATGGCGGCCGAACAGGTAGGAGAGAACCAAGGGGAGGAATGAGATTTGAAGCAAAACTTCCTGATGGGTATGAAGGCATCAATCCCAGCTTTCACCCAGGAAGAAATCTCAGAGGCACAGGCATCAACTGGAAGATTTTCCCCAAGGGACGTCGTATAGGAAATCGCGAAAGGCGTCCCAGTCGGCTCTCTCTCTCTCTTTCTCTCGGTCTCTCTCTCTCTCTCTCTGTATATATATATATATATATATATATATTCGAAAAGTGTCGATGATGCTACACAAGCCTTCACCACTCTAAACAATTCTTTGTGTGGCAGTCTAAGTGAGTTAGACACTCATACGTCGAAATCGACGGGAAAGTCTACATATATATATATATATATATATATATATATATATATATATATATATATATATATATATATTTGAGAGGAAAACATCTAAAATTAACAAGTATTTTTTCGATTTCTCTGAAGCAAACGATCAAAACGGAATAGTCCATTGATTATGAAGTGCAAGTAACGTCCTACCCTGACACACAAAATGTCTAAGAAACGAGTTATATGATATTTTGTAGAATGTTCTTTTAGCGTTAGCTTTTAAATAAACATAAATAATATACTCAAAATATGAATTTAAACCATTTTCTTGTAAAAACCACAGCATTCCCAGAGAACACATTTGTAATTTAGAAAGAAAATATGAAATAAATTTCTTAATATTAATAATTAATCAAATAAATATTTTTCACTTTCAAGTAAAGTCTTACGGGCTTACCAATTTATATTCTTTTGGTAATCTTTTCAAAAAGAGGGCGGAAGGAAAGAGGTCAAGGACTTCACGGAATATCAAATTTCCATCGAAAAATATTAAAATCGAAAAAGAACAGTTGAAACTTATGAGACATATTATGAACAATCTTCACTCATGACTCAAACAGACATGACTACTCAAGCGTGCATCACATATGGCTTTTAACTGACTGATGTATATTTACATAACATATACGAACTGGGAGAAAGTAAAAGAAGAGTAACTTACCATATTGTGGTGAATCGAAATTTATAACAGCAAAATAACAACTTCAACAAAGAAGGAGTTAACCATTTATGGCCACACGTACTTCAGAGCACAATCGAAAACAAAATACATAAATATATGCAAAATGTTTTAAATATATACTACCAGAAAATCAACTGCATAAATCGCAGACAGATTACACTAAGACCAAGCAGCCTTTCTTTTTCAAAAACAGACATTTTAAAAGTGTATATAATGACATTTGTTTTTATTTTAGCATTTTATTTTCTCATTTGTTAACAGAACACATTCAGATTATTATTTGAAAGTTCTTGAGAACCTATGAAAATAGAAGGAAAGGCTGCTGGGTCTTAATGTAATATGTCTACAATTCAGTGTTTTGATTTCCTAAAAAATGTCTTCGTTTTCGTTAGAATAAGAAACAAAGTAGAAATATATATTTCGAGATTTGGAAGAAATGTGTTCAAAAATACTATCCGGGTGTGGTTTGATCAGAATGTCATACTTGGTCGAGCGGTCAAAAGCACGTCAGATAGAATTACAGTTTCTCCGAAGGGACGCGGATTCTAATCCGATGGGCGGATATTTGTCTAACAAGATTTATTGAATATTCAGGCCGGTAGATGTCAGTAAATATACTGTTTAATAATAAAAATCAAAGCACCTACTAAATATGAAGTGTAAACAAATAAATTAAAAATATGTCGGATTTAATCTATTTCAATATATATATATATAGTTTTAGTGCAAAGAATGCAGACTTCGAAGTTTCGTGAGGACACCGTTATGATGTCTTCACACATCGAGGATGTTTTTTTCTGCTACTTGAATATCAAGCATTTTGCGAGAAAAAGATACTTGCCAAAATGACTTTTATCAGTAAAACTACAGAAAACCAACAATCGTGGCACACAAAACTATCACAAAACAACAGTATATATATATATATATATATATATATATATATATATATATATATATATATATATATAAACGATTGGAGAGGAACAGAACACTGATTCTTCTATGTATATGATAAGCAACACAGAATGGGGATGATCATGGTTCTCCATAATGTCCTATACTTTGTATCAGTCAGTCAGTTAAGTGCTATACGTGGTACACGCTTGAACGATCATGTCTCGAAAGAGACATAACTGACTTGGTAGAAGATTATCCCGCAGTAGGTTGCCATTACATTCTGTGCTAGACAGTCTATAGAACCAAATCTGTCCTGTTATTTAACCTATAACTGGAGGGAAGAGACAGATTAATACCTTTTCCAAGGGTATTTGCGCGTAAGTGAATGCAAGGAATTCAGCTGGAATTCGAACTTTTTATAACTTAGTAATATTTGTCTTTTTTACTATCCTTCTCGTCCATATAAAGGATAATTTGATAGATTCATTTCACAGAATTATTTGTCGGCCCCTCCCCCCTCTCTCTCTGTATATATATGTGTGTGTGTGCGCGCATGCATATATATATATATATATATATATATATATTTCTGAATTTAAATAAAATTCCTACCCTAGTTTCTTTTCTTAAACCTTCTCTATCGCTCACATGTTCCGTCCATGGCGTCCTTCTGTAGAACTGTGTCTCTCTTGCCTCAATGTTTTTCTTCATCTGGAAATTGTTTACTGGTATAGCGAATGATAGATATTATGCAGCTGATTAGCACTCTTTTGTTTCTAGTAAATATTTTCTTGCCTTTATTGTTTTTTAACGAGAGGAAATTAATATTGAGAATCAGGAAGAGATAACTGACGTTCCTGAGACATGCACTGAGGAAGGATGGCTTGGAGAACCTGATACTAACAGGCCAGATAGAGGGGAAAAGTGACAGAGGAAAGCAGCGGATAACATATTTAAAGGGCCTGCGCAGGATGATGACAGAACGGGGTTACGACATGTTTCAGGAGAAAGCGTGCTAAGAGTCACTAGGGATAGGGAGACATGGGAAGCCATGATCGCTAAGTCCTGAAGGGACAAGGCATATAGAAGAAGAAGAATACTAATTTTGGAGAGCATCTTCTGATTACGGTGTCATATTTTTAAGTCGTCTGTTAAAACATAACCCAGATATTTGTACTCCTGTCATTGATTGATTACAAATTTAATTCACATAGATGAATTATTTTATATAATACTAATAATATCACGTACACACTCACAATCGCAGACACAAACACTGACATAGATACACACTCAAACACATTTACGTCCAGAGACAGACATTTGGATAAACATATTCATGTTCTTAGAAGATTGTGTTCAATTTTAATTCATATATTGACGACGTTTCGGCTGTTGTACGATCCGGACTTCTTCAGGTGATGTATGCTGGATTTTTTTAATCGAAACCTTTATTTAATACACGGTAGTTCTTACTCTTCTCCGGTTTTGTGAACAGGAGTAGCGACTTATTCCTTGTTTCCAATTTAGAATTGTGTTTCCGGTTCCTTCAACTATGGATTTTTGACGTTTTCCCCTGAAATCTGAAATTTTATTCTGTAATTGTTGTTTACTCTGCGAATAGGAGTAGGTGGGTTTGCCTATCGTCTGGTTCAGATTCCATCACATCTCTTGGACAGGAGTTGTTTCCTGATTAGAAATGTTTTCCTTCAACACAGTATGTCTGACGTCTCCGCCTGAAACTTGAAATTTTGTATTGTAGTTATTATTTTTCTCTACCAATAAGAGAAGA
This sequence comes from Ascarosepion bandense, assembly GCA_037127315.1. Lineage (NCBI taxonomy): Eukaryota > Metazoa > Mollusca > Cephalopoda > Sepiida > Sepiidae > Ascarosepion > Ascarosepion bandense. Next base: position 380,206 of record JBBBDQ010000333.1, read on the forward strand.
TAGGTTCACCAATCGCCCGGTCCAGACTCTATTTCTGCCTTTTGCACACGAAGTTGAGATTAATCCCTTGTTTAAAATTTAGAATTGAATTTCCGGTTCTTTCAACTAGGCATTTTTTAATTTTTCTACCTGAATTCTGTAATTATCATTATTTTCTCTACCAGTTGGAACTGATAGATTTGCCTATCACATGGTCCTTACTCCATCTTAATCACTTGAGCAGGGGTTGAAGTTTATCCTTTGATTCCTCTTTAGAAGTAAGTCTCTGGTTTCTTCAACTCTGTACTTCTGATAAATCCGACAGAAATCTAAAATTTTATTCTGTAAATATCATTTTTCCTCTTTCAAAAAGAGTAGATAGATTTGCCTGTCGTCCGGTTCATACTCCATTCCGGTCTCTTGAACAGAAGTTGAGATTTATCCCTTGTTTCCAATTTAGAATTAGATTTCCGGTTCCTTCATCTCTGAATTTTTTAAGTTTTCCTCCTGAATTCTGAAATTGTTATTGTTCATCTCCCAATTGGAGTTGATAGGTTTGCTTATCGTCCGGTTCTGACTCCATCCTGGTCTCTTGAACAGGAATTAAGGTTTATCCCTTGTTTCCTGTTTAGAATTGGTTTTACGGTTCTTTCAATTTTATATTTCTGAAGTCTGCGCCTGAAATCTGAAATTTTATTCAGTAATTATTATTATTTTTTCTTTATCAATGGGTGAAGATAGCCTGGTTCAGACTCCTTACCGGTGTCTTGAACAGGAGTTGAGGTTTATCCATTGTTTTCTATTTAGAACTAGGTTTTCGATTCTTTCTATAATCTATATCCACACTATATTTCCCATGTCTCTGATTGACCTTCGAACTTTTTTCATTAATTAAATTCTGACCCCTTCAAGAATGCATAGCCGAAAGAATTTCACTTCTTGTCATTTTTACACTAATTATAAATATCAATTAGACTCTACACAGCAACCCTCTACCATGATTGGCCCATCGACCTTTTATTGGATGAACATTAGTAAAAAACAAAAAAATTCCGACATATATTACTCGTAAAAAATTGGATCATGCAACGGTCGAAATGTCATGAATATGGGGATGAAGATGAAAACAATATTCTGAGCAATGTAAATTGTGGAAATCCGTTTCTTCAGTCTTTCACTGATATTTTTGTTCTTGCAGAATATTCCGCTTTCAAGAAGATCCGTTGCAAAAAAAGTTAATCTGACAAAAAAAGGTGAGATTATTTTCATAATATTTCTTAATGTTATTATTTATAATAGTTTTCACTTTTTGTAGATTAATTGACAGAAAATCTCCTTAATACTCTAGCATTCCCCAATTAAAATCAAAATTTAATGACATGCTTGATGCCTAACTATTGGGGATTTTATTCAAAGAATTTTAAAAGAATTTTGTTGGATTCAGAGTAGAGTCGACCTTAGTCAGGATCATTGGGTTTTTGCGAACGATCTTTTTCTTAGTTGCATAGCATGTGCTTCGCCAGGGCTACATTTAATAATAACAACAAAACTATCTTTTATTGAACCGTACCAGTAATTTTGATGAGCATTGAATATAACTAATATATATATATATATATATATATATATATATATTCTAAACATATACTGTTAAATATAAGATACAATAAATGTCTATTATGTTTAATCATGAGCCGTTCTAAACGTCGTATTTTGGCTTTAATTTCCGTTGAAAATAAAGACAAAAATTCTCCAACATTTGGATAATTTTTTATTAATTTGGTTCTAAGCTTTCGGCTCACATGAGCTAAGAACCAAATTAATAAAAAATATCCAAATGTTGGAGAATTTTTGTCTTTATTTTCAACGGAAATTAAAGCCAAAATACGACGTTTAGAACGGCTCATGATTAAACATAATAGACATTCATTGTCTCTTATATTTAACAGTATATATTTAGAAAATTATTTGCTGCCTCAATACAATATATATATATATATATATATATATATATATATATATATAGATAGATAGATAGATAGATAGATAGATATAGATATATATATATATTAGTCATCCGCATATAAGCCTGTTTTGCTGTATCGGAGCTCATGTGTGGCTAAACTTCCACTTGCTTCCAACCGAGATCAAATTCCGACCGATTTGGTGTCATTTGGAGGCTCTACTCACGAAGCCATAGGCGCATGGAATGAGAGAGGACAAAATTTTAGAGTGTTATATATATGATGTGTATACACACGCCAGCCACCGGGAGAACTCAATTCATTACTGATTGGATAAAATTGGCACTTAGCTATGCAGTGTTATTTCAGTCATGCTGGCTTCGAAGTTTCGGGGGGGGGCATTTTTGTAATATATATAAATTTGTCACTCTTCAGGTTTATATATATATATATCTATATATATATATATATATATATATATATATATATATATATACTAGCAGTATGGCCCGGCGTTGCTCGGGTGTAATGAAAGCTTTAAAACTAATCAATGGTCCTGGAGATCAGACTCTTTGGACGTTGGCACGAAAGACTAAACAGCAATAGTTGTTTCCAGTTAGAGCGAAACCGTATACTGGAAAAAAAATGAATTGCTGTAAGTCAAATTTTGATTTCCTGGGATCGATATCAAATTTTCTGCACTATTGTAAGAACTGCAACCTTGAAACTTCTGAATATTGTTTCTTATGTCTTTGTCTGTGAGTGTATCAAATTTGATTAAAATCGAACCACTCCTTCTATAACTCGATGTTTTCGATTATCGGTTTTCGATATTTATCGGGGGTACCTCGACACAAAACCTAGCTAAGAACACACGCAGACGCTTATAGTACAACTGCATAAATTTTTAAGAAAATCGGTTCAGCCGTTTCGGAGTCTATAGGTAATGGACACACACACACACACACACACACACACACACACACACACACACACACACACACACAGACACACACAGAGACAAAGTTCCATTTACAAATATGTTTATATATATATAAATTTTGTCAAATTTTGATCAATTTCTACATAATTTATGTACAGAAGTAAGTTTTTTAGCTACCAGATGAGACATTTTCTTTTTCAGAAGAATTTTGTACAATTTTGTAGTAGTTATTTACATGTTCTCATATAAAAGTTGAATAATAATTATTTATTGCTTTATTTTTATCATTGAGATTTCTGACAACATATATATATATATATATATATATATATATATATATATATATATATTAGTCATCCACATACAAGCCTGTTTTGCTGTACCATAGCTCATGTGTGGCTAAACTTCAAACATGTTTCATTTAATAATATAGACATATTATTTGGTTTGTTTTTGTAATGACCCTTTTCAATTCGCTACTCCGTTTCTTGAAGTTCAGATGAACTTCATCAAGGATGTCGTCGTAGTTTTTCCCTGCCTATGTACTTTCGATCTTCTCCGAGATCATCCACAGGGGTGAATTTTATAGACAAAGTTTATGTAAATACGATTGTTGTGATGAAGATAAAAAAAATCGCGTCAATGCTTTAAATTTAACCATTGTAGCTATGGAATATTTGCATAACAAGCGTCAAAACAAGGGGCCAAACAGAAATTAGTGGAAATGCAAAACAGTAATAATGTTAATTAAACACACTTCCTAACTCAGCTGCTACATTAGTATTAAATAAATTTGGTTGCTTGTTTTTGATAAAGAGGGACTCGTGAATTTGGTGTTTTTGTTCATTATTTTTCAGGTGTATTATATTGATGATGTGCAAGTATTTTCCAGTATTGTTAATATGAACAGGAATGTGTTTTTAAAGCTTTTGCACAGAACTTTTATCTGATAAATGAAACGTAAGATGTCTTTGTAATGTGGTCGTTAAACCAACAATTACACGTTTTTGTCCAAGATACAATCTTACAAAGGACATTTAAACGGATTAAGAATGTTAGTCTTCTCTAATACATTAATTGACTGAGAAGTGTTATTACATATAAGTAAGTTTGTTATGTTACCAAGATTAAAAACAAACATATAATTTCAAAAATAATTTCATTCATTAAAATCCGACAATTATTTTATTTTTGCGAGAATTTCCAAATTAACGTGTTTGTCACCGAAAAAAGTTGGTAACGCAATCATTACGTTTTCCATTGTAAAACAGTCGTACCGTTTGTTTAACCGCTAACTCAAATCAGAACAAAATTTTCTGATAAAATTTGTTAAAGTTTAGAAAGGATAAAAGAATTTTAAAGAATAATTAAACATTACTTTGATCTTTCTTCTTAATAATTGTATACATGTTTTGATGGAAAGAGTTTGGTTTATTATGTTTGTGGCTTTTTTATTCATACAATGCTGTTTTATGTTTTTTTAGCGATTTTTAGGAGGTATCAAACACACAACCTCCAACATACAATACACTAAACACACACACACACACACACACACACACACACACACACACACACATATATATATATATATATATATATACGTATGTGTGTGTGTTTACGCTCTCACACTCTGAAAGAGTGGAAGACTTTGAAAAACAGTAGCTACTCCGACATATACGCATCGCTCATTCAATAATGAATTAGAGCACTCTAGCTATTGGGCGTGTTTATACGCGCTAAAAAGCCTGCCTTCTTCTACCGGATGCTCATGGCCTAGGTAGAATCGCCGACTGACGCCAATTCGGCCGGGTTTCAATCCTGGGTTAGTAAGTGATCAGAGTCTAACCGTACTGATGAGCTGTGATACAGCGGAACAGATCTGTCTGCGGATGACTATATATATATATATATATATATATATATATATATATATATATATATATATATACTACAACATACTATACACCGGAATGAACACACACACACACGGACATATGATACCATTAAAAAGTATTCATATAAAATGATCACAGGAAGAAGAAAAAAATAAAAATAAAGTAATAAACAAAATTAACAAAATAAAATAAAATACAAGAAGTATAGGCACATAAACACGCACACATGACACACTCACGCACACACGAGAACACACGAGATCGAATACAGGATGAAAAAAAATAGTAATAAACACGCCAATTAAAGCCGATAGATATAACACTAGCCGTCTACCACTTTGGCAAAAGTCAAACTAATGGTCATGCCGACGCATACTTAGATAAACCACATACTAAAGCAAACTGATATCATCAGACCGTAAAGAGACCCCAACTACCAATCATACATATATATGCCATAAACACACACACACATACATACATGCTCTAAAACACTCACACACACGCACTCATTACAATTAATGACAGTAGCAGCAACCAAGAATGACCATTCGTTGAAAAGCGCGAACTCCTATCATTGTGAAGATGAGATATTAATCTCGAAATATTAATGTATAATAAATAGGTAATACCCAACGACTTCTTTACCTTTTTTACTAAACGCATTGTGATAGCCTTAAAAAACAAACTATATATATATATATATATATATATATATATAGTACCAAGTATTTAACCAAGAAAAAATACGGTTTTAAAAGTTTAAAAGCAGCACCAGTTATCGAAGCGCTTTCTGGATTTGAGAACGACCTAAGGGGAAATTATTAATGGATTAACTTTCCATAAAAAAAAGACATCACTTAAAAAATCTGGATAATCTTGTTAAGAACATTAATAGATCCGATAATATTTATGTTAAATCAGAATAAAAACTTTATAAGTTATGCCCCAAGTATTATGACATCTTAATTATAAATATTTTAATCAGAAGTTATAAGTTAGTACCAATTTCAGTCTGGTTGATAATATTAACTATGTTGGCAAATCCATTACTGAGAAATTATGTATGAGTGATCGGGTCGGTAAACTATAAACTAAAGTAGCCTATGTTTTATTGAAGGACCATAAACCAGACTTAACAGCAAAGTCATCTATACGTCTAATTAATCCTACTAGAACAGAAGTCGGTAGAATTAGCAAAACCATTTTGAAAAAAAAAATGAACCAGTTCATTAAAAAGCAACATCCGTCTCCTACAATGGATTAATATCGGAGATTTTATAAACTGGTTTAAAGGTATCCAGAATAAAAACAGTTGCAACTTCATACAATTTGATATAATACACTTTTATACATCCATTTCTAAAGACCTTTTCACTCTGGCTCCAATATTTCGACCAATGATCTGGATATTATTTTAAACTTCTGTTCTGATATAACAAGAAGGACAATGAACTAAAAAGGTCTCTGATGGATATTTTGATATTTCAATTAATTCTTTGGATTCTTCTGAAGCCTCCGATCTAGTGGGATTATATATTCTTTATAATTTATCTGCATACGATTGCGTAGATACAGATAGTATAAGTCTTTATAGAGAAGATTGTTTACTGATTGGTAAAGCTTCTACTAAAATTAGAGTAGATTGTATTAGGAAATTACGACACAGGAAGTTAAAAAATTTAGGTCTTAAACTAAAAATAACCCCAACGTTAAAGGGGTATATTTTTTAGATGTTACTTCGGACCTTAACAATTATTCTTTTCAACCTTATATGAGCGCAATGTATATAAATCCTAATTCTAACCATCCCCCGTCAGCTATTAAACATAGACAATCTTCTATTGAATCTAAACTCAGCAATAATTCATCTATTAAAGTAATCTTTGATCGGCATAGCAAATTTGATAATTCTGCCCTTAGGAACAGCCCTTATAAAGGTACAGCTATCAAATTCTGGAATCCTATTGGCAATGATTACAAGAAAAAGAAAAGATCTATAAAATTAATCTGGTTTAGTCCTTCTTACAATATGATGGTTAAAACTAAATTGGAACAAAATTTCTTAAGCCTTATTAATAAACACTTTCCCAAAACTAATCCTCTTAGTAAAATAGTCAATACAAAAAACGTGATGCATTACAATGCTCAGATGGATTATACCAAAGATACCAGCGGATCTAATTGTAGAAATTCTAAAAATGCCCATTGCATAATAATTGCTTATTTAGTTCCATAGTTTATCTTTGTACTATCTCTACAATTAAAAATCCTGATACTAAAATTTTTTATATCGGTTCTACTAAAAATCCTTTCAAACTCTCTACTAGGAAAGGGAAGTTTATAAAAAAAGGCTCGAACTTATAATTTCCTCCGTGAACCTTTCTACATTTGTCTCAGTCAGAAGTTAGAAGTGATCAATTTTAAGTGCAAGGTTAACTTGTTAAACCAGAGAAATATACTTACTGTTCATTGTAAACATAGTTCATAATTTACTTTAAGTTATGGGTTGTAATATTAAGAATTTATGTATACTATTTTCACTGCTGTCAATTGTTATTTGCCTTTATTTGATGGGTATCTGCATCTAATTTCGATGCTCTAATAAATTTTGCTAGGTAATTCATTTGGCATATATCATCATAGTAAAATCCTGAGTACCTAATCTAACAATGACCTTCAAGTTACATAGTTCTGACGTATTTAATCTTATATTGATTATCATTTAAATATTCGAGAGATTTTATTCTAACATACATAATCTAGTTAATATTTAACACGTTTTATTATCGTACCAATTGTTAAATTAATATTTATTAATTGTGATTTTCAAAGTATCAATTTCACATTGTGCATTATTTTTTATTAGTGCCTGGTTTCAACTGTTTGTACTCACGGGTCCTGTTTTTGTATTTATTTATTGATAAGTTATATATATATATATATATATATATATATATATGTATGTATGTATGTATGTATGTATGTGTGTGTGTGTGTGTGTATAGATTCCCCCTTTTTTCTTTTTTTCACTCTTTATATTAGAACGTATTCTTAGGTACATAGGTTTGTCTACGTATTAATGTATGCATGTATGTGAGTGTACATATGGTTTTTAGTGCTAATAGACATATTGATATTTTGTTTTACTTGCTAATGTGTATGTGTATTTTTACGTATATTAGTATGTATGTGTATATGCATATATGTAGATGTGCCTTTATTTATATATGCATATTCTCATATTTATGCGTGTCATGTATTTGTGTTTATATATGCACACTTACCGTCTGGATTCGTTACCCACACAGACTCTCAAACAGAATTTTTGTATGTTCTTTAATATTAAAGATCACTGACAGTAAGGAACCTCCGCCAACTTCTTGACCAACATTTTTTTTCATGTTTGCAAATTTAACTTAATTTTCCCTTCTCTTTTCTCTTTTCCCCTTTTCTTTCTTTCTTTCTTTCTTTCTTTCTTTCTTTCTTTCTTTCTTTCCCCTTTTGTTCGTTACGCGTTTGCTTTTCTTTTTGCAAGATTACTTCCGGTTTATTTACCACCACACACATGCAAACAAATTTACCGGATAAAGCAAAGGAAAATATATTAGGGCGACCCAAGGCTGTTTTGTTTTGCCCAACAGTTTAATCTTTGTTAATCGAAATCAGAACAAGCGAGGAAGTAACTCCATTACGACACAAGGAGTTATTGGGTGTAAAAGAATTAAAAAAAAGAAGAAAAAACAGAAGCATTACTTAGAAGCGAAAACAGTAGAACAGTAAGCAGGAAGACAGTAGACAAAAACTGACATTGCACTTACAAGTTGAAGATCAAAATTCACTGGGAAGCATAAATCTGGAAGAGATCTCCAGATGCAAAATCGTAATAGAAGAAACTGTTAGCATGGATCATACGGTTACATCTCGTTAACTGAACTGTAAATCGTCACTAGTTTCGTACCGCCTTTAAATTAATAAAGTCTAAAGTACAATAGCAAAGATCTCCCTCGTGTCAATATTAGTCAACCAAAAGTGTGAATTCGGCTGAATTATAGAATTGAAAATTTAGTCCGCGTGAAGAATAATGTTGCTTAATGTCAAAACATAACGCTTTTTTATTTAATCTGGGTAAGATACAAACTAGGAAGATTTGATTGAGTAATATCGACACGTCCACTATCATATTGTTTAACTTCTTCCAACTACACATCCTTAATTTTTTGAATAACCATGAATACATCATATATTTAAAAAAAAATCATTTTCGCCATTTTTTTAAATATCTCATGAAGAACATGAAAATTTTTGTGTAGTGACATAATGCTTTTATAAATCAATGCAATAAATAAGTTAAACTATTAAGCTCTACTCTGTATTGAGCTTTCTTTATAAATGGAAATTCGTGAACAGTGGGTTTTAATCTATATCGACTCGGAACGACAAATCGGGGAACCGAGTTCGAATTCCAGTTGAATTCCTTGCATTCACTTACGCAGAAATACCCTTGGAAAAGATATTAATCGGTCTCTTCCTTCTAGTTTCTGGTTAAATAATAGGACAGACTGGGTTCTATAGCCTTAGCTGGCAACCAGTCTACCGCAGAAAGCAATGACAACCTATTGCGGGATAATCTTCTGCCCAGTCAGTCATGTCTCGAAAGAGACATGATCGCCCAAGCGTGTATCACGTATGGCACTTAACTGATTGACTCTGTGTATGTGTTTGTTTGCTTTAGATCATTGCAATTGTTTCCCGTCATTGTTCACTATCGTTCTTGACATTTTCGTAGAGACCTTGTGTTCTTTTTAGTCGAAAATTGTGGGTTATTTTCCGAATGATTGTAGAGAGTCAAATTTAAATAGCAAAGAGTTCCAGAGAAAGCGAGAAAAATACAAGAGTAATTAGTAAGACATTGCATTTACATTTGTGAAGATAAAACTTGACCTTTGCGATTTAAATTTTTCTTTTGAGACAGAAAAAATATGAAAATCCGAAGGAGCCAATTCAGGAGAATACGGTGTGCATTTTCGACTTTTTAACTATCTGCAAGATTTCATTTGCAACACGGGTTCTTGTGTGTTGTTCTGTTGGAAAATGAAACCTTTTCGATTTGCCTAAATCGGTCATTTATATTGAATGGCCACATTGACAATGGCGAGTTAGTCGCAATACTTTGCAGTTACAGATTTGTTATCTGGAAGAAGATCAAAATGGATTATCCCCCAGGAATCTCTCTGAGAGTAGCACCTTCGTTCGATGCAAATTCACTTTCGCCACGGGTTCCGCGCATTTACAAACTTGATTTACAGCAAAGCCATCTATACGTGTAATTAATCCTACTAGAACAGAAGTCGGTAGAATTAGCAAAACCATTTTGAAAAAATCGGTCTCCTACAGTGGATTAATATCGTAGATTTTATAAACTGGTTTAAAGGTACCCAGAATAAAAACAATTGCAATTTTATACAATTTGATATAATACACTTTTATCCATCCATTTCTAAAGAACTTTTTTCAGGCTTTGGAGTTTGTACAGGAATACTCCAATATTTCGATCTGTAGGAATACTCCAATATTTCGAAATAGTAGTTCAAGTATACTCCAATATTTCGACCAATGATCTGGATATTATTTTCAAATGTAGAAGTTCTGTTCTGATATTATGATTTTAATCTCGAACACACCAGAAATCAGCATTTAAACAAATCCCGTGTCAAGTTGCGGTCATTATATATTTACAGTGAACATTTGTAAAGACCTGATATATATTGGCGGTTGCTCGCTTTCCGAGCACACCTCTCTGCTAGATTGACAGGAAATTCTGATAAAATGCCAACCGAACCCACATAGCAAACCTCACGTTTATACTGCATCCATGCTGAACAGACCTTAGTTAAAATTTCAGGAAGAGAAACCATAATCTGGCGTGAACATGACCAACACGCTCAAATTTTTAGTCATGTACACTTGTTATATCGTGCTAGTACAACCATCGACGGCTTCCGAACTCTTCCGTCTACAAAATTTCACCCACAATGTCTCTCCTAACATTCTCACGCCCACAGAGATATAATGGTTGCGATAGATAAATTGTCGTCTAATTGATGCAAAAATGAAAATAACACTGACATTTCATTTTCACATATATATTTACAAAAATTACAAAATCTTGAAATACCAAATAGTAAATTTATTCAATAAAATCACCATTGGCTTCAACCACGGCCTCCAGACGACTTTAGAATCTTCTGCATCTATTCTGTACGGTCTCCTATGGTGAATGCTGCCATAATTCTTGCCTTCAATTCATCTTTGGTGTTGCAAGGAGTTTTGTTGATCCCTCACTCATCTGCGCCTCTTACATAATAATCAGGCGGCCATATGCAGGGGCTGTTCTGGTTGCAGAAATTGTCACCCAGTCATCATAAGGTTCTCCTATTTGTGTAGTATTGGCTAGAGTCTTCCTGCCAGATATAATGTCTTCTAGCAGCCAGCTTCTTGACCCAGAGCAGCACTACTTTCTTAAGGCACTTGATGTAGGTCTCCGTGTTGAATCTGAGGCCTCGTGGGAAGATGAATGGTGACATAATGTCACTATCAGTATGATTTTGGCAAAATATATCATCCAACTCATTCCAAATCCTCTGCACTTTCGTCAGAGTGACACCTAAACACTGATATATTCGTTTTGGAGCTTCCGGTGCGAATGCCAAGCAGTACAGCATGTCGTTTCCAAATTTCTGGAGGAATGAACTGCGTCATGGTGATTCTATTTTATTACGGATGGTGCCCAACGGAACATACTATACTGTTCAGTCGACAAAATCAAAAACAAAGTGAAAGTAAAAATACATAATGACGATAATTTACACATCGCTCTGTCTGTCTGTCTGTCTGTCTGTCTGTCTGTCTCTCTCTCTCTCTCTCTCTCTCTATATATATATATATGTATGTATGTATGTATATATATATATATATAAATCTTCAAAAATGTTTAGCTAACATAAAGAATTCGTCAAGAGCAAGAGAATTTTATGTTAAAACAAAATCTGCATTCGCGAGACGGTACGTGATTTACGTCAAACGAATCAACATTTGTCAAATTTAACTCCAGAAGTAGATTTTCACTCATATAACGCAGATTTTAATGGTTAAAATATTCTAAATACTGCTTAAGTATTAAATTAGAAATTCATAAAAAGTAAAAATAATTATTTTTTAAAAGGGCCGCATTACAAGCCAAGAAAAAAAATATTTCAAAAAATTCTTTTTTTTCTTTAAACTCTCAGGTCACACATATTTAACATAGATAAAGCTGTTCATAATGCGTGAGGTGTTCTTGTTTGTGAGTACAATTTTTAATGCCTGGTTTACCAAGAATTCCCGCTTTTGAGTCTATCGGAACGATTTTCAGTAAATCCGAGTACTCCAACTACAACTGGAATTATTGATGTACTCATCTACCACAATTTTATTTGAAGATTACCATTTGAAGATCCTTGAATTTTAATAGTTTCTTTTTAAAGATCTTCAAAGATAAATTCCAATTCACAAGGACTGCCATGTCAGTAAGAATGTATATTCTTTTTTTGTCTGGACGATCAGCTTTGATTGTTCTGTCTGTGTTTATTATATAATCCCATAAAATTGTGCTTACGGCCTATCACGTTGAATACACCGGTTCTCGCTCGATCACCGAAGTTAAGCAACGTTGAGCCTGGTCAGTACTTAGATGGGTGACCGCTTGGAAATACCAGGTGATGTAAGAGTATTGTGACGAATGTGCGTTGTGGTGCAGTGGATATCGGCTCGGAAAGAGAAATCGGTGAGCCGAGTTCGAATTCCAGTTGAATACCCTGCATTCACTTAAGCACTGGTACCCTTGTGAAAGGTATTAATCTGTCCATTCCCTCCAGTTATGGGTTAAATAACAAGGGTAGGACTTGGGGACCCTGCTCTCAAAAACAAATCCCAATGAATCGTGAAAAGAAAAACTTTGTAAAAATAAAATAACCTTACCCAAAATCACTGGTTATGACCTTAAAATGATCCCATAAGGATATTGATAGGTCGTTAAGCCTAAAAAACAAAACAAACATAAAATTGTTACAGATCCTATCTCTCTAATCGGTTCAGGGTGCTGTTCATATGAGTTTCTTGCAGTTTTCTTCCGGTGAAATTTGTACATGGACTTTGTGGTGCAATGGATATCGGCTCGGAATGAAAAATAAGAAAGTTTAGTTCGAATTCTAGTTGAATTCGTCGTATGTGCTTGCACTTAAATTACCTTTTGGAAAGGTATTAATCTGTCGCTTCTCCCCCAAGCAATCGGTTAAATAACAGGACAGATTGGGTTCTTTAGCTTTGGTTAGCAACAAGTCTACTTCAGAAAGTAATGTCAACCTACTGTGGGGAAATCCTTTATCCAGTCAGTCATATCTCTTTCGAGACATGATCGCCCAAATGTGTATGACACTTAACTGACTGATTTTCGAGCGCAGATTTTGGTTCACTCTACCATGCCGAGTTTTATAATCAGTAGGTGCTAACATTTTTTATTATTATTATTATTATTATTAGAAAAAATTCAAAGTCAGGTTCTATTCACTTACTAGAGGAACGCCTATCTGTTTGGTCATGTTTTCAGGAGTATAACTGTACTCACCCTGTTTGGCTAAGTACGAGTTGGTGAGGTTATTTAACTTATAATTGGATGTTTTGAATTCACATTTGCCTCAGACGGGTTCCAACCCAAGGCTATATAACCCAGTCTGCCCTGCTATTTAACTGTTCCTATATTATTTACTATTCATATATTTTCCAAGGGTATTTGCAATGAATTTTACGAATTCGACTGAAATTCGAACACGGCTCTCCGATTTGCGAATCCGAATCGCTATTCATTACTACAACTACATCATCATCATCATTAATAATAATAATAATAATAATAATAATAATAATAACCATAATTTTTAAAATAATGATAATAATAATAGTAAAAATTTTAGGATTTTTTGGCATTGTAATTTCTGGAGCTGCTGATGTAAAAATACCTCTATACTTTATGTTGGATGTGTGTTGTAGTGTAATTGATATCGAATCGGAACGACAAATCGGGGAGCCGAGTTCGAACTCCAGTTGAATTCCTTGCATTCACTTACGCACAAATATTATTGGGAAAAGTATTAATCCGTCTCTTCTCTCCAGTTATGGGTTAAATAATAGGACAGATTGAGTTCTCTAGCCCTCGCTGGCAACCAGTCTACCGTAGTAATCAATGGCAACCTACTGCGGGATAATCTTCGCCCATAAAATTCTGCTACTGATGTAAAATTACTTCTATGCTTTATGTTGTTTGCATTATTAGTTTGATTGTATTATTAGCATTGATTGAATTATTAGTATTATTTTTGAGTGGTTTTCGGAACGTGAAATCGGTGGCGGGGAGTAGTTCGAATTTTGGTTTAGTTTATCGAACTCATATTTACAAATTTACCGTTTATCTCCACACCCTTGTTAAATTGTAAGGCAGACTGGATTCTCAAGCTCTCGTCAATCTCGAGGGAAGAGCCTCCACGTCCTTGTTGGTAGTTAATTACTTTCTATACTACTCTTCCCCCACTAGTGATACTCGTAGATGTGAGCCATGGCTAAAGATGGTGGGGAAAGTGGTCGGTTTCCTGTACCGTTCCGTTATGTATCTGCGATTCTCTACAGAATCTGGATCAGGTTTTTTTTTTTTTTGCTCTTGTTTGAGGAACCCCCTCCCTGGCTGGATGACTTCCACTGTTTTCGTGTCCGTCATTTCAGTTTCCTCTGTCATTCTACTGCATTTATATTTAATACTTTCTTTGAGTTCCACATTATTTCTTGGGTGCGTCTTATAAAGAATTGAAATAAGAAATTAGAAATTTAAAACATGATTAATTAATTAACCCCATAATCTAATGTCTTATTGAATTTTAAAGATTTTTGACTTTAAATTTACTATAATTGTCGCTCTTCTTTTCTGATAATGTCGTGTATGTTCGACCGTATAAAATTGGCATTTTTATACACACACACACACACACACACACACACATATATATATATATATATATATATATATATATATATAGTGTCTTGATGAGGTAGTGTCTCCCATGGTCGAGATAAAGTCCTATTCTAAAATTACTGTTCATCTCCACACCATTGTTAAATTGTAAGGCAGACTGGATTTTCAAGCTCTCGCTAATCTCGAGAGAAGAGCCTCCGTGTCCTTGTTAGTAGTCAATTACTTTCTACACTACTCTTCCCCCACCAATGATATTTGCAGATATAATTCATGGCTAAAGATGCTGGAAAGGTTTGTCGTTTTCCTATACCATTCCTGTAATTATCTGACACTTATTACTATTCTCTACAGGATCTGGATCAGGTCTTTCTTCTTGTTTGAGGAACCCCCTCCCTGGCTGGATGACTTCCACTGTTTTCGTGTCCGTCATTTCAGTTTCCGCTGTCATTCTACTGCATTTATATTAAATATTTTCTTTGAGTTCCACATTATTTCTTGGGTGCAAGAATATTTTTTCATCAAAGTTTTTTCTGCAAAATAAGAAAACAGAAATTTCAAACATGATTAATTAATTAACCCCTATGGTGTATCTATTTTGCTCCACTCTGTAAATAAATATTTTTACAGTGAGGTTAATTCTGTACAAGGCCCGGAAGCCACTCGAGGTACGGGTACAGCATGCGCATTATTTTTCGAAATATTTCCCAGCATGGTTTTGGGTGGCACAATTTAAATAGCTCAATTACTGTGTTCCAGTTTTGTAAATTTATAAGCTGAAACATTTCTATCAGTATGACTCTTCTTGACGGTACCTGGATTTGGCAAAAAAAGGATAACAACCGTCCCATAAACTCAATATGCAGTTTACTCGCTTTTTCCCTAGGTGTTTTTGGTTTTAGCATTTTTTTGAATGTATTAAATTCTCTAGACCTTTTTTTTCACATTTTTATTCTTACATGTTTCATTTTTGCCGGAGAAAGGGAGTGTAAATATGTTCCATAATATTTCGACTTTCCAAGCGCTTTCATCCTCTTCAAGTTTCATTTATATC
Organism: Ascarosepion bandense; assembly: GCA_037127315.1. Lineage (NCBI taxonomy): Eukaryota > Metazoa > Mollusca > Cephalopoda > Sepiida > Sepiidae > Ascarosepion > Ascarosepion bandense. Next base: position 396,101 of record JBBBDQ010000333.1, read on the forward strand.
CACTGACAAGTGTTATATTTTTTTTGTTTTCAAGATATAAATTATATAGAAATTATCCAAATGTTTTCTATGTCTGAGCGCTTTCGGCTATACATTTTGCGATTATCAAGCATGAATTTAGACCAATTCTATATAATTTATTTCCATAAAAGAAAATTTTAAGAACACATAGAAAACTAAATAAAAGCTTAATAGCAGTTACTTGGCCGTCATTCAATTTTTTTTAATGAAACTTGTACAAAAGTGGTATTACTACCCAAATCCACAATTATATATATATATATATGTGTGTGTGTGTGTGTGTGTGTGTGTGTGTGTGTGTGTGTGTGTGTGTGTGTGTGTGAATAACGATCGGTACCCACGGAAACCACAAATTGCTCTAAAAAGAAAAGACGTCATACTTATCCCAAACCCGAGGAACCTTTCGGCCAACACTTTTCAAGGGCTTCGTTGGCAAAATTATGAATAGGGCTAGAACGAAGACAATATCAAAAGGGGAAATTACTCACAGTACTGGAAGAAATATCATCTACGGGTCTTGGAGGCTATTTGCCTGAAAATCTATCAACCTAGCCTGTGCAGACAGAAAGAGCATATCTTTCGCTCCTTGCAGTTACTGGAGAGTCTGTGAGTGTAACTTTTTTCTTTTTTAAATCACTCTTGTGGAATTAAATTTACAACTTCCCCTCACATTTTAATGTTTTTCATTAAAGTTTATTTTTAAACGAATTCCACTCTCTCCCAGTACTGTGAGTAATTTCCCCTTTTGATATTGTCTTCGTTCTAGTCCTATTCATAATTTTGTCAACGAAGCCCTTAAAAAGTGTTGGCCGAAAGGTTTCTCGGGTTTGGGATAAGTATGACGTCTTTTCTTTTTAGAGCAATATATATATATATATATATATATATATATATATATATATATATATATATACTTTAGAACATGAACATGTACAAACGACAATCTACTACAAAATTTTATATTTTGTTCCGACATTGAAAGAACAATGTCTCATAAGATATTTAGAAATTATGGTAATGAACGTTATTTTTTAAAAGAAAATTTATGAAAATTCACTTGCTTTTATTGGCAAAATTGTTCGTACGTTTAAAATAGGATAGGATAGATTAGAAAACAAAAAGAGAAATAAAAAATGAGAAAGACAAGGACACAAAAGAAATTAAAAAAACAAGGAGAAAAACAAGGGAGAAAGAAAAAATAAACAAGAGGAAAGAGTCAATGAGAAAAGGTTCAAGGAGAAATAGACCCCTAATTTATACATATATATGTTGTCATCCGCAGACAGATCCATTTCGCTGCCCCACAGCCCATCAGTACGGTTAGACTCCGATTACTTTTTAAGCCAGGATTTCAACCCGACCAAATTGGCGTCAGTCGGCGATTCTACCGCTGGGCCATGGGCGTTCGGTGGAAGAAAGCAGACCTTTTAGCGTGTATATTATCATTATACGCGCCCAATAGCCAGAGTGCTCTAATTCATTTTGCTGATATATATATATATATATAGTGTCTTGACGAGGTAGTGCTTCCCATGTTCGAAATAAAGTTCATCTCTACACCCTTGTTAAAATTGCAAGGCGGACTGGATTCCCAAGCCCTCGCTAATCTCGAGAGAAGATCCTCCGCGTCCTTGTTAGTAGTTAATTATTTTCTTAACTACTCTTCCCCCAAAATTTCTTTTAAAAATAGCAGTGCGTGACGATTTGTACTCAGCTTTTCAATTAATGATTAGTAAATATTGTTTTTACTTAATAACCATATCATGTAACTCGTACAGAAACAAAAATTTAAGACTTTATAAATTATTCTAATTAAACTTTTCAAAAGAATGAGGAAGGAATTCTTGTAAAAATTCATTATTTATCGAAATGTTTTTAAGCCAATATTGTCCTTAACGTATTTTATACTTAAAATCAATTAAAAGCTTTTCAAATTAAATGATGTCTAAGTTTGATTACATTTTTTATTTTACGATTCAGAACAGAATTTTGGTAAATGTGTTACTGTTTGAAAAAGAAATTGATGATTTACATTCTTCAAGTTTTTCTGCTTTTAACTAACAGACATATGAAGCGGGAATCCTAATTTATAGAAATTTTATTAATTTAGTTGGGGTTAATAGATGAAAAACAAAACAATAATAATTTTTTCCAAGATTTTCTAAAAAAAATTCCTAAATAATATCCTTCATTTGTGAATAAGTTCTAAAAGTGTAATTGATATCCGACAATTATTTGATTTTTGCAAGACTTTCCAAAACAATGCATTTTTTACTGTAAAAAAAGACGCTAAATTTCCCATAGTAATCATTGAGCCACATAGTATTTTGAGTTGTTTTTATACCTGCTTTTCTAACTTGAGATCATTTCAACGGGAACTTTTCAAGTTATTAAATCATAAAATGATATCAGTTTTTTTCTGAAATATCTTGCATATGCGTGTGCAAAATATAACATAATGCACAAAGAGTTCTGGTAGTGACCACCCGCACCAAATAAAATATTTCAAGTGCGTATTCTTTTTTTCTCTATGGGTCATCATAACTCTCCCCCATTTTTTTATGTTTTGTAGTTTTCAGTTATTTTTGCTATCTCTCCGGATCCCTGTTTTACAAATCATTTACACAAATTCCATCTCTTCCCCCTCCTCCTCCTTGTTCTTCTTTGTGCCATGTTACTTCAATACATGTGCGGTCATGGCCTTCCACAACTTTCTCTTGCACAGCCTATTCCATGTTCAATTTCTTTTTCTGTTAATTCCACGTCTTGAATTTTTATGATGGATTCAGAGTAGGTGCCATCACTTCTTTCATTCCAATGCCAGATCATAATTTCTGTTTTGAAAGGGGTTTATCTTGAATGGAATTCTAGTATATGATGGAAAATATTCACGTAAAAATTTATATTGAGATTTACTAGCCTAGAAAATGTTAAAAACTAGAAGAAGGCACCGGGAACTTATGAGAAAAATGTAGATGGACAAAAAATGGTTGAGATTCAATAGAACACTGGTAATGATATTCTGAAATATGGCGAAATAAAGTGTCTGAAAATAATTATTGAAATCACTTGGTTACACAAGTTCCAAATCGAAAATTACATTAAAGTCAATAGTCATCTCTTTTCTCACTAAATTGCATGCTCTCTCTCTCTCATGCTCTTTTCTCCGTCCACTCCACTCTCATCAGTATTCTCATCCTTCTGTTAGCCACTTCCTGACACCCCCAATAACCAGTCACTCTTCCTTATAATTTCCTTCTATGTAACCCCCTGCGCAAACAGCCTTGCTTGGGGCGATATGATAAAAAAATAATCATTTTCTTTACTTTGTTACGGGTTTCAGCAATTTTGATGAGATTTTTAAGCTTTTAGTACAATTGACTCACAAACAATTTTTGGCGAACTCATGTGAGACAAAAAAATGACACATTATTTGAACAAAGAATTATTAACAAATATATAAAGAACATTTTACAAAGCTAAAAATAATGAGAAATTAAATTAGATGTGAAGAGTTCAAAACAATTTCAGTGTCTGTTGTTGACATAAGAGTGGGAGTGAAAAGAAAACGTCATTTTGCAATGATTTGTCACCGAGAACGAAATTTAATTCTTTCTAATCTCGCGGCCTCTTAATTATCATCAGGAGAGGGTGGCAATTTAAAATCTCGCCCTCTGTGATTAGCAACAGGAAATGGTTATCCTCCATAACTTAATAAACCAAGCGAAACTTATATTTCTTTATAAACCCTCTCAGATTTAACGCTATTTTATTATATATATTCCGATTATAAATGATTGAATTTATTTGAAATCTACCTTTACTGACAAATCATTGTATTTTGATATTTTTGCAGATCTTGCTGCTGGTGCCCTTTACATTCGATGGGGACGTACAACATGTCCGGCTAAGCTGTCCAAACTTATTTACCATGGTAAATATTTTCTATGTCGGAAAAACATTAATAACACAAATACTTCTCCCGTTTCAGTAAGAAATCTGTCAGAGCTGACAAAGTAAAGTTCGCTTCTGCTCCAGAAAATGACCTCCAATCCTCGATAGACTGGGGAAAGAAATTGCTCCTAAACTTGAATGCTTTTAAAATGAAGCTGCTCTCCTTGCTCATAGAGATGCCTTCCAACCTTCCACTAGTAGGGATCACGCTTCTTCTTCTATGTGCCGTGAACCTTCAGGACGTAGGCGATCATGGACTTCCAAATTTCCTTTTTACTAGTGGTTCTTAGCAAGCTTTCTGCTATTACTCCACCCAAACTTCACTCTGCCAGTCACTTGCTCAACCCCTAAAGTATGTAGTGAGTTGCTTTTCCCTGTATCTCTTTCCCTCTACCTGACCTGTGATTATCAGATTCACCAAGCTCTCCTTCCTCAGTACATGTCCCAGGAACTTCAGCTGTTTTTCTTTATATTAACTATTAATTTCCTTTTCGTTTTCATCATTTCCAAAACCTCATCTTTGCTCACATGTTCGGTCCATGGTATCCTCAGCATCCTTCTGTAGAACCACATTTTGCTTGCTTCAAGTCTCGTCTTCATCTTTTAGGAGATTGTACAGCATTTACTACTATATTGAAGAACATACATCACATACCAATCCAGTTCTCCTTTCTTTGTTTCTAGTGAAATTTTCCTGCCTCTAAATATTCTACCCAGCTTCTGGAATGCATCCTTGGCCATGCAAATTCGCTTTCGCATCACATTCCCTGAAAGCAATATACTGCACCTCTTCAGCCTCACTCTCGCAGCCGTTCTCAAGTGGAATGTGTATATCGAATCAATAGCTACATTAACTGCTAGAAAAGTTATGTCGCTGTGCTGAGCGAGGAGGTTTTCCCCCTCAGAATCCAACTTGCACATTTATAAATCTACCATTCAATCTGTTCTGTATGCTGTTTTTATACCTGGTCAACTGCTTCTGATATTTATCTCGGGGTTCTCGACAAAATCTGAAGGAGGATCTGCCATGTAATCAGTTCCGATCTGGCAGATTAACTTCATTCACTTTCTCACCGACTGGATGTGGCTTTACTCTGTCTTTTCTACAAATATTTTCACGGCTTCTGCTCTGACGAGCTTTACTCCCTGGTGCCCCACCCACATGAATTTACTCGTGCTACTAGATTGGCAATTAGGTTCCACCATTTTACTGTCAAAATAGGCAAATTTAACGGACACTTCTACTCTAATAGTTTCTTTGCTCTCACTTTACGCCTGTGGAACTTTCGCCCGCATACATTCTTCCCTGATAGCTACAATCTCCAAAGATTTAAATGCAACGTTTGTTCTATCTTCCCTCCCCTCTCATTGTGACCCACTGCACACCAGTGATACTACTGCCTTGCTTGGGGTGAAACAATTATAAAAAAAACCGGAATTACGGAAGTCTGATTTTTGACAGAATCTGTGGCTGTAAGAGCTAACAATTAGGGAAATGGTTCATTTCAAAGTCGAGAAATTATCCCAAAGTGAGTTCCACTACTAGGAAATGCAAGAAAAGAATCTGTTAGAGTAGAAAAGACGGTTACAGTTAACTATTTCTACGGTAAGAGTGTGGAACACTGATGCCAATCAAATAGCACGTGTAAATACACGTGTACGGCGTACCAGGGGAAAAAAAAAAGCTCTTCAGAGTAGCTGCCGTGAAAATACTCGTAGAAAAGACAGAGGGAAGCCACATCACGTTTTTGAGAAAGTGAATGAGGGCAGACTGCATTTAATAATATATTTAAATATCATATTTATAAATTATAACATTTATAAACGTCTACAGAATTTTAATAATTCAGTATATGTTTATAAATTTACGAATAAGTAATAGTTTTTACTATTATTTTTATAAACAGGCAAGTGATAAAGGTTGCATTGTATTAGTTCTTATTGTATTAGTTTTTAGAATGTTACGCAAGACATGCTACTACCTGTTTGGCTGGAGCTGGTCTACTGACTTGGCATGTGTCATATCACGAGTGGTGCGTATTTTGAACATTTGTTAAGCTTTGAGATTGGTTATAAAATCCACATCCCTTTGAATATCTCGTTCGAACTTTGATAAACATAAAATTATTCTTATAAATAAACAATTTAACAAATACTATTAAATATTTTTGTTGTATATTCTCAAGATGTGCGTTGTGATCCAGTGGATATTGGCTCGGAACGAGAAATCGGGGAGCCGAGTTCGAATTCCAGTTGAATTCCTTGCATTCACTTACGCGCAAATACCCTTGGGAAAGATATTAATCCGTCTCTTCCTTCCAGTTATTGGTTATATAACAGGACAGATTGGGTTCTATAGCCTTGGCTGGCAACCAGTCTACCGCAGAAAGCAATGGCAACCTACTGCGGGATAATCTTCTGCCCAGTCAGTCATGTCTCTTTCGAGACATGATCGCCCAAGCGTGTATCACGTATGGCACTTAACTGATTGACTGATTCTCAAGAACAAAAAAAGTGTATCACATTTTAAAACAATAAACATTGCCGAATGATGAAGCTAGTTAAAAAAAACACAAACAAACCCAGTGTCCTAAGAAATAATGCCGTTATTGCAGGTATCTTTGTTTATGTTTGCCTAATGGCGTATCCTGAAAGAGACATATCTTAATCAAAATAAAAGATTGTTTTTTTTTTTCATTTCACCACAAGTATGGCTGAACCGCCATTAGTGAGTAGGTGTTTTTCAGTGATTGGTTACATGGGGCATTGGAAAAAAAAGATAAAAGATGAACGAGATTCAAAAAGGTAGAAAGAAGATGGCAATTTGCGTTTGATATAACTTTTTAGGAAGGAGAGACAGAGGAAGGCAGCGGATAACATATTTGCAGGGACTGATCAGGTGGATGACGGAACGGGGGTTGCCAGGAGCAACAGGAGCAAACATACTAAGAGCCACAAGGGATAGGGAGACGTGGAGAGCCATGATCGCCTACGTCCTGAAGGGACAGGGCACATAGAAGAAGAAGAAGAAGAAGAAGAAGAAGAAGTCATCGGGGAAGCAAGTAAATGGACAGGTAAATGTTGGGATCTAGATTAAGGAAGGAAGGGAAAAAAGGGAGGGAGGATGGAAGGAATGACGAAGAAAGAGAGAAAGCACGAAGGAATCACGGAAGGAAGGAAGGCGGGAAGGACAAAGAAAGAAAGAAAGAAAGAAAGAAAGAAAGAAAGAATAATATTTTTATTTTTTTTTCATTTCACCCCTAAGCAAGGTAGGACTGCCACTCGTACTCAAGAGGTTACAGTGAGAGTAAAACCTGGGTACATGTGGTACTGAAGAAATAGAAAAAGATGAACGGGTGTCAATAAAGTAGAATATGGCAATTGACGTTGCATTTAACTTTTTGGGGGTTTAGGAAGCAAGTAAACGGAAGGAAGTTCCACAAGCGGCAAGTGCGAGTAAAGAAACTGTTGGAGTAGAAGTGATGATTACATTTGACAAATTAAATAATCAAATGATGGGACATGGATGCCAATCTAGTAGCACGCTTAAATTCACCTGGCCGGGCACCAGGAAAAATATTTCTATCAAAATATCATGGGGCATTGGAAAAAAAAAGATAAAAGATGAATGAGATTCAAAAAGGTAGAAAGAAGATGGCAATTTACGTTTCATGTAAATTTATAGAGAATATAGATATCAGGGAAGCAAGTAAGTGTAAAGGTTGGGACCTAGATTAAGGAAGGAAGGCAAAAAAAGGGAGGAAAGAAGGAAGGAAGAAAGGAAGTAGGGAAGGAAAAAAGCGGGAAGAACAAAAAGAAAGAAAAAGAAGTATGGGTACACGTGGTACTGAAGAAAGGGTAAAAGATGAACGGGACTCAAGAAGGGAGAATATGGCAATTGACGTTGCGTTTAACTTTTTTGAGATTTGTGAGGCAAGTAAACGGAAGGAAGTTCCGCACGCGTGAAGTGCGGGTAAAGAAACTGTTGGAGTAGAAGTGACGATTACATTTGACAAATTAAATAATAAAATGGTGGGACATGGATGCCAATCTAGTTGCACGATTAAACTCAACTGGCCGGACACGAGGAAAAAATCTCGTCAGGGCAATTTTTTTTAATCATTTCAACCAAAGCAAGGCATTCCACTGCCACTATTGGGCATGGGGCTACATAGGGGAAGGTAAAGAGAAAGAGTGGTTAGATATAGGAAATGTCAAAAGGGGGGTGATAGATGGGTAAGGATACGGAGGCTGGGGGTTGGGTAGATGGGAAGAGTGTTTGAAAGAATGGATGCGAGTTAGTGTGTTAGGAGGTGTCTATTGACCTTACATTTAAACTCCTGGAAAGTGTAGCCGTCGGGGAAGCAATCATGTGGAAGGGAATTCCACAGTCGGGAAGCGCGAGAAAGGAAACTGTTGGAGTAGAAAATGCGGTTGCATTTTATTGGTTTCACTGTAAAAGGGTGGGATCTAGTTGCTAATCTAGTATCTGGTGCAAATTCGTACCTAGGGGGCACCAGAGATCTAAGCTCATCGGAGCAGAAGCCGTGAAAGTATTTATAGAAGAGACACAGGGAAGCCACTTCGCGCCGGTGAGACAGAGGCTGCAGGCGGTCTGCCAAGTCGGTATCGATCACATTACAGTCTCTCCGTTGTACTTTGTCGAGAATTTTAGCGTATGTGAATAAAACTAATTTATCTGGAATGCGAACTCGAATATATATAATATATTCATCCACAGACAGATCTGTTTCGCTGTATCACAGTCATCAGTACGATTAGACATCAGATTGCTTTTTACCCAGGATTGAAACCCGACAGAATTGGTGTCAGTCGGCGATTCTACCGCTGGGCTTTGGGCGCTCGGTAGAAGGAAACAGACTTTTTAGAGTGCATATTATCATTATACACGCCCAATAGCTGAGAGAGTTCTAATTCATTGCTGAATGAACGATGCGTAGATGCTAGAGTAGCTGCTGTTTTTCATAGTCTACCGTTCTTCTAGAGTGCTCAATCAGGATGTGAGAGCGTAAATATATATATATATATATATATATATTTGGAATATATGTATGTAGGTACTTTAGACTTTGTTATAAAGCATAAGACAAACGGTCACACAATGCTGGTCTGTGTATTCTGTGGTGGGTAATTTTATTAACGCGGTGGAATTACAAACTTTATGCTTTGCTAGTTTTGAATTCAGAATTGTCCTTCTTCTAGACTGGTTGTCAAATAAGGCGCGAGAGTCCACCCTGCCTATATCTTTAACCAACAGTAAATCGGGGAGAAAAAAGATGGATACATTTTCAAGTAAGTAAAAGCCAACGCAACAGAAATTTGAATTCAGCATGCCAAAAATATAACCACTACGCTAAGCACACGTCCGATATGATATATTTCGAGATTCGGGTGCATTAGCATTTACTTTTTTCTTGTGTTCTGGCTTAAGACCGTATCACGTTCAAACATTGTTTTCTGTACGATCACCGAAGGTCGAACCTGGTCAGTACCAAGATGGGTGACTGCTTGGGAATACCACATTAAGCCTTACGGCCATATCACATTGAAACATCGGTTCTTGTATGATCACCGAAGTCAAGCAAGGTCGAACCTGGTCAGTACCTAGATGGGTGACTGCTTGGGAATACCTCATTAAGCCTTACGGCCATATCACATTAAAACATCGGTTCTTGTATGATCACCGAAGTCAAGCAAGGTCAAAACTGGTCAGTATCTAGATGGGTGATTTTTTTGGGAATACCACATTAAACCTTACAGCCATATCACATTGAAACATTGGTTCTTGTATGATCGCCGAAGTTAAGCAATGTTAAGGCGGTTCAGTACCTAGATGGGTGACCGCTTTGAATGTGATGTGTGGGCAGTGTAATGGATAACAGTTCAGATTTTGAAATTGAAGAGCCAGTTTCCAATTTCAGTCGGCTTCGTATTTCACCAAATGGATCGTCAGGGTAAGTTAGCCTGATGATCCATTTGGAGAAACTTTGGTAAGTTCGTTGGCTCTAGGTTAGCTACTTATTTATTTGCTCTGCTATTGTATTGAGCGCTTTTCGTGTTAGGTTCCTCGTCTCGGGTTTTTTTCTTTCGACGAGTACTTTGACTAATGTTCGTCGTTTTTTTTTGTTTCCAGTTTTTTCCCCTCCGTGTTTTGTACTCGGTGGGTTTTCGAGACGTGTTCAAAGATAAATTTAAAGTTATATATATATGTATATATGTCTATATGTATATGAGTCTGCGTATATACGTGTGTGTGTGTATATGTGAATGTATGGGCATATATTTATGTGTGTGTCTATATGTGTGTTTGTATATATATATATATGTGTGTGGGTGGGTGTGTATGTGTTTCTACATCATGTGATGAGTAAATATTCATCTAAATTATGCAAAAATTAAAATAACGCTGAGATATAATTTCCACAGTTATATTTATCAAAATTAAGCAGAAATATCTTGAAAAAATAGAGAATAAATTTATCCAATAAAATTACCATTGGTTTCAACCACCGTCCCCAGTTGTTTTAGGAATCTTCTGCAAAACTTCTGGGTGATTTCTTTGTTGGTGAATGCTGATGTAATACTTGCCTACTGCTCACTTTTTGGTGCTACGAGAAGTTTTATTTGTCTCTCTGTTATCTGCACCCCCACACATAACAATATAGGGGGTTGCAGTCTGGGATTCTAGGGGCAAGATGCATGGTTGATGTGGCTGCTAAAATTGTTTCACGGGCATCACTGAGTTCTCCTGCTTGTGTGTCATTGTGCAGAGTCCTCTTTCAGTAGCCACCCACTCGACTCGGGTCAACACTACCTACACAAAGTATTTGATATAGGTTTCCGTATTGCGTTTGAGGCTATCACCGACACATTCGGGTGTTCTTTTCATATCAGAAAATCAGGGTGAATTTTCCGAGCTACCGGACCTTCTTAATCACCATGAGACTGATCTAACTCTTTCCGTATCAACTGCACTGTTTTCAGATTGAAACCCAAAACTTTCTACGATATTCGTATTGCAGTTTTCGAATCGAGTACCAAGTAGTACAATATTCCATTTCCAAATTGCGTCATTGTGCTCTTTTGCTCACAGGTGGTGCCCAACTGACTCTGATATACTATGCATTCGCAAAATCAAAAACAAAAAACACACATGCGTACAATAAAAATAAAATGACAATAAGGCTCTATTCTAGGTCCTGCGCTTTTCCTGATTTACATTAAGGATCTTCCCGATGTTATAAGATCCCACGTCGGCATATACGTTGACGACACCACCGTTTAAACTCGCCTCGAAAAAAAATCTGCAGAGGTTGATAAAGCTAACCTCGCTGCCGAGTTTGAGAAGGACCTCCAATCTGTGGTGGACTGGGGTAAGAAATGGCTCGTATATTTTAATGCTTCCAAAACGAAATTGCTATCTATTAATCATTATAGAAAATCGCTCCTTCCTCCTATTAGCATGGATCAATAATATAATATATTGCATTTCCTTTTTTGGATTTTTTCAAGAACTCAAGACGAATAGCACGAGCAACCGACCATATATGGCAGTAGTGCTCAAAGCCGGAACGAATCGTAGATTTATAAATGTACAAGATGGATTCTGTCACGAAAAAACTTTCTCAGCTATGATAGATTTTATTGAATTTAAGCGCACTTCTAGATTGGCTTTAGGTCCCACCCTTTTATTGTTTCAACAGTTAAATATAACCGCCACTTCTATTCTAACAGTTATCTTTCTCGCACTTCACACCTGTGGAACTCCTTTTCGTTTACTTTATTTCCTGACAGTTATAATCTCTGGCAATTTAAATGCAACGTCAACTGCCATCTTCTATCTTCTTGAATCCCGTTCATCTTTTATCCTTTCCATAATATCCCCTAAACTCAGTCTTTTCATTTACTGAAAGGAGTGAAAAGAGACATTTGAAAGGACAGAGTACTAAAAGACAGGAAACTGTCATTGGGAAGTAAGAAGAGAGGGCTGGATTGCTTTGTGATGTCTATCCTTATGTATGGCAGCGAATATTCGACGATCTCTTAAAGGATGAACGACAGGTTTGAGAAGAAAAAATATGGTTTTACAGAAGGATGTTGAAGATACCATGGAGGATAGCACGTGACTAATAACGAGGTGTTGGAGAGGATGGAAACGAGAAAAGTCATAATTAACATAAAGAAGAGGTCTGTGGGACTTTTAATTAGCAAGGAGGGACTGAAGAATTTAATATTCACAGGACGGATAGAGGGAAAGCGCGAGACATACTTGACAGGCCTGAGCAAATAGATGGTAGATCGGGGTTTGGGAGAGATACCAAGCGGAAGTATTTTGAAGAGAGACAAAAGAGAGAAAAAGAGAGAGCCAAGTGGAAGTCCATAATCGCCTACGTCTTGAAGGGACACGGCACATGAAGAAGAAAAAGTACCTCTGCACACTAGTGGAAATTCCGCTTTTCTTTGGGGTGAAAAAATATTATATATATATATATATATATATATATATAAGCATGCGGTGTAGATATAGAAGAATCCAAAGGTGTATCCTTTATATACAGTGGTGGGATAACTCAGTAAACTCTGAATAAATGATTACTCTCAAACTAGTGTTACCATATATATATATATATATATATATATATATGTGTGTGTGTGTGTGTGTGTGTGTGTGTGTGTGTGTATTTTTATGAAGGAATCTTTCATTTATTTACCCGACATATTTTAATTCTTAAACATCATTTTTAGTCAACATCTATGTTTGAGCACATATTTTTCTAAAAGGACCCGCACGCTCAGGTTTCTATTTCTACAGCTTTTTATGAATTTTTTCCTGTTTTTGCCTTATTTTTTTAAATTTGTTCTATTTTCCCTTCCTCCAGAGTAGGCCGAGTCTTTTTGTTCAAATTGCTGGAAGAGTACTAGCAAAATGGACGTCAAATCATCGGAACAACGACGAACAATGATCCACCCGATAAAAGCGAAGAGGCGGGATCTCCTTCCCAAAAACTGTTTACAGAAACCTGAAAGCAAAAAAAAAAAAAAAAAAAAAAGACTAGACACCAAAACATTTATGGTTAATGGGAGGAACGTAGAAGACAAACGCAGTATTCATTGAGGGTCCAGTGCTAATACTAAGGAACCATCTAGGAGTGCATCAGCTCACTACGTCGAAATACTGAATGTCTTCTCCAACCGTAAGCGCAGAAAATGAGAATTTGATATCATATTAATCAAGAAAGCCCTCGCTTGCATTCACAACTATCGGGTCATTGGGAATCCGACGCATTGGTAATGCGGCCAGACTGGTCATCTAGCTCTTTCTTAGTCAGATAAGAAAAAGTTCCGAGTTCAGTCTATCAAATTCATTTTCTGTCTGATACTGCTCGCTCTGCTCTAAGCACATGCTACCAATTTGGACCGGTGCGGTTACTTCCCCTCGGCTAAGTCTACTTTGGAACCTAACATGCTCATTCGACAGCAGCAAGTGGGCTCGTAAAAAAAGGAAAAAAAAGAATTGCTGGTCGAAGTTAGGGGTGGATGAAAGCGGCAGACAGCGGGCTTTCAGTCCCAACAATCCAGCACGGGTGAAGACATTAACAGCACAAGATAGCCAAAATTAGGTTTAATATAGATGCCCTGGACATCTACTCTAAAACAGCACACGGAAACTTTATATGAGAAAATACAGAAAGTTAATGCAGACGTTGGTGGTCAAGCGGATGAAAATAGCAATCGGCTAAGATTACCTACCCTTCAAACCTTACCCTGTTTTCTCCCTATGACAATCGACATTTATAAAATTCCCGACAGCAACGTTCTTGTATTTTGTCTTCTTAACTAATCCCATTCACTAAGGAAAACAAGTCCCGTTTCTGATTCCTCCCATTCAAAACAGGACATACCCACTTCAAGGAAAAGGCAGGTGAGCACTTCGGCCGAGGTTAAAAAAAGGATGGAGGAAGACAAGCTGATTTATAATACGGGGTTATGATCGAGTAATGGGCTACTTTATTGTTCTTGTTTTATATGCGATGCTTCTTCCGGATTCAGTTAATTCCTTTTAGAAACTCAACACTCAAAGATTTTGTTCACCTCTGATGTGACCAGGTATCGAACTCACAACTCTTTAGATTGAGTCACTGGATTACAACGTTTTTAATCACTAAGTCACGTGTCCCTGAGGAGCTTACCCACGTGGACTAAATAAGGGATTCGATTCAAAATTTTAACATATATCATCTGAAGAAGTCCGGAGCGTGCAAGGGCCGACACGTCGTGAATATGTCACTCTGTGTAAGAATGGTTTGTCAGTTTTAAAACTTTCAAAACGAAACTTTTTTCTGATAACCACCTGATTACTATGGCTGATGCTAGCCTCCATGGAAGTGATGAGTTGCGTATTCTCGGTCCAGCGTTTTCGGCTGACATAAAGTGGAAAGACTATATTTAATCCATTGCTAGTTTTGCTGCAAAAAAGTCGGTTCATTGTGTCGTGCAATACAATTTTCCTCTACTGAATTTATCTTGCATATTTATGAGTCTACCATTCGATCATGCATTGAATATTGTTACCACAATGGTCCACTGCTCTCGATGTATATTTAGATATTCTTATATCGAGTTCTAAGATAATAAAATATCTGTAAAAATCAAATATTGCATCGGTAAATATTTGAGCGTAACAACTAACAAAATATTGCAACAAAATTAAAAGATATGAATGCTGGTCATTATTTTAAGAAGTGGGTAGAAATGAAAAGATTTGAAATTGATAATCTTTTCAATTTCCCTGAAACAGCCAATAAACACTTTTATCTTCCCGTCTTTATTTTTTCAGTTTTCTCACTGAAATCAAATAGTATCTTTTTTCTCCTCTTCCCCGCGATACAAACGGAATAGTCTATTATTTTTAAGGCATTGACAGAAGACGTTAAACATGTTTGTCTTCCCTTATTTATTTCTAGCCAAATCCCCGCATTACGAACAGTTATTTAATATATTTTTAAAATAATTCAGAAGGCGATGTTATTTTATTTAATTTATGGTAATTGGATTTTTGTCGATTGCCTTACTCGTTTTCCGTCATTCTATATCGTGCGTCTAAAAAATGTCAATATTATCGCGGTCGCCATGGTTTCTCAAACTTTTTCGCCGGGAGGCATGACCATCTAAGACAAGTTAAATCAACCTTAGTAACTATTCATCGCGTATGTGGGGGCTGAGTAAATTTTAACCAGCTGCTGGTGTGTACGCGCTTAGTCCACTCACCCCCCCCCCAAAAAAAAAAAAAACGAGATTGCGTCAAAACTCGCCTTAGTGGGAGGAAGGTGGCAATCAGTAAATACCCTTGATCTCTTTGCGGATATAAACGTGTAGTATCTGTTCTTATCTGCTTAAATTGATTCTCTTTCTCTACTTCTATCTTTCCTTCTTTCTTTCATTTTCTCACTGAAACCAAGTAGTGTATTTAGCCCTCTGTCCACACAATCAAAACGCGGAATAGTCCATTATATATTAGGTACTGACAAAACTTCCCTTATTTCTTTCTAGCCAAATGGTTGAATAAGCTCCTTTAAAGTTCTACGACAATAAAACATCTGTAGAAATTCTCTTATTGCATTGCAATATAATTGATCTTAAGAACTTTAACAAAATATTGCAATAACATTAACAATCATAAATATGAATACTGGTCATTATTTTAAGAAGAGGGTAGAAATGGAAACGTTTGAAATTGACAACTTTTTGCATTTCACTGACACAACCGTCAAAGACTTCTTTTCTTCCTTTCTTTCATTTTCTCACTAAAATCAAATAGTATTTTCCCTGTTTCCACACAATCAGAAGAAAATAGTTAATTATCTGAGACACTGGTAGATGTTAAACGGATATTTCCTTACTATTTTTTAGCCAAATCTTCATAAGATTTGGCTAGAAAATATTAACTTTTGTTTCCTCAAGAATCTATATTTTCTATGGATCTTCTGTTCATGGATGTAAAGATACATGATTGCCCAAGCGTGTATCACGTATGGCAATTAACTGACTAGATTAACAACTCTCATCATTTTACCGTCGAAATTGTTACATTTAACCACAAGTTAAATTTATTGAGGCCAAATGTAACAGGAAGAAAAGAAAATTAATTTCCTTTTTAATTTTTAGCTTTCCGGTAATCTTTCATCTTCAACATTTTAAGTGCAATATCAATTGTTGTCATCTGTATTCATCATTGGCTTGTTTGTTTTATTGTTATTTCTATGTAATGTTTCCTTTATATGATGTTTTTTCACACTCAGTATCCACTTGCGTCTTAGTGGCTTTATTGCTTTGCTTGAGTGAATTGTGAATTGTTTTTTTAGGATACTAAATATTATAAATATTGTTATTAGTCCTTTTTCTGTTTCAATGTACCGTGTATATGCAGGACGTTTTCTATCCTTTGTAGCTCTTAAGAAATTTGGTCTTTTTGTTATCTCTTCTTTGTTTCGCAATCTATTTACTAAAGCTAGTTAGAGAAGGTTATACATTGGGTACCTGTTCTTCGTGTACCGTGTTTCTTCAGGACGTATGTAATCATGGATTTCCACCTGGCCCCGTTTCTTGTTGCTCTCAATATTTCTCCTTTTGGTATCTCTCCCAAATCCCGCCCCGCTAGCCATTTGTTCAAGGTTATCGAATATGTCCAGCGCTGCTTTTTCCTATCTCTCTTTTCTTCTATCGACCCTGTGAGCATTAAATTCTCCTGGCCCTCTTTCCAAATTACGTGTTTCAGGAACCTCATCTGTCTATTCCTATTGTTAATTATAAGTTTTTTTTTCTAATGAAATGTTTCTGTATCTTAATATTTTACTTAAATTTTAGAAGGCACCTTTCACTATTATAATTACTAATTTTTAATAGTATTACGATGATATTATGACACTGAATCTTATAATTACTTTTACTATAATATTAATTTATCATAGATTCTTAGGTATTGAATGTTACTAATTTCTTCTGCTTTTTGCAGGAATCGTCGGCGGTCAGCATTACTCGCATACAGGAGGAGGTAGCAACATTCTATGTCTTCCTATGGATCCTGTCTGGGGCAATTTTACAGAAGCAAAAGAAGACAGTCAATGGATATACGGTGGAGAATATGAGATTTCTCACTACACTTCCAAATCCCCGACTGGCCTCTTCTCCAACACTAATAGCAAGACCATTCACAACCACAATATCCCGTGCGCTGTGTGTCAGACACTAAAACCAGCAGCAGTCATGATGCTACCAGCGCGTAAGACCTGCTATTCAGGATGGACACTCGAGTATTCAGGTTATCTGATGTCGTCGCATTTTGGACACAAGGGGAAAAATCCATTTACATGCATAGACGAAGCTCCTGAAGCAGATCCAGCCGGGTACAGAGATGAAAACGGGGTACTGTTCTATCCAGTACAAGCTGCCTGTGGTTCACTTCCTTGCCCGCCCTATGTGCAGGGTAAAGAGTTGACATGCGCAGTATGCAGCCAGAATGTTTTGGAAGACAAAAATATACTTTGTCAACTAGCATAGGATGATTTTGAGGAGATAGTCATTCATTATAATTATTTTTTTCCTCCCGTTAAATTTGGGTCATTTCAGTTTTATTTGTATTCTAGTATGCTGTTCAGCTCAGTTGTCACTATTACTTATGCTTGCCGAACAATATATATATATATATATATATATATATATATATATATAAAACCTGTCTGAAGCTATTATGCAAATCTAATAAGCCTCAATAACTCAAATATTTTGAACCAATGTTTGCCAAATTTAAATTCATCCATTTCCATTTAGTAAAATATTTACCTAGTGTCAGGTGTGTAGGATTAGCTGGGGAGGGGGCGACCAGCTATGGCAAGGCAAGACAAGCTTCGACCTGTTAAGACAAGCTCAGTACCCAGATACCGCGTATGCGACGACTGGTTAATATTTGACCGGCGACCTGAGTGTACGCGATCGTGTTCCTCACATTAAAAACCGACCTTGTGTAACAAACTGCCTCATTAGATGAGGCTGGGTAAATAAACCAATAGTAAAGTCCTCACCCGCCAGCTGGTGGGTGTGTAGGTTTAGCTATGGAAAGTAAATCTTAAACCAGCTATGACAAACTTAGTACCCATTTATCGGTGACTGGGTAATATTTAACATGCGGTCCAAGCATACACGCTAGTCTTATCCACATTAAAAACCATCCTTGTGTTACTAGTTGCCACTGTAGGGAGGCCCGGTAGACAACTCTGTTCTTAGTAAAATATTTCACAAGATTTTCCCCTACTTTCAATGGTTAGTTTTTGAGATATTTGAAATTTACTAAAATGGACCGATTGAAGTTAGTATGCAGATTAAACTAATATTAGCTTAAAACCTCTGAAATGTAATAAAAACTATTTCTCTTTTTGTCCATAATATATGCTGAAATGGGGAGGATCTAACAACTGCTGAAAAACAAAAATAACAAAACTATTAAATGAGGGAACGTTTACATTGTAGATAGCAAAGGATCTTTGCGGAGATCATCAATCGATAAAAAAGAAGTCTGTTGAAAATATAACTAAGTTGAGAACTCGAATGAAAGGCAAAGGCTTTAAAAACTTGATTCATCGATATTAACGTTGACTGAAGTGATTTATAGTGTTATAGTTATATTTCTGACCCTCACTCAGATCTTTGAAAAGGTTGGAATTGAGGAAGTTAAGAAGGACAAAAGGTTTGGAATACTTTATGTATTGGGATCTTTAAAAAATCTCCCAGGCAACCAGGGGCAGACTGAGAATGTTATAGGCTCTCGGGCAGAAAATACAATGGGCCCTCTTCCCCCAACTCTTTACAGTTAAATGCCACACGTAGAGGCTGTGCAGTAGGTGAACTGTGCATATTGAGATAACTAAGGACTTTAGTTTAAGATACATATGTATTTATATGCATAAAAAATTTGAAAACTTCAAGGCCATGACGATGTTCATAGACACATGCTGACAGTAACAACAAAGCGTAATGACATGTCAAACAAAAGTTCTATTTAATTACTACGAATTAACATGTAAACAATGTACTAAATTATGAAATTCCTAATAACAGGAATGAGTTAACATACACTTTTAAAATAAATGTTTACAATATTAATATACATCCAGAGGTAGGATCATTTGCAAAATGAGAGGGACATAGATTTTTTGGGACGCTTCATTGTGAAATTGTTGAAAGTTAATTAAACACATCTCAAATATATTTGGAATTTTTACAAATTAATATCGTACAAAGGTATTTTTTTATTATTACTTTTATTTTTGTTCCTTAAATGACAAAATGATGGCATTTTATCGTCTTTGGATAGATTTTTTTTTAATTTACTTGCCTTCTTTTCACGAATTAATAAATAATAAAAATTAAAATATCGGCTAAATTCGAAAGTTATGTTTTTCGTAAATTTACATTTTTAATTTATAATTTCGGGTATTTATAAATAAAAGTTCTATTTATTCATTTATTTTTAGTTTATTCTCTTTTATTCAAAGTGTATGGGTTAAGAAGTAATAATTTTTACTTTAAGTTTTTTTTCTAAACTTATTGAACAGGTGAAGAGGCTCATCCTTTGTTTCCTGTTTTGGATGCGGTTTCCGGTTTTCTCTTTTCCAATCTTTTCACTCTTTTCTTTTTTTTTCAATTGGAGTAGATAGACTAAACTATCGCCCGGTTCACACTCTACCCTCGTCTATTGAACAGGTGAAGAGGCTCATCCCTTGTGTCCTGTTTTGGATGCGGTTTCCGGTTTTCTCTTTTCTAATCTTCTCACTTTTTTTTTCAATTGGAGTAGATACACTTAACTATCGCCCGGTTCACACTCCACCCACGTCTATTGAACAGGTGAAGAGGCTCATCCCTTTTTCCCTGTTTAGGATGTGGTTTCCGGCTTTCTCTTTTCCAATCTTTTCACTCCTATGTAGCCCCCTGCACATCAGTGGCGTTACCGCCTTGCTCGAGGTGATATGATTAAAAAAAAAAAAGAAGAGCCTTCTAAAACACAGTGTCCATACCTAAAGGTTTTGATTAAATATGTAAAAAATGTCTAGAGCAAGATCAGTGGGACTGCACATTGCACTTATAAAAAAATCCAATCAACTGAAATTATATCAATGGTTTTAGAAGTATGTGGTAAGATCCGTATATATCTGGCACAAGCAGAAATTGACTGTTAAGCCCTTCGTCAATTCGAAAACAATATTGAATTTTAAAAAATAAAATATATTCCGCTTGAATTTGCACTAAAGTGCTTTATTGAAATTTTAAAAACTTTGACTTAAGAAATCACATAATGCGAATTTAAATTTACTATGAATCCTCAATATTTTTATCAAATTAGCATAATTATAGATTTAAACAAAATAATCAATATAGTCCATATTTTAATTTGCTAAATTGCTTGGCAACAGACAAGAGTAAGAAAAAAGGTGTCGTTTCTTTGCAAATTCTAACAATCATATAAAGATTTTAGTGGCTTTTGGGGGTGACGGAGATGAGAGGGTTGAATAACCTCCTTCAGATTTTTCGCCAAGACTTGACCGGTACTACAGACAGCAGAGGCACTAGTTTTATTATCATTCGAATATTCTTAGAAGGTTAAAACGATTTATTTTTCTTCCCTTTGACTAGGCAAGGGGTACTGCGAAATCAAAAGGAGTCAGCTATGGCCATGCATGAGACACACACACTATGATGTGCAGCTGAGTAACTCGAGTTAGACTGCATGTATTAGATTGTATAACATGGACATCCTTGATTATTTTATTGGCAGCCAGGTGGGCCCCCTTGCAGTGCCGGGCCCTCGGGCAGGGTCAGATTAACCGATGGCTCAGTCCGTCCCTGCAGGCAACCTATTCTCACGAAAGCAAATATTTCAAAGCGTCAAAATTGGGTAAAAAAAAAAAAAAATAAATACATGACAACTGACTTTCTGAAGAGATTTTCCCGGATGAATCTCGAGTGACGTGTGATGGGCCTGATGGATGGGCCAAAGAATAGATTTTTTCCAATTCAGCTATACTTGTAGCTAAAAGATGGCAAAAAGGAGGCAACAATTTTATACATGAGCTGGAATTGTCGACTAAACAATTATTGGGCTATTCAAAGACGATGAAGGAGTTAAACTGAACAGTGGTAACTATTTCAATTTTATGAGCAAGGATTTCGTTGCGTGATAAAAATCACATTTTTGCAGTTTCAACGTGAAGCGTGTATTTATGTCAAACTATGCTACTTCTCATTTATCTAAGCTTACCCGTGAATTCTTTGAGGATAATAGATTTACAGGAGAAATGATAATGTAATGGCTACTATTAAGTCCTGATGTGAATCTGAACGAAAATTTATTGCCAGTTGTGAAGATAAAATTATATTAAATGTGTCAAACAATATAACAGCAAAGCAGAGCCAAGTGAGGCAATTAAAACTACTATATCGAGAATTGAATCTGCTTAAGTAAGAAAATAAAATTAAAGGATATTAGATTACTGGCTTTTGTCGAGAAGTAGGGTGACTATATTAAAATCTAAAGGATTCAAAGACTTAGCGTATGTAGATGTTATTTCTTCTATTATAAGTGTTGATCAATTTTTGATTTCATTACCTTACATTACATTAGCAAATTGTGATTGTTTGGTTTTGCCTAATAACTTCAGACGGCAGTTTTTTCTTCAGATTACATCTCATAACTTCAAGAAAACATACTACCTAATATTTTAACTGAGACTTTGTTTTGATATCTAAATTGACTGTTTAAAATTCGACAATTTTTTTTAACTAAATTCGAAATATTTATACAATTTTCTTAACTTCGAACAGGGTATATATATATATATATATATATATATAAGTTTCGTATTTGAATTTTTTCTTCTGTTTCAGTTTTCTTTTCTTGGCATAAATTATGTAGAAATTTATTCATATATGTCTATATAATAATCACAGAATGATAATTTTTTCATGCTCTTCAGACAAATTTTACAAATCCATATGGAAGATTGCACTTGAATACTCAGTATTGATCTTAGTGTTCACTTTTATATTTACACACGCTCTATCTCTGATATTAAGCACTTTTGACCATAATTAAAGCATACAATACAACTATACATATACATATATATATATATATATATATATATGTGTGTGTGTGTGTGTGTGTGTGTGTGTGAACAGTGTATGTATATAATTATAAATATCAATATATGCGTGGTAATTATTTAAAAGCGCTCAATATTAGTGATAGAGCAGACATATTCACATATCTATATGAATATGAGTATATATATATATATATATATATATATATATATATATAAAGGAGAAAATAATTTAATCCGACATATTTTTTATTTATTTAAACGGTATAACAATGGATACTTCTATTTGAGTAGATGCTTTTTTTTATTATTAAGCAGTATATTTATTTATTTACATTTATCAGCCTGAATATTCGAGACAATCTTGTTAGAAAAACATGCACCCTCAGAGGGATTCGAACATTCGTCTTCAGTGGAAACAGTCATTAGCTTCGCCGTGCCTTGAACTCTTGTCCACGTAGGACCTCTGGGTCAAGCAAACCTCGAATATTGCTTTTAAACGCACATCTTTCCCGATTCTTGGAATATATGCTCTGCTCTGTTTGGCATCAAAGAATATCTTTTAGGAAATAGATTAAATTCGATATATTTAAAATTTATTTATTTAAACGTTATTTTAATGGATACTCATATTGAAATAGAGTCTCCGTTTTTATTACTATATACAGCATATTCATTTATTTCCATCTGTGTCCTAAATATTCTGCCGAAGAGTGAATATTTTTCTAACAAGATTTCTCGAATATTCAAGCAGGTAGGTGTAAATAAACAAATATACTTTTTGATAATAAAAATAAAGCATCTACTCAAATAGGAGTATCCATTACCAGATAAATAACAAATTATATATATATGCATGAAGACAAAGGAAAAAGTATTTTAGCCAGTGTTTTCCATTATCCGATGAGCTTTGTCAAGGCAAATGTGAGAATTTTTTTAAAACAAATATTCATAACCAATAGTAAAAGTATTGTTAGCTTTTCAATTTTTTTAAATTGAAGAGACGCTCCTAAATATTCATTATGTCAACTGAAAAATCTAGGGAAATTATAGAAGATGCTAAGTGATGTAATTCAATGTCTAATAAACAAATATGAGTATATGATGTTTAACTGTATTTTTTATGCAATTAATACTTAAATTAATTTGATCTGGGATAAATTTATGTATCAGATATTTTTTAATAAATAATTAAACAGTGGCTATGAATTTAATCGTTTTTTATAATTTTTTTATTTTTGATATTTTTTATAGTAATGTATGCTGAATCTTAGTAATGAAGATGAAACCGTGTAAAAGAAAATAGAAAACACAGAACAAATAAGTCACAACGACAAATTTAATATTCAGTATATCTTCTATTTTTGTCAGTTGCCCCTGTATACTTTGGTGTACTCACAAACTTCTGCATCAGGGTGCTTAGGATGCTTGCCCAAGATGCATAAACTGCAGCCCGAATTCCATCCACAGTTTCAAATTGCGATCCATGTTTATAAACATCCTTCGCCATCTATCCGTAAACCTTATCGATTGAGTTTAGATCTGGAGAGCACGGCGGATGGCCTAAATCTGAATGTTGTTTTCCATAAAAAAAAACTCTATTGATCTTCGAGTACGGTAGCTTGCAACATTACCCTGCTGGAAAATCAAGTATTCTCTCCATAGACGAGGTCCTTCAGTAATTAGTGATGCCTTTCTTAACATGTCAATGTAACTAGTAGCTGTTTTATGACCTTTTACCTCCTGTAACTCGAAAGTTTTATTGTACAAAAATGAACCCCACATCATAATATATCCACTCCCACTGTGTCATGTTGAGAAAATTTATTTTGGGGCATTCTTTGCATACCAGTAATGCTGAAAATTTATTTTGGGGCATCCTTTGCATATCAGTAATGCTGAAAATTTATTTTGGGGCATCCTTTGCATACCAGTAATGCTAAAAGTTTATTTTGGAGCATCCTTTGCATACCAGTAATGCTGAAAATTTATTTTAGGGCATCCTTTGCATACCAGTAATGCTGAAAATTTATTTTGGGGCATCCTTTGCATACCAGTAATGCTGAAAATTTATTTTGGGGCATCCTTTGCATATCAGTAATGCTGAAAATTTATTTTGGGACATCCTTTGCATACCAGTAATGCTGAAAATTTATTTTGGGGCATCCTTTGCATACCAGTAATGCTGAAAGTTTATTTTGGAGCATCCTTTGCATATCAGTAATGCTGAAAATTTATTTTGGGGCATCCTTTGCATACCAGTAATGCTGAAAATTTATTTTGGGGCATCCTTTGCATACCAGTAATGCTGAAAATTTATTTTGGGGCATCCTTTGCATACCAGTAATGCTGAAAATTTATTTTGGGGCATCCTTTGCATACCAGTAATGCTGAAAATCTTCATGGTTAAAACAACACTTTCTTCCGTTTATTCACATCAAGTTTTATGGCAAGGAAAAAATAGAGTCATCTGCAGCCGTTTCACGTTCTTAAACCATTTCTTATTTAAATTCTGCCGAATTATTCTAGAGCTGCATTCAACATGTGTATTCGCTTTTATCTGATTTGATGTCAGGCTTGAATCTGTCCTAACTTCTCGGCTAATACGTCTGTCTACAGAGGGAGAGATTTTATTGAGGCGATCGTTTGATTTTTTAGAAACATACACACCCGGATTTTTAATAAAGTTAGCAATTTGCAATGGACCGTTGCGAAAGACCAAGTCTTTGAATTTCAACAATCCTGCTCGGTTTGAACTTTATTAAAATTTAAACGTTCGCCATTTAAAAATTGGAAATTAAATGCTGGAAATGAGTTAAATAGACGTTTTACACGCCTGACGCTATTATCACACTGACTAGTTCTAAAATTTTTATCCAGTAATTTTTGCTTTTTCTCTCATGATCTTATCTTTATGACCAACCAAAAAACTTCTTTCTCAATATTTGTCTAAATAAATCAATTAAAAAACTTAATATTTTCACTTGTTTGTTGATAGACTACATTTCATTTTCTCATTAAATATAAATGTTTTGTAAATATACTTTGATTAAGGTAACAATATTTTTTTTTTAACCCTTTTTTATCTGATTTTAAGATTCTGACCAAGAGCGTATTTGGGAATAACTTTTCACGAAAATGAAATATACTAAGTGATGACCACCTGGATATAATGTTAAACTTTTTATAAAATGTGTTAGTTGCTATTTTGTTATTTCTGCAGGAAAATAAGGAACTTCTTCTCTGATAACTTCAATCCACGAAAATTTTAATGCATCATCAATTGCCATTTTCTTTCTTCTTGAATCCCTTTCATTTTTTATCCTTTCTTCAATATACCCTGCATCCGGTCTTTTCTATCACTGTAACCCCTTGCCTACTAGTGGCGGTCCCACCTTGCTTGGAGTGAAATACTCAACAAAATAATAACATTAGCGTCATTTTTTTCTTTAAACTTCTAGGCTAAGTCAGCAGTCTGAACTTGAAAACACTTTTTATAAGATAGTAGACCACCCATAAACGTGTTGCGTTTCTTTTATAAGCAGTTCAGGATACAAAATGAAGTAACAATATTATTAATTTTACTATTAATTACACATATTTTAATTTTTATTTGCAATAAAAGTTATAACAATAAGTAATAATTACTTATACAATTGGGTCCGGCTCCACTCTTTGTTTGTATGTTGTATCCAATTTGAAAAAAATATCACCCCGACACCCTTTATTATTGTTTAATTCCGATCTTAAGCACGACGGCATTTTGTCATTTGCTCTATTTTTAATAGCTACTTATTTATTTATTGGTTCATGTGAGTCTCTTGAAATGTCATTAATCGTGAGAAGCTGTCTAAGACGGCGAACGAGAAAGAAGAATGTCGTTGTTGGTGTGAGTGAATGTGATGTCAGCACAGGCTGGCATATCCTGATGGTGATCATCACGACTGACACTCAAGCGTCAAGGAGACTAACTGCACCAATTCCTAATCATCTCCTCCTGGTTTCTTATAGAGCTCTCTAAGGATTCGATTTAATTTTCTAATTCCCTACTCTACGTTTTGTTTTTTTTTTCTTTTTAATACAGAGGATGTCCGGATCTACAGTTGCAAATGACTTGAAAGATAATTATGGTGATTGAATATTTAAACCCGTAAAAACCGGTATCAAGTTACAGGTCAACTTCGGAAGGCATTGGTTTCCCTTCAAAAGCACATTCGAGATTTTGGGCCACTAGGTCAATCATTTTTAATCTAGTTTCAAAAGTGTTGGTGCCACAATAATTTCATTTATTTGTGAATAAGTTCTGAAAATTTCATTAAAATAGGACAATTATTTGATTTGTACAAGAATTTTCAAATTAATGTGTTTTCAAAAGAAAAAAAGCGCAAAAAAATCAATGTCAAACTTTGTAGAAGGCAATGACGTAAACAAAACAAGCATTCTAACCAAATTTTTAAACGTGTTAGAAAGGATTAAAAAATTTAAAAAATAATTAAACAATGCTTTGATTTTTCCTTTTAATAATATCAATATTTTGACGATAACACTTCATTTTCATTAAGTTTGTGGCGTTTTGCATTACGCTATGCTGTTTTTCCCGTTAATTAGTGGAGGTACCTACATAAGAGATTTGAAGTATTAGGCAGGAGGAGATTCAAGACAAAGACGAACCAGCTACAGTGGGTGAAAGAGAAGACAAGAGAAGGATGTGAAGACAGCTGCGACGGTAGAGAGAAAGGAAAAGAACAAGATACACGGGGTGATGTAGAAAGGGCTGGAGTTAAGTGGATAAAAGATGGGAATTGACTTTGCATTTAAATTCCTGGAGGTTATAGCCGCCAGGAAAGTAAATATATGGAAAGGAGTTCCACAGGCGTGAATTGCGAGAAAAGAAAAGAAGTTGCTTATACACAATTCTATTATCGATTACTTGCCCCACCCATAAAGCTGTCGGGTTTCTTTTAAAAGCAGTTCATGATACAAAATGAAGTAACAATATAGATTTTACTATTGATTTCATATATTTTAATTTATAGTTTCAATAAAAGTTATAGCAATAATTATTATTACTTATATTATGCAACTGGGCCCGGCTCTACCCTTTGTATGTTGTAACCAAAATATCAGCTACACACTTTCCATTATTGTTTAATTCCAATATTAAATTATTTTAAACACGACAACACTTTGTCATTTGCTCTACTTATTTATTTATTGGTGTATGACTGTTTTTTGAAATGTCATCAATCGTGCGAAGCTGAGACGTCGAACGAGAAAGAAGAATGTGGTGTGTGTGTGCGTAAATGTGATATCAGCACAGTTCGAATTATCCTGATGATGATCATCTTGACTGACACTGAAGCGTCAAGGGAACTAACTCCGCGAACTTCTTACTATCTCCTCTTTACTGATAGCTTCGGACAGACGGACGGTCGAACAAATTTCTTATAGTAAGGATTGAACAGCATATTCTTCTTCCAGGATAATGCACAGCTTTCCTGGCTCGCTCTCTCTAAAATGTTGCCGACCCTGCTTTAGATCTTGGTTGTAGTTGAATTTTTCAGTGTATAACTAACGCATTTGATGAATTGCTGTATATATGATATACATAGTTATTAACTCTGTTTAATAGTTATAATAATCGGTTAAATATTTTATATATTAGGCATGATTATTTCGAGCAATTTTATAAATTAAAAACAATTTCCAAATAATTTGATTTCATTTTTTTTTATTCTTTATCTCCTCCTACGCTATACTTTAATATTTTAATTTGAAAAAATAATTTAAATTTTTTGATGTAAATTTTGTCAATTTAAATTATGCTCCTTATTAATTAAAAAAATAGTACCTTAATATTATTACATTTAACTTCCACGAACATTGAGTGAACTTAAATTAAAATATCTTAAATGGTAAGTTTATCATATGCACCTAATAGCTGCGTAGTGCATGAAACTCCGAGTCGTACTATCGTAGTAGAATATATATATATATATATATATATATATATATTATAAATTATGTTTTAGAACATGTACATAATTTCTTCTATATATGTCCTCTTCCCTACAATCATATGGCTTTTCAGTGTTTGGACTAAAACACTTCCTCGGGGGAAATAAAGGTTTGGAATCATTCTCTGTTTATATTTGGTTCTTGTTGTCGTGGGGGTTGGTTGAGGTTATTGGTAAATAAGTGAATGTGTCTCTCGTTTTGACAGACTTTTGAAGAATCTGGTGTGTAAGTGTGAAATTGTTGATTAATGGTCTTATCTGTTGGAATGTATGTTTTATGGTCGGGTATATCTTTTGGTTAGAATTTCTAAGAGGGCGCGTGTTAAGTGGTCATTTTTATGGTTGGCTATCGTTTAATTGGTTTAATTAAGAGGACGAATATAGAAGAAATTATGTACATGTTCTAAAATATAATTTAAATAAATATTCACTGCTCTATACATCATATATCGAGCACTGTTTTAAATTAATGTTTTGAACGGAAAAGATTTTTTCTTTTTTCTCTCCTCATTCTATACTCACTCGGATATATATATATTTAGAATCGCTTCACCCCAAGCAAGCCAAGAACGCCACTGATGCGCAGTAGGTTAGTGTGATAGAAAAGAAAGAAAGAAAAAATACAAGGAATGCCGAAGAAAGGATAAGAGAAAGATGGGAATTATGGAGATAGAAGATAGCAATCAGTGGTTCATCTAAACTTTGGAGAGTGCAGCTATCAGGAAAGCAAGTATGTGGAATGGAATTTCACAAGTGGAAAGTGCGAAAATAAAAAAAGGAAAAAGAGTATAAGTGGCGGTTACATTTGACTATTTTGACGTTGGGACCGAGATGCTAATGCAGTTGCACGAGTAAATTTATGTGATCAGAGCACCAGGGAAGAAGTTGCAAAAATATTTGTAGACAAAACAGAGGGTCGGTGTTGTTCATTAATGACGGTTGCTCGATATTTCCTCAATTGGTTCTGATGGCGCTTGTGTGTATTCTTGGAGCCTTGAATTATATATATGAGATCACCCACTCTTTGCTTTACTGTGCCTACTTTCCAAAACGTCATGTTGTTCTTATAGACTTTGAACAATACTTTTTCCCCGCAGAAGTAAAATTTTCTGGGGAGGGTAACCGTTTTTTAAAATTTTGCCTGCTTTGGAATGAGCTTATCGAATACTGATCTTATCCTTCTTGCGAACATCATTTCTGCAGGTGAAAGTTCCGTTGGCGTATTGGGGTTTGTTGCAATTATATACACATGCAGAAACTGTTGCAGCGCCTTATGAGTCGGTTTAAGGGCTCGTTTTAAGGTGTCTACGAATCGCTCCGCCTGTCCGTTCGACCTAGGCTGATACACCAAAACGCGCAACCAGTTCATGAAAGAAAGCTATCGTGCATCCCGTGGTGAGTCGTCTGCATCTAAGAACATCTGGTCATTTAGTGTGGCTGTCGACAACTATGAAGTAGAAATGGTCTTCCAATGGACCCGCAAAATCGACGTGAATTCTCTGCCACGGCTGGTCAGTCTTCGGCCACTGTTTGCACATAGCTGGTGGAGCTTTAGCTGCTAACGCTCATCCTTTGCATGCCTCAATCATGTCAGCTATATATCCGTCCATGTTTGGCCAGTAGACGTAACAACACATGAGAATTTTTGTATGTTTTTTTCCGGAATGTCCCATATGAAAATCTTTCATTATACAACAATATATCGTCACATAGCGAAAAAAATTTGCACACTCGTGTCTTTATTGTAAATTTTGTTCTTGGTAGTACGGATAAACTCGTCAGTTGAGCCTTTCTTTTGATGTCTGAAATTGTTACTGGAAGCTCTCTCACAGTGTTCGCAATCATGTTCTTTATCTCGCAGTTCGTTCTTAAGGTCGCACTTATCGAGTCTTCGAATATTTCTTTGTTTTTTGGAACGAGTGTAGACAAACCGTCAGCGTATCAGATGTTCTTGAAGGACAGGTACTCAATCTTAAAATGATAGTTCAGTAGTATTGTACCCCACCGTATAAGTCTGTTTGCGGTGGACACCGGTAATCTCTTCTTAAATCCGTATATAGTCAGCAGCGGTTTGTGGTCATTCGGTAAGGTAAAATATCTGCCGTGTAGATATCTATGAAACTTGTTAAATGCAAAGATTATGCTTAACGCCTCATTTTAGATCTGCGAATATTGCTTTTTCGCAGATAGCAAAGTTCGAGACGCATGCGCGATGGGTTTCCTCGTTATATCCAGAAGTTTGTGCAAAATGCAGGCACCAATGCCATAAGTTGTGCATGTTTTTAATGAACGCATGGTAAAAATTTGCTAAGCCTAGGAAGCTTTGTAGTGCTTGCACGTTATCCGGGGCCGGCATGTCCTTGATCGCCGTAGCCTTTATCCGGTCGTCGACCGTCTTTGATAATGATATGCCCCAAATATTTTGCGTCGAATAAAATTACATTTAGCCTCCTTGACTTTGAAGCAGTATTCTTGAATTTTGTCAAATACGCTTAGTACGTGCTCCTGATGGTCTTTCACAGAATTAGGATATCATCAAGATAGGCAGTTGCGAAATCAAGGTCGCCCAGCATGGTATCTATAACCTGCTGAAAGATATCAAGCGCGACCTTGGCCCCAAAAGCCTCTCTATTAAATTTATGCAAACATTTATGTGAATTTATACAAAGAAGTTTGGAACAGTTCTCCTCAACCTGGATTTGTAAATATGCATCCAACAAGTCAATTTTAGAAAAAAATTACCACCGTTAGATTTATTAAATATCTCTTCGGGCCTAGGGAGAGGATAGTGGTCTTTTAGTGCGGCGTTTAATCTCGTTGAGAAATTAGCACATACTCTGATTTGGTTTGATTTTTTCTTTACATATACTGTTGGTGCATCCCATTCACTGAAAATCTTTTTTAGACAGGTTACCTGCATTTTCTAATCTGTCTAACTCTTCATTGATTTGGTTCACCGCCGCAAACGGAACGTTCATTTTCTTTTTAAACACGGGCATAGCGTTATTTTTTAACTGGAATTGTGCTGTTATCTTGTTACATTTTCCTAACTCGCCTTGATTTCAAATTTGCTTCAGTTCCTGTTTCAGTTCCTCGATGTTGGAGGTTGTACTTTCTATTTTACCTCAAAACATACTTATTAGACAGTCCCACAGATTGAACTTCTCAATCTAATCTGTTTCAAATAAGTTTTCTGTATTTTTCATAACATAAGCTTTTAATTTTTTCGTTATTCCATTTAATGTTACCTCGAAAAATACTTCACCTAAAATATTAATTTTGTCATCTGTTACAGAACGTTCTGTTTTCATTGTTCTTAATAAAGTTGGCTTTTTCAGTCACCTCCAGGTATGCAATTTTATAATCGAAAGGTAAGACCCAGAGTCGTGCTGGAATTTTATCGTTTTATTAAATATTTGCACAATTACGTATTTACGCAAATTTCCATCTTCTTTATCGCTTGACTGCGTCTGCCTAATTTTATTTTTTGGTGTTCTAAATTTTTTAACATACCAGCAGCGTGATGTTAACATGGCCAGCTTTACCACAATTTTGACAGGTTTTTTCTTTTTGGACTGGGAAAACCTCATTCAGTGTAAGTTTCCGCAGATATAACACGGACTTGGTGGTGAATTTTCTAGTCTATTCGTAATATGATTTACTTTTTTCTTTTTCCGGGAAGTAACGTTTTGGTCTGCTCTTAATTTTTTTATATGATCAACTCCAGACTCCTCGATATTTCTAGAGTCACATTTGACCCTCTGGCAGTCATCTGCTAATTTTTGGAGGGTTAGACCCGGCTCATTCTCTAATTTTGTCAGCACTCGGCGTCTAATTTCAGCGTCTCCATCTGAGACTAAATTCTGGCCAAAATCAGACATCTGAAGTCGTCAGCAGATAAATTTGCTAATTTGAAGTCATTACAGTGCTTATTTACTGTAACCGCAAATGTCAGATAGTCCTACTGATCCTCCTTGAATAGATTTAGTCACTTCCGTCTCTTATGAAAGAGTGGCGTGTTAGGCCCAAATAGTTCCGACAGTAACTTAACTGTTCCTGAGAAATCTAAGTCCATTGACTTTTTGGGGAGGATAAAACCAACGAACCTACTGTGTTCTGCAGTAACCAATGTAACCAATTTTCTTAGTAATAGGCGAACTTTTTTTGAATTTGACCATTCTTTGCAATCAACGTTGAATAAATCTTCGTACCGCCTTTAGAAAGCATCGAAAGTTTTTTTTCATCTTCAGGTACATATTCGAAAGTTTCCATGGTACT
Organism: Ascarosepion bandense; assembly: GCA_037127315.1. Classification (NCBI taxonomy): domain Eukaryota; kingdom Metazoa; phylum Mollusca; class Cephalopoda; order Sepiida; family Sepiidae; genus Ascarosepion; species Ascarosepion bandense. The sequence continues at coordinate 428,544 of JBBBDQ010000333.1, forward strand.
CCAGATAGTGCCTTGGGAAAATTCAGTATCATTCTCAGGTGTTTGTTTGCCATTTAATGATTTGTACAGTAACTCTTCTATTTGACTTTGATGTTCCTCGCTTTTTTTAAGAGCTTGCTCTTGGAAAACTTTCTGTTGTTTATGAAGTTCCATAAACAGTTGTTGTTGTTGTTGTTGTTGTAGAAGTTTTTTTGTTTTTTTTAACCATATCACCCCAAGCAAAGCGGTGACGCCACTGATGCGCATGGGGCTACTTAAGAGTAAAATGATTGGAAAAGAGAAAGCCGGAAACCACATCCTAAACAGGAAACAAGGGATGAGCCTATTCACCTGTTCAAAATACGTGCGTGGAGTGTGAACCGGGCGATAGTTAAGGCTATCTACTCCAATTGAGAACAAAAATAAAAAATAAAAAAGAGAAAAGAAAAAAAATGTGAAAGAAGATTGGAAAAAAGCCGGGAACCTCATTCTAAACAGGAAACAAGGGATGAGCCTCTTCACCTGTTCAAAAGACGTGGGTGGAGTGTGAACCGGACCATAGTTAAGTCTATCTACTCCAATGGAGAAAAAAGAGAAAAGAAAAAAGTGAAAGAAGATTGGAAAAAAAGAAAGCCGAGAACCACATCCTAAACAGGAAACAAGAGATGAGCCTCTTCACCTGTTCAAAAGACGTGGGTGGAGTGTGAACCGTGTGATAGTTAAGTCTATCTACTCCAATTGAGTAACCACTCTTCTGTTTTCCGCTGTCGTTTTTCACTTTTTTGCTGATAATCTAACTGAGCTTTCATCAATTGAATTATTACTTTCTGAAAATCTTTCATTTTTTATTTCAGACTAAAACAGCCAATTTTTACGCGAAAAAATAGAGAAAAAAAGAAAAAAAACTAACTGTAGTTACAGTCTTTTGTAAGATGTACACAAAAGAAGAGAGGCTACAAAAAAAGTCTACTTACAGATTTTTTTTTGTAATACCCATGTTCCGAGCTTGTAGAAGATTTTTCATGCGACATTTAATTATTGAAGTTTCCCACACTCATTTTTTACGTCGCCAAGATTATTTGCTGATGTGTCGTTTTGACTTGAATTCGTTTGAATTTTTTTTTTAATTTTTCTCTTTTTATAAACAGTTGCAGGTTGGTTTGGATTAGGTATTTTTTTGGTACTTCGAAGTTTGTAAACAGATTTAATGTGAGGCGGGTATCAATTGGTTAGTCGCTTTTAGTACACTATCTCGTATCTTCGTTCGTTGCTGTGGATCTGAAACTGGTTTGTAGTTTTTCGAAGTTCCCGTTCGCCAGTTGATGAGGAGAGGTATTCTTTGATTTTCGAAATCCTCGTCGCCAGTTAATGTGGACCGCTGATGGGACCACTAAATGATAATTCGAAACACGGTGGTATGGTTAACAACATATATTAAGTCAAACATAGATACAAGAGAACAGAGTAAACATAAGCTTGGCTTACTAATGACTGACAGACAGACAGACTGTGCTGAGCAACTCACAGTTAATATACTGGTAGGAAGAGTCCATAGTTAAGTGGTAACGCCCCACAAGAGTAGAATACATGCATATATATATATATATATGTATATATATAGGTTTCATTGAATAATATAGACAAGTTTTGTCTATTTATTTTGTGTAAGATCCTTTCGTATGATCTGATTAGCTTGATAGTGCTGTCATGGAAAGACGACAAGAAATCGCAATAATTGTTGATTTTTTATCAGGTCTGAGCTTTCGGCTTACATAAGCCATTATCAAAGGATGAACGTTTAATGTTCAGTGAACATAGAACATTTAAATTATTAACAGAGTAGAGTTATATAGAGAAAATTAAACAGGTCCATTTTTGTGTCGCACGTGGCTGAAGGCCGAGAGGGAATGGTGGTAGTGGGTTTTTGGTCAATTGAGTGTATAGTTGCATGAGGGGATTGTTCTGGAAACAGCTACTACTATGGTGTAGGGAGTAAGTATGAGCTCTCCCGTCGATTATAGGCATTGAAGAATGTTAGTGGAGGTGTCGAAATTTATTTTATTTAGGCTAAGTTTAAACTGTTTGATGTAGATAGCTTCTAGAATTTTAGGTTTTCGTTTATTGTTTTCTTGTCTAAGTATATGCGTATTTTCAACAAGTGTTTTCCTAAGAAGTGTGTGTTGATAGCCATGGTGTTTTAAATGTTGGAATATGTTAGAATTTTCATTTAAGTGCAATGTAAGTCTCCGCGAAAACGAGTTGGTAGTATGTCCAATGTAGGTATTATTTAGTTTGTTAGAGATACATTCTCGAAAGGGGCATTTGAATTTATACACTACATTGTTTGCAAATCGCTAACGGTGGGGGAGGAGTCGTTGCGGACGATTGAGTTGGATGTTGTGGATTTAGCGTAATATATGATAAATTTAACTCTTTTGTTGGGGTCTGTCGGAGAGATATTAGTGTTTATGAGTGTTTTTAGGATATTTTCATCTAGTTGGTAGTTAGTGTGCATTTGGCTACGATATAAGAGAGTGATATGTTTGGGGTTGGTTGGGCTATTACCATGTGTTGTTTTTTTTTGTGTTCAGGTTTTTAAGGAAATGTCGTATTTGTTCATCAACTATGCAATTAGGAAAATTATTATTGATGAGTGTCTGTTTTATGTTTTTTAGTTCACTGTGGAAGATGTGTTTTCTAGACGAGTTGGTTTTTGCACGATGTAGTAGATTTTTTATGATTGCTAATTTGTAATAGTGGGGGCATTCGCACTATCAAGCTAATCAGATCATACGAAAGGAACTTACACAAAATAAATAGACAGAACTTGTCTATATTATTCAATGAAACCGGTATTAATGAAAAAATGCTGCCAAAATACACACAATATATATATATATATATATATATATATATATATATATATATATATATATATATATATATATATTGATAGACAAGAATGCCTATTAGGCTTTATCATGAGCCGTTCTAAACATCGTATTTTGGCTTTAATTTTAGGTGAAAATAAAGACAAAAATTGTCCACCATTTGAATATTTTTTATTAAGCTGGTTCTAAGCTTTCGGCTAACATGAGCCATCTTCAGAGAGGTTACAGGGACGTAAACATAAAGACATCCACCATCATGGATTATATATATATATATATATATATATATATATATATATATAGAGAGAGAGAGAGAGAGAGAGAGAGAATTAAAATTTTGGTTTTTATTTAAATTAATATAGTTTACATTGCGACAAGGAAATTTCTATGTTTCGAGATCTTTACCTCGTCATCAGGCAATGTTAGATCATTGTCATGAAAATGATTTTCATTTGAATATAAGAAACAATGCGTTTGTTATTTAGGATGTGGGAAGACAGAAACATTTATGTGTGTGTGTTCTATTTAACTAATCAGAATAGACATACTCTTTAAATTTGAAAAATATTGTTTTTGGAAATAGATGATTAGAAATACACGGTTTCTTCTTTTAATCTTAATAGCAAAAATGTTAGCCAATTAAAAAAAACTGTCTAGACACCATTTCCGTTGATGTATCCATTATTGTTATAAATATATATATAATTGGATATATATATATATATTTTTTTCTAAACATATACTGTTAAATATAAGAGACAATGTATGTCCATTATGTTTAACCATGAGCCGTTCTAAACGTCGTATTTTGGCTTTAATTTCAGTTGAAAATAAAGACAAAAATTCTAAAACATTTGGATAATTTTTTATTAATTTGGTTCTACATTTTTCTCAGAAAAACATAAACATGTAGGACATATCAGACAGAGTTTAGTCATAAATAAATAATAATATTTGATTAGATATAACATCAAAAATTTAAAAGTTAGGTAAACTTGATTTATTTGGGAAAATATTAGAATAACCCAGAACTGGAAATAAACTGCATACGTCTATGAAATAGAAATAGAAAGGAGCGTAATACAAAGATATGTCTACTCACCAGATTTATTCAACATTTAAAGGAAATCCTGAGAAAATTTCAAAGTTCTAGCAGGATTCATTATTAGTCGCTACATATATAACAACATCAAATAGCAAACATGGAAATGAAAATACAGGAACTTCGACAGAAGCTAGAAAAGAAAAGCGAGAAGAAAGGATTAAAAATCAATTGTAAAAATACAGAACGTAATGGTTGTCAGCAAAAGGGACATCCGAACTCACGAACTATAAATCGGAGATGCCAAAATCAAATATGTGCAATAATTTAAATATCTAGGAAGTGTTGTAAGAGAAGATAGAAAACATGACACAGAAAACCAAAGGCGCATTTGAATAGGGAATGTATTAAGAAACGAGAAAATTTTGTCAGAAGCAAACATAAGTTTTTCTTAAAAGATCTTTGGAATTAAATGTTCAGAAATTGATAAAAGGTATGAATTTAATTTTTGACTTCAATACTTAACGCATTAAATCTCAGTTTTCGCACTCACTGCAATGTGGATTTTCAAAAAAGAAATAAAAATGAAAAATCAACGAGCCTTAATGACACAATGTTGACAGCAGCCGCAGAATAGAAACTATAGTAACTCTTACAGAAGTTAGCAAAGGAAAGACAGAATGAAAGACTAAATGTCAAGTGTGAAAACAAAGAATGTATGGTTGTCAGTAAAACGAACATTTCAAGATGCGAACTGTATATTGGAAACACTAAAATGAAGCGGACCCAAAAATGTAAATATCTAGGAAGTGTCTTAAGAGAAGACAGAGAATGTGACAGAAATTTGAAGACGCAAAAAATGTCGTCAAAAAGCTACGCAAATCTAAACTTATTTATAAATGGAACTGTGTGTGTGTGTGTGTGTGTTTGTGTGTGTGTGTGTGTGTGTGTCCGTTACCTAGAGATTCCGAAACGGCTGAACCGATTTTCTTGAAAATTTAAACAGTTATACTATAAGCCTCTGCGAGTGTTCTTAGCTAGGTTTTGTGTCGAGGTACCCCCGATGATTATCGAAAATCGATAATCGAAAAAATCGGGTTATAGAAGGAGTGGTCCGATTTTAATCAAATTTGATACACTCATATACGAAGACGCAAGAAACAATATTCAGAAGTTTCAAGGTTACAGTTCTTAAAATAGTGCAGAAAATCGATAATATATATATATAAAACTCAAGATGTTTGTGTGTGTGTCTGTTTATCTGCCTGTATGTCTGTATTTTTTTCAGCCCTTTTATTTTACTTTTTGCTTCGGGTTTGGCTCTAAGTAGGTATAATTGTAGTTCTTAGTCTCGGCCATGATACCATTTACTCAGAGGACTTATTTAGCCTTCAAAATTCAGTTTACGACGAAAAAACTTATTTGATATCGATACTAGGAAATCAAAATTTGACTTACATCCATTCATTTTCCTTTCAGTCTACTGTTTCGCTTTAACTGGAAACAACTATTGCTTTTGAGTCTTTCGTGCCAACGTCCATAGAGTCTGAGCTCCAAGACCATGGATTAGTTTTAAAGCTTTCATTAGACACGAGCAACGCCGGGCTATACTGCTAGTTATTAATAAACGAGAAAATGTCTTTCGAAGCAAAGGCAAGAGTGTTGAGCTGTTATGGAATATCAGTCCCCTCAATATGGAAGTAAATACTAGATAATTCATTCACAGATGAAGGAGAGATTTGAGGCAACAGAAATTTGGTCCTACAGAAGGATGCTAAGAATATCATGAACTGAACATGTGAGCAACGAAGAAATTTTAGAGGAAATACAATACTTCATTCATTATTGTTCTTTTCTGAACAATTATATTTTGAACATTAAACGCGTTTTCTTCTTCGATTAAATTGTCGGACGAATAAGCAGCTGATCTTAAGTGAAATTGTAGTTTCTCCTTATGCCGATAAAGCACTCGACAGCATTGCTTTCGAATATTCCCCCCTTGTTTCTGCTTCTAGATCACCGCCATGATAACAATTGCGTCTTTTTACATGTTTGTGGTCAAAATCACAAAATCGTATATGACACGTGACGTGTTTACATAATTTGCCGTCAACGCGAAAAACAGACGTTTTTAATCGAATTATAGCAAGTGAGGATTAATCACCTCTGTTGAATAAATTTAACTACCTTACCTAAACCAGAAGAAAAAAAATAGTTACGGTCAAAATAAATCTTAGAGTGTTTATTCGTTTGGTTTTCTTTCTTTTTATCATTCTTTCTATTATTCTTCCTTTCGTTCTTTCTTTCTTTTGCTTGAGCAAATTCTTTCTCATTTTATTTAACATTACCAATATGCCACTGTCTTTCTCTCTCTTTTTCTTTCTTTCTTTCTTTCTTTCTTTCTTTCTTTCTTTTATCGCTTGACCACATTCTTTTTATAGTTCTTTCATTCATTCTTTCACTTTTTCGCTTGACCACAGTCTTTTTAATTTTATTGAACACTACCAATATACCCCCTTCTTTCTTTCTTTCTTTCTTTCTTTCTTTCTTTCTTTCTTTCTTCTATCGTTGGACGACATTCTTTTTTAATTTAATTTAACACTACCAATATACCCCCTTCTTTCTTTCTTTCTTTCTTTCTTTCTTTCTTCTATCGTTGGACGACATTCTTTTTTAATTTAATTTAACACTACCAATATACCCCCTTCTTTCTTTCTTTCTTTCTTTCTTTCTTTCTTTCTTTCTTTCTTCTATCGTTGGACGACATTCTTTTTTAATTTAATTTAACACTACCAATATACCCCCTTCTTTCTTTCTTTCTTTCTTTCTTTCTTTCTTTCTTTCTTTCTTTTTTCTTTCTTTTTTTCTTTCTTCTATCGTTGGACGACATTCTTTTTTAATTTAATTTAACACTACCAATATACCCCCTTCTTTCTTTCTTTCTTTCTTTCTTTCTTTCTTCTATCGTTGGACGACATTCTTTTTTAATTTAATTTAACACTACCAATATACCCCCTTCTTTCTTTCTTTCTTTCTTTCTTCTATCGTTGGACGACATTCTTTTTTAATTTAATTTAACACTACCAATATACCCCCTTCTTTCTTTCTTTCTTTCTTTCTTCTATCGTTGGACGACATTCTTTTTTAATTTAATTTAACACTACCAATATACCCCCTTCTTTATTTCTTTCTTTCTTCTATCGTTGGACGACATTCTTTTTTAATTTAATTTAACACTACCAATATACCCCCTTTTTCTTTCTTTCTTTCTTTCTTCTATCGTTGGACGACATTCTTTTTTTAATTTAATTTAACACTACCAATATACCCCCTTCTTTCTTTCTTTCTTTCTTTCTTCTATCGTTGGACGACATTCTTTTTTAATTTAATTTAACACTACCAATATACCCCCTTCTTTCTTTCTTTCTTTCTTTCTTCTATCGTTGGACGACATTCTTTTTTAATTTAATTTAACACTACCAATATACCCCTTTCTTTCTTTCTTTCTTTCTTTTATCGCCATATTTCTTTAATTGTTACATTTTTTCCTCGATTCAATCTCTTGTCTACATTTTTACTTTATTTTTATTTAACACTACCATGGCAAGTTCTTTGTTTCTATTCTTTTATTTGTTACATGTGTACTTTTTCAACATTTATTGTTACGTTCGTTCCTTCCTTCGTTCCTTTGTATTTGACACTACCGAAGCATTATACGTCTTTCTTTTTTTCTTTCTTTCTTTCTTTCTTCCTTTTCTTCTGATCTTTGGCAAAGCCGAGGTGATTCAATGCCGAGGTGATTCAGCATCTCACGGCCCACAGGCTTCCCTCGGACAAACAGTATGGTTTCCGCTTCACCAGGTCTACTGCTGATATGCTAACGACGTTTACCGAGTACATATATCAGTCTCTCGACAAGAATGGCAAAGCCTGAACCGTTGCCTTGGATATCTCCAAAGCGTTCCACAGAGTCTGGCACCTCAAATGTTATGACTATATCGAATTCATTGGTAAATCCGCTGCTATGAAAGTCGGTTCTCTGTGCAGGGCTCGGAAGTTTTTCCCGTTTGAATCTATCCGGTACATATAGAAATCTACCATCCGCCCGTGTATTGAATACTGCTGCTACATCTGGTCGGGTGCCCCTGCTACTCTCCTCGGGCTTCTTGACAAAATACAACGGAGAATCTGTAACGTGATCGATACTGACTTGGCAGACCGGCTGCAGTCACTCTCTCACCGGCGTGACGTGGTTTCCCTGTGCCTCTTCTATGAATACTTTCACAGCTTCTGCTCTGATGAACTTAGATCATTGGTGCCACCTAGGTACGAATTTACATGAGATACTAGATTAGCAACTAGGTCCCACCCTTTTACAGTGAAACAAATAAGATGTAACCGTAATTTCTTCTACAACATCTTCTTTTCTCGCGCTTCCCGCCTGTGGAATTCCCTTCCACATGCCTGCTTCCCCGACAGCTACAATCTCCAGACGTTTAAATGTAAGGTCAATAGACACCTCCTATCACACTAACTTGCATCTATTCTCTCAAACACTCTCACCAACTACCCAACCCTCATTCTCGGTATCCTTACCCGTCTATCACCCTCCTTCTGACATTTACTAAAACTATCCTTTCTCTTCACTTTCTCCCCTATGTAACCCCCTGCGCAATAGTGGCAGTGGAATGCTTTGCTCGGGGTGAAACGATTAAAAAAGAAAAAAACATTCTTACTTTATTTTTATTTTACACAACCGAAGCAATTTCTTTTTTTCTTTCCTTTTTTTATGCCACATGTGTACTTTTTCAACAGTTCTTATTTATATTCTTTCTTTCTTTTTTATTCATTTTTTCTTTGTTTTTATTTAATACTGCTGAGGCAATTTCTTTCTTTCTTTCTTTCTTTCTTTCTTTCTTTCGCTATCTCTTTTTATTCCTTTTTAAATTTTACTTATCTCTTCCAATTACATCTTTCTTTTCTATTCAATTTTTCTCTTTTTTTCATTTACCATTCGGTCAGTCAGTCTTTCTTTTTGTTTATCTCATTTAATTGATTCTTTGTTTCTTTCAATTTTTCACTTCTTTCCTTCTTCGTTTTTATTCCTCTCATTCATTTTTTCCTTCTTTCTTTTTGTATTTCTCCATTTTTATTCAACAACTAATTCTTTTTCTTTACTTGCATTTATCTTTCATTTCTTTGTTTTTTCTTTTCCCCACTTTAACCTTCTACGTTTTCCATTTCCTCTTTTCTTTTCTTCTTTCTTTTTTTTCATTCTTTTTGCTCCTTCAATCTGAAAATTTGTATGCGTCTCATATCTTAGGCCATCGTTTGACGTCATGAGATTTCGCATCCAATCAAAACGCAAGATGCAACAAATAAAAATCCTCATAGCCAGACTCAGACTGTGTTTTAAAAGAACAGGCAGACACTGAAAATATTATTTTTGTTCCACGACCTACAAACCGAAAAACTTAATCTACATCATAGCAGCTGAGTTAGTATTTAGTTATTCATTCATGCTATTATTCTTTCTACATTTTCATCGTTTCTAGGCTTACGGCCTATCACGTTGAATACACCGCTTCTGGCTCGATCACCGAAGTTAAGCAACCTTAAGCCTGGTCAGTACTTAGATGGATGACCGCATGGGAATACCAGGTGCTGTAAGCGTATAGTGACGGATGTGCATTGTAGTGCAGTGGATAACGGCTTGGAAAGAGAAATCGGTGAGTCGAGTTCGAATTCCAGTTGAATACCCTGCATTCACTTAAGCACTGGTACCCTTGAGAAAGATATTAATCCGTCCATTCCCTCCAGTTATGGGTTAAATAACAAGGGTATGACTTGGGGACCCTGCCCTTAAAAACAAATCCCCATGAATCTTGATACTCGAAAAAGAAAAATGTATTACTTGACACAAAACTTATATAAAAATAACAACAATTAATTGTTGAAAGAAAAAGGTATTACCAGAAATAAATAAATAAAGTTTAGTTGGCAATAAATGACCCGCCGAGGTTGATTTGCCATAAAAACAAAACGACTAACCAAAATCATAGTTTCTATTTCTTTTTGCATAAAATTATTTACCTATTTTTTTCATATTCTATGATCCCACCACACACACAATATTACCTTTCTTCCGCTGGGCCTAGCATTTGGGGTAAGTTGTAGAGATTTATTCTTGTCCTTGGTGATGAGCCATGTCGTGTATTTCTGTGTACTCTTAATTTATTATTAATTGACAGGTAAGATCAGTAGTATAAGATTTTGGTTAAAACATCCTACGAAAAAATAATTCAAACCAATGTTTGGGGTAACAAAAATTCATCATCGCATAACTAACGACACAGACGACGCAAGCTGAGTTTAGAAACAACTATAAACTTTCTTCTAAATTAAAAAAAAATAATTACGCAAATTTAATGCGTTAAACGCCAAATGTGTAAACAATCAACAAAAAGGAAATATTTTTCAAAGGGAAATTTAGCTCACTTTTTCGCACGATGAAAGTTTGTCGTTTCTTTTTCTTGTGGCAACAGTAAGGCTTTAGTTAGATTAACCACACCAGTTGAAGATCTTTCTTTGAGATGGGTTAGCGCGAGTTGTTTCAATCATCGCCTGGTGGTTGTCTAAATTCAACGTCGTTTTCCTTCTGGACCGGTCCAAACTGGGTTCCTATATCGGCTGTTTGTCGATTCCGAAAATCAATTTTCTTTAAACTTATACACGCCTTCTTTCGTTTTTCTTCTCATACTTTTTCTTCAGCTTTGCCTTTTTCTGCTTTTCCTTATTCTTTTTCATCCTCTTCTTGATTTTCTTCTGATTCTTGTTGTTCTTTTTCATCTTCTTATGTTTCTTCTTTTTCTTTTATTCTTCTGTTTCTTTTTTCTTCTTTTGCTTTTTTCTTCTTTTTTTCTTTTTCTTCAACTTTTCTTCATATTTTTGTTGTTATCTTTTCTCTTAAGTACAATTTTGTTTTTATTTTTTTTATTCATTGACACATTCATTCAGTTTCTTCATTTTCTTCTAAATTTAGACATTCCTCACCATGGTATGTGCTTCTTTCTTTCTTTCTTTTTTTCTTGTAAGCACATATTTATTTTCTCATTTCTTTCTTTCTTTCTTTCTTTCTTTCTTTTAATCACATATTTCTTTCAGTCTTTCTTTTTTTAAGTACATGCTTTCTTTTTTTCTTTCTTTCTTTCTTTCTTTCTTTCTTTCTTTCTTTCTTTCTTTCTTTCTTTCTTTCTTAGAAGAGCATATTCATTTTCTTCTTTCTTTCCTTATTCCTTTCTTTCTTGAAAAAAGTATATTTCTTTCTTTCTTTTAATCATATATTTCTTTCTTTCTTTCTTTCTTTCTTGTAATCACATACTTCTTTCTTTCTTTCTTTCATGTAATCACATATTTCTTTCTTTCTAAACTCTTTTTCTTTCTATATCAGGTATTTATTAATCTTCCTTTTCCCAGTAAGACCATCCTTTCCCTCCACGCTAACTCTCTGCCTTGGCGCGTCTCTATTTGATATTTAGCTCCATCTTTATTTATTCCATTTTACCTCCTGTAATATAATAGCAATCCGCTGGAAACGTAGAATATCTTCTCGCTTAGTTCTCCTTTTATCATAATCTGTGCACTTTCATTCTTTTATTGTATTTATTTCCACGAAATACAATTGAATAATTCCAGACAAAGGCGGAAAACATCAATCATTAATTCTACAAATAATGTACCTCCTATGTTTTTAAAGGAAGATGTATTCAGCAGATATAGAAAAATAGAAAATGGTGCAAGACAAGGATCTGTCTTCTCAACAGACTTATTCAACATATACAGTGATGTGATTTAGAGATACTGGCGGCCACAATCTCAACAGCATAAAATATGCAGATGACACAATGCTGATAGCAGACACAGAAAGAAAACAGAAGGTAGTTGGACAATCTCCTCAAAAATGAAGTAGAGACTTGAGGTAACAGAAATGTGGTTCTCCAGAAGGATGCTGTGGATACCATGCACCAACCATATGAGCAACAGCAAAGTCTTACAGAAAATACAAACAAAGAGAAAACTTATACTTAATATTAAGAAGAGTCAGTTGACATTTCTATGGGACATAATGAGGAAAGTGTAATTGGAAAATTTGATACACACAGGGCAGGTTGAAGTCAACAGGGACAGACAAAAACGACGTATTAGTGACTTCACTAAATGGATGGCGAAACAGAGTTTATGAAAAATAAAAAGACAATCTATTAAGAGCTACGAAGGACAGAAAATAATGGAGAGCCATGATCACCTATATCCTAAAGTGATGCGGCACATAAAAAATAAAGAACCCCTAAAAATAGAAACTTATTGCTACGTTAACTGACTTTTTCGTTTCACCTTATGAGAGGGGGACGATTTGTACAATAAAAGTTGATTCTTCTTCTTCTATGTGCCTTGTCCTTTCAGGTCTCCCTATCCCTGGTGGATCTAAGCATGCTTTCTCAGGTTACCTCGCCCAACCACCGCCCTGCCATCCACCTGCTCAGGCTAGTCAAGTATGTTATACGCTGTATTCCGTTGTCTCTCTTTCCTTCTATCTGGCCTGTTAGTATAAGATCCTCCAAGCTCTCCTTCCTCATTGCATGTCCCAGAAACTTTAGTTGTTTCTTTCTGATGCTCACTATTAATTTGCTCTTCGTTTCGATCCTTTCCAAAACCTCATACTTAATCCATGATATCCGCAGCATTCTTCTGTAGAACCACGTTTCAGTTGCTTCAAGTTTTTCCTTCGTCTTCGATGAAATTGTCCAGCAGCCACTGCCATATTGAAGAAATAACATCACATAGCAATCCAGTACCTTCTTCTTTGTTTCTAGTGAAATATTCCTGTCTCTTAATACTATACTCAGCTTCTCAAATGCGTGTATCGCCATGCCAATTCGTCTTCGGATCTCTGTGTCGCACTTTCCGTCTTCTATTAGAACACTTCCCAGGTATTTACATTTTTGTACCTGCTTGCTTTTAGTATCCCCCGCGTTTATTTGGCATTTTGGGCTGCTCTTTTTGCTGACAACCATGCATTCAGTTTTTTTGCAGTTTATTTGTCGTCCTTTTTTTATCATTCTCTGCAGCTACCTTCTGTAAGTGGCCTTGTAGCTTTCCCTTTTCGTGTGTGCTATCAGCACTGTATCATCTGCGTACCTTATATTGTTCAAATTGTGGCCTCCGATGACAAATCCTGGGTCCTCAGAATAGTCTCGCTGTACAATTTGATAGATCAGATGAAAAACACATCCTTTCTATCTTTGTATATCTGCTGAATTCGTTACCTGTCCGTATGCAGGCGGTTTGTTACCAGTAGAGATTCTTGATTACTCTTATGTCTTTCCCAAATATGTCGAGGTTGCTGAGCATTTCTGTCAATTCTTTGTGGCGTATTTTGTTGAACGCTATCGCATAATCAATAAAACATAAATACACGTCACCTGAATTAATGTTGTCCACAAGCAGGGCAAAATCAAGTAAAATTTGACATTTGTAAATATAAGATATTTTTTCTTTTATATAATTAATTAGATTTTTTCCTCACATTTCTAACGGATTTACATTGGTTATTAAATTTCGCGTTTAATTTTTCCCGCTCTTTCTCTCTCTCTCTCTCTCTCATGGTCATGTGTGACGTCATGAACTGTGGTACGATATTCGCTTCCAGCGTCTTGTATACATGTGTTTGTCTTTGCTGGGAAATCTTCCATGTAAACAAAAACAGGCTGTCATTGTTGTTTGTCCGTGAATTGTTATATTATAATGTGATTGATATCTTTGAAAATGGCTTATGTAAGCCGAAAGCTTAGATTGGATTATAAAAAATTATGTATCAATATTGTGAATTTCTTTCTTCATTTAATGTTAATGCTATTAAGCTTATCCGACAACATGAAAAAATTACATAAAATAGACAAAGATTGTCTATATTATTTAATGAAACATGCATCAATATATATAGATATATATATAAATATATATATGTGTGTGTGTGTGTGTGTGTGTGTGTGTGTGCTCACAAGTACATCTCTCAACTTCAGTCAGTTAAGTGACATACGTGATACACGCTTGGGCGATCATGTCTCGAAAGAGACATAACTGACTGGGCAGAAGATTATCCCGCAGTAGATTGCCATTGCTTTCTGTGGTAGACTGGCTATAGAACCCAATCTGTCCTATCATTTAACCCATAACTGGAGGGAAGAGACGGATTAATACCTTTCCCAAGGGTATTTGCGCGGAAGTGAATGCAATGAATTCGGTTAGAATTCGAACTCGGCTCCCCGATTTCTCGTTCCGAGCCGATATCCAATGCACCACAACGCAAATCTCTCAACTTACGCAGAGCTTTATCGATATAAAATTTATGTGATCTTGAGTTATTTTGTCTACAAAAATAATCAGTGGAAAATGTCATGATGCCATTTGTGAGCTCAAGTCCCTGGCTGGGACCCGGCAATAAATGAGTATACAAGAGGAATCAAAAGAAATAAAATAATAATAATAATCATCACCATCTCGGCTAACATCTTTATCAGTTATTTCATCTCTTTTTATTTTCGTCAGTGTTAGTCAGGAGAGAAAGAGAGAGAAATTGGAGAGACAGAGTGAGCAAGGAGAAGAGGGACTTGGAAGAATTTGTATCCAACAGAAAGCCAAGGAAATTCTTACTATCATAAAAGAGCTGTCCGTCCGTCTGTCCGAAGGCATAAGTAAGGAGGAGATAATTAAGAATTGTTGTAATTATGAGTTAGGTCTCTTGACGCTTGAGTGTCAGTCGAGATGACCACCATCAGGATATGCCAGCCTGTGCTGACATCACATTCACTCACACCAACAACCACATGCTTTTTTCTCGTTCGCTATCTTAGTGAGCTTTTCACGATTGATGACATTTCAAGAGACACACATGGCCCAATAAATACATAAGTAACGATTGAAAATAGAGCAAATGACAAAGCGTTGTCGTGTTAAAAATAATTTAAGATCGCAATTAAACAATAATGGAGAGTGTGGGGTTGATATTTCGCGTACAACATACAAACGGACCCAGTTGTATAATATAAGTAATAATAATTAATTCTTATTGCAAATATAAATTAAAATATATGTAATTAGTATTAAAATGAATAATATTATTACTTTGTGTCATGAACTACTTTTAAAAGACAACCAACTGGATGGTCTTGTAATAATAATAAAAATTATTATTATTATTGTAATAATATTATACAAGATTATACAATATTATACAAGAATAATAATAATAATAATAATAATAATAATAATAATATATATATATATATATATATATATATATATATATATATATATATATATATATTATATATATATTATACAAGATAATAATATTATTATACAAGATAATAATATTATTATTATCTTGTAATAATAATAAAAATTATTATTATTCGCAAAGAAACTGGAAGAATTAGAAATTAAAAACTGTATGGAAAATATTTAAAAAAAAAAAGCATTATCCAAACGAAACATTTTTAGTGAACAGTTCTCAACTTTTACACTCACTTCACCTCCAGCGAGGGAAATTGAAAGTGAAAGTTGCCAGATATCCAGATATTAAATACGTGATGACAGAAAAAAAAAAAAAACGAAAACAATTACAATGCATATTTTTTCTTTTTTTTTTTCATGTTTTTGTTTGTTTGTTTTCGTCCCGAAAACCACATAGCATAAAACAAACAAAGAGATTCATTTTCAAAAAGAAACTGTTTTTAAGCTACTGAACAAGATTGCGATGCCTGTCGCGTGGCGAAGATGATAGAGATAATGAAGAAAGGAGGCAGATCTCTTGATTGCTGCGTGCAATGATAATTTGTCAGCTGGTGCTTGTTACTCGGGTCGATGCTCTTTTGATGAGTCAACTGGGTTGAAGAGCACACTGCTGTTCCACCGATTACTTGCTACTAGTGTTACCTTACCCTATGCAACCCTCTCTAACCAGATCTATCTATCTATCTATCTATCTATCTATCTATCTATCTATCTATCTATCTATCTATCTAGTCTATTCTATCTATCATATCTATCTATCTATCTATCTATCTATCTATCTATCTCAGTCTATTCATATCTATCTATCTATCTATCTATCTATCTATCTATCTATCTATCTCAGTCTGTTCATATCTATCTATCTATCTATCTATCTATCTATCTATCTATCTATCTATCTATCTGGGCCTCTTGGCGTGGTGTAATGGTTAGCAAGCTTGTCTTGCTAGAACCTATTACAACTGAGTAGTGAGTTTGATTCTCACTGGGTACCCCATGCTTTCAACCTTAAAAATCAACTTCCTATTAATCTGTTTCTAGCTATTTATCTATTAACCTGTTCCTATCTATCTATCTATCTATCTATCTATCTATCTATCTATCTATCTAAGTCTGTTCATATCTATCAGTCTGTTTCTATCTATCTTAGTCTGTTCATCTATCTCAGTTTGTTCATATCTATCTATCTATCTGGGCACCTCAGCTAGAACGTTTTACAACTGAGTAGTGAGTTCGATCCTCATTGGGTACCCCATACTTTCAGACTTGTTAAAAAATTAATTATCTCTTATTTCTTTTTCAGTCCGTCCTCTGTATGTATCTATTTTTCTATCTCAGTCTGTTCATATATGTCTAGCTTGGGCGCCTCGGCGTAGTGTAATACTTAGCAAGCTTGCCTCGCATAGAAATTATTACAACTGAGTAGTGAGTGCAATCCTCACTGTGTCCCTTATTTCAGCTTTGTGCCACATGTAAGCGGCGCTTAGAAAAACATCTATTTGTCTATTTCTGTCTATTCATATGTATGTATGTATTTATCTATCTCAGTCTGTCCATATCTATTTCAGTCTGTCCATATCTATACATCACAGTCTTTTTATATCTATCTATCTGCACACAAAAATACATTTTTTATTCCTTTGTTTATCACTAATGAGACCGAGAGTCCGATTGGAAAATCCTCATATAAATCAGCCTATATTAAGATATATTGGATGATTTGTTTTCAGTCAGTTAGTTAAATGCCATACGTGATACACGCTTTGAGCGATCATGTCTCGAAAGAGACATGGCTGACTGGGCAGAAGATTATCCCGCAGTAGGTTGCTATTGCTTTCTGCGGTAGACTGGTTGCCGACCAAGGCTATAGAACCTAATCTGTCCTATTATTTAACCCATAACTGGAGGGAAGAGACGGACTAATATCTTCCCCAAGGGTATTTGTGCGTAAGTGAATGCAAGGAATGTCACCTAGAATTCGAACTCGGCTGCCCGAGTTTTCGTTCCGAGTCGATATCCATTGCACAACGCACATCCTGAATTGTTTTACTGATCCGTAAATGCCAATGCATTTATATAACAGTTCTACGCGAAACTATTAAATTTGTATGCCAACACGTGCAAACACTATATTTACCTCTCTCTTGTTTTCTATCCTTAGTCCTTACGATAACCAAAGTTAAGCAACGTTGAGCGTAGTCAATACCCAGATGGGGGACTACATTTTTTGTTGTTTTTTTTCAAACAATAATTTCTTCCAAAGTAAATCGGAATTGCCACTACTACTCCGAAGTTTAGAGAGAGTGAAAATGAGAGAAAGGACTGGATATAGGAAGGATTGCCGATAAGAAAAAAGACGAACGGAATTCAAGAAGCGAGACGATGGTAACTGACGTTGAATTTCAATTTTTGAAGGTTATAGTTATCAGGGAAGAAAGTAAATGGAAAGGTGTTCCAGGCGAGAAATGCGAGAAAAGAAACTGTCAGAATAGAAGGGATGATTGCATTTAGCTACTTCAGCATTAAAGTCAATCTAGTAGAACGCTTACATTAATGTGGGAAAAAACTCATCAGCTGCTATAGAATTATTTGTAGAAAGAACAGAGGGTAGCCACGCCACGGCGGTGAGAATGTGTCGAGATGACAAGTTAGGGTCGATTACATTGAAGATCCTTCTTTGAATTTTATCATGAATATATACCATATGTTGCAAGATTGGATGTGCAAGTGGTGTAATAGATAATGCCATGAAGTTGTTAATCATAGAGCCGAGTTTAAATTCCAGTTAAGTTCGTTATAGTCACTTACGCGCAAACACACTTGGAAAAGGTATAACTCCATCTCTTCTCACCATAATGCAAAATACAAGTTCTACTAATTAACACTTGTAAGTCGAATTTTTCCTAAAATTTCGAAATTTTCTGCTAATATATGAGATTTCTCTAGTTGGAATTAGTGCGACAATGGAAAATAATGAATACCAGTTCATTAATATTTGTTAATGAGGATAACCAATCCGATACTGTGGTTTGGATTTTCTGCTATGTATCTAGATATAGTATTTACATTATTCGGACTATTGTCTTCATCTTTGTTTCGGTTCGAAATTCCTAGCACCTGAAGGAGGCTGGAGCGTACAACGACCGAAACATCGTACAAATGGCAACAAAGATGAGGACAATAGTCCGAATAATTTAAATATTGTAAATACTACCTCATTTCAGAAATATAGACAAGTATCTAGATATTCTTGAAGAAGGTTTACGGCCATATATCGTTGAAACACAGATTCTCGTACTATCATCTAAATTAACCAACGTCGTGTCTGGTTATTAGCTAAATGGATTGCTAGATGCTGTAAGCTTTAATGTGTGTGTGGTGTAATAGATAAGGACTCGGAATTAGAAATCAGTGAGCCGAGTTCAAATTCCAGTCGGGTTCGTTATATTCACTTACGCTCAAATATGTTCTTGTCAAGTTTGTATCACTAAAACAATTGTCATCTTTATCAATAAAATAAAATTGCGTACAAAATATTTAGATGTCTGCATTACATAACCTATAGAAGTTGATATTAAACTAAAAAATGATAATAAATCTTTGTCTCTCTCTCTCTCTCTCTCTCTCTATATATATATATATATATATATATATATATATATCTTTCTCTCTCTATGTTTAACTAACGCCACTCGACATGGAATGCGACGTTTTAAAAAATATAGTAGACTCTCTTCATCTGGCTGCTACTTCCATGTTGCGGTCGTAATTAACAGCGACCGCATTCATTTATAGTGTTCGCAAACAGGAAGAAACATTTTGCTTACGTTAATTTTGCACCCGTTTACACTATTTAATGTATGTAATGCCACAGATATTATAATCGTTTCTGGTTCGTTTGGTTTTGGTGAGTGCTTTGTGCGTGTGCAAGTGCGTGTGCGTGCTCTCTCTGGTTTGAATTAAGGTGCGTGTTAGAATGGTGAAGGTATTTTGTGGAGAAAATTTATAATAGATTTACATCTATCTATCTATCTATCTATCTATCTATCTATCTATCTATCTCTTTCTATCTATCTCAGTTATATATCTATATATATATATGTATCATTTCATTTATATAACATTTCATATCTATCTATCTATTTCATCTATTTCTATCTATCTATCTATCTATCTATCTATCTATCTATCTATCTCATTTCATTTATATAACATTTCATATCTATCTATCTATCTATCTATCTATCTATCTATCTATCTATCTCAGTTATATATCTATATATATATGTATCATTTCATTTATATAACATTTCATATCTATCTATCTATCTATCTATCTATCTATCTATCTCATTTCATATCATATCTATCTATCTATCTATCTATCTATCTTTATCATTTCATTTATATAACATTCATATCTATCTATCTATCTATCTCAATTTTATATATATATATATATATATATATACATCATTTCATTTATATAACACTTCATATCTATCCATCTCTCTCTATCTATCTCATTTCATTTATCGCTATATATATATATATATATACGTATCTGTTTGTCTGTCTGTAAAGATAGATAGATAGATAGATAGATAGATAGATAGATAGATAGATAGATAGATAGATAGATAGATAGATAATGAACTCCTTATCCACTTTTGGTTATGAGGTTCTCAGCAATTTCGTTGGAACTGAATTGTCTAATCACTCGATTATAGTCTTGAAAGCGTGTGGAGAAGTTTTTGCATGAACTGATGACGGATGAATTATGTACAGTTTGTTAAAACAAATCTCTAACCAAAACTACTCAGTTTAATTTAAAAGTTTTTTTCTCCTAAACTGGTCACTGTCCAGGGCAAAAGACGCCAGTCTTCCCTATTATCTCACCATTGTCTGTGGAAGAGTTTTTCATACATTTTATAATGAAGGAAACAATCGTGCCGTCTTTCGGCCTGCCTCGGCGGTAACGGTTACATTGCCCGTACACTACCTGCACATCGATATATGATAATATTAATATTAACCGTTTGGTAATATCAAATATTAATATTAACTTTTTGGTATTAGCCGTTTGGTAATGGTAATATTAACAGTTTGTTAATGGCAATTAAGCTGTTTGGTAATGGTAATCGCAATAGTAACCGTTTAGTAATGGTAATATTAGCCATTGGGTTAGAATTATCCGTCTGGTAAAGGTAATGTTAGCCGTTACCATTATAAGGAAACATTCGGCATTCATTGACCGAGCAGCCAGTGCTAGTGTTGGTTAAAATTTATAAAACTTTTCTCTTATATTAATTTTTGACTAACAAGTAACTGTTATCGACTACACTTTTTAGCTTTGGTTGGCAGACAGACAAGGAGATGGATCTATTGTTTTTTAACACCTGATCAACCTCTTGTGGGTTACTATAACCTGAATTAAAATTCGAAATTAAGGAGATCAATTATAGAATCTGGTATTCCTAAGCAATCCGCCATTTAAATACTGACCGGACTCGATATCAACTTCCGTGATAAAACGAGAACTCGTGTTCTCAGCGTTATTTCACCGTGAGCATAGAGAAGAAGGACAAATTTGATTTTAATCAAATGTCATTTTCAGTTCATCATAATGAAATAGTATCGTAAACTACTTTTTAAATAATTTCACCCAATGTAAGTCAGTGAAGACACTAAGACATAAAGACTTACTGAGTGTGAAAGAATAAGAAAAAAAGAATCGTCATACATTTATATATATATAAAATTTTTTAATCATGCTAAATTAAAAACACAAATTAAGTTTCCCTATGTATGTACTACAGTGAAACATATACTGTGAGAGTGCGTAGATTTTGATCTAGTGCGAACAAAATATTATGAAGTAAGTAATTTAAGAAATTTTTTTACGAAAATAAAATCATCCAAGATTGTAAATTTACTAAAAGAAGTTGGATTGTACTAAAAAGTATGAATGATTGAAAAATGGTTCAAATATCTATGTAAAAATGCACACCTCTTTTATCAAACTAACGCTATGAATTTATTTAAAAATTTTGTTGGCATTAAATGAGCCACTGTAGTTGATATACCATAAAACAAAACAACCAACCAACCCTATGTACACTACCAGCCAAATTATTAGGCAACTGCAGTTTTTAAAAAAATGATATATTTTATTCAATTTTTAGTATTTATTGCCAAGTGGATAATTCTAAATGAAAATAGAATGGTTCTTTTGTTAACATTATTTTGCAAAATTTTACAAGGCAGCCAAGAAGACTTTGCTTCGGCCAGCCAATAAGAAGAAGAGACTAACATAGGGAAGTGAGCACAAAAACCGGACACCAGAACAGTTCATTTGATGCATATGTTATTGTGCAGTACTAACAAAAGAACCATTTTATTTTCATTGAGAATTATCCACTTGGCAATAAATACTAAAAAATAGTATAAAATACATCATTTTGTAAAAACTGGGATATCCCAATAATTGTGGCCGGTAGTGTATGTATATCTGTGTATATGTATGCATGTATAAACAGACTGTTCAAAAAAGATTTCAAATGTAACTAGCAGTGAATTCTCTTAAAAACGAACACAATTTGGTATCGTGGTATTACCTGAAGAAAAAGTGTTTATCGCATCCCCAGAACATTCATATGCTGATGTCGTAATGATACTATCACTCATCAGGGCTTGGTTGTCTTCAGACCGAAAGAAAACACACAGCCCTGATGAGTGACATCGTAACGGTGTCCTCACGAAATTTCAAAGCTGACATGAACCTGCTCAGTTAAAGTAACAAATTTTTAACAGTAAACACACACACACACACACACATATATATATATATATATATATATATATATATATATATATATATATATATGGCATACTTTATGAAAACAGCAGTTCCTCACGCATCTACAACATACAACAATTGTAATGGCAACATGTTTTTTCTTTACGTGGAAACCTTCAATATTCATCGACCGAACATTTAATGCTATTGTTGATTGAACATTTATAAAATATTTTCTTATAAATTTTGTATAAATCACTTAGTTAATGGTCCTTTTCTTCTTCTATGTGTCTTGTCCTTTCAGACAATTTATTAAAAATTTCAAAGGACAGGAAATAATGGAGAGCCATGATCACCTATATCCTAAAGTGATGCGGCACATAAACAAAAGAATACCTAAAAATAGAAACTTATTGTTACTTTAACTAGCTTTTTCACTTCACTTTATGAGAGGGAGACGATTTGTGCAATAAAAGTTGATTCTTCTTCTTCTTCTTCTATGTGTCCTGCCCTATCAGGACGAAGGCGATCACTGCCTTCCACGTCTCCCTGTCCCTGGTGGCTCTTAGCACACTTTATCCTGTAACATCTCGCAACCCCCGTTCTGTCATCCACCTGCTTAGGCCCTTCAAATCTGTTTTCCACTGCACTCCTCTGTCTCTTTTTACCTCTATCTAGCCTGTTAATATTAGGTTTTCCAAACCTTCCTTCCTCATTGCATGTCGCAGGAACTTTAGTTGTCTCTTCATGATACTCAATATTAATTTCCTTTTCGTTTTTTTTATTTTTTTCCAACACCTCATCATTGCTCACGTGCTCGGTCCATGATATTCGCAGCATCCTTCTGTAAGATCACACTTCAATTGCTTCAAGTTTTTTCTTCATCTTCGATTAAATTGTCCAGCATTCACTGCCATATTGAAGAACTGACATCACATAGCAATCCAGTACTCCCTTCTTTGTTTCTAGTGAAATTTTCCTGTCTCTTAATACTTTACTCAGCTTCTGGAACGCGTCCTTCGGCGTGCAAATTCGCCTTTCGAACCTTGTATTACACTTTCCGTCTTCTGTTAGAACACTTCCCAGGTATTTACATTTTTGTACCTGCTTGATTTTGGTATCCCTTACCTGTATTTGGCATTTTGGGCTGCACTTTTTGCTCATGGCAATACATTCGGTTTTCTTGCAGTTTAGTTGTAGTCCTTTTTTGTAACTCTCTTCAGCTACCTTCTGTAGGAGGTCTTGTAGTTTCCTTTCCATGTCAGCTATTAGCACCGTATCATCTGCGTACCTTATCTTAACCAAATTGTGGCCTCCGATGACAAATACTGAATGGTTACTAAGACTGAAACACTGGAAAAATGTTAGAAACACTGGGAAAAAATTGAGTGAAGAAGGGTTTAATCACACGAGAACTTGAATTGAGAATAGAACAGTTCATCGTGACAAAACGATCCACTTTTTGCCGCAGTTCCATGAGCAGACCTTTTTACTCTTACTGGATGAACGAGTCCATGTTTGAGTAATAGGTGTAGAGAAGATTAGTTGGTGAATAAAACAGTGTTAATGGTGAAATGTTATTGGTTTCATTATTCGATCATATTATGTGAGTCATTGCAATTATGTGTAAAAATGAGAATTGTCCAAATGTCCGCCAAGACTTCATCGGCACTCCTCCACACGATGGTCAAAATTTTTGATATCTCTGCATAGTTGCTCGTCGATATCACTTATTATTTCATCATTCAGCTTGTGAATAGTTATTGGCTTCTTGGCAGAGACTTTACTTTTGAGATGACCCCAAAGGAAGAAATCTAAGATGTCAAGTAACACGATCCTGGTTGCCAATTGAAATAACTGTTTCGAGTGATGATGCGGCTTGGTGACTTCTCATTCCGTAAAGTCATCGTTGCATTTGATGTGTAGCATCTGGTGCCGTCCTGTCGGTACCACAAATCTTCAGCATCCATAACATTCAATTCAGGCCATACTTTCTCATCCTTCAGCCGTTGAACTGTTATTGGCTTGTTGTCATAGACCTTAATTTTGATATGATCTTAAAGGAAGAAATCTAAAGATGTCAAGTTGCACGATCGTGATGTGTAATTGACATCATTGTTTCGAGAGATGTTTTGACCATGGAAATTCTCATTCAATAAAGTCATTGTGGCATTGGCTGTGTGGTATGTAGCGCTGTCCAGTTAGAACTACGAATCTTCGACATCCACAGCATTCAATTTAGGGCAAAATTGCTATGACTCAAATAATATGATCCAATATTGAAATCAATAAAAATTCACCAATAACACTGTTTTATTCACTGCTAACTTTGATCCGTCTCAATGGAACACTATATATAAGAAAAATTAATGATAAACTCAATTAATTAATGATAAAAAACATGAAAAATAAATGGAAGTGTTGTTATTAAAAATAAATTAGCTATTGAGTTGCAGTATGCTATAATAATAATAATAATAATAATAATAATATATCTATGGTCTACTTTTTATTGATCGCTTTTTAAAAGTGAGTATATAATTGTGGCATATTCTTCCATTAATATTAACCACTTAAATTATTATATATATATATATATATATATATATATATATATATATATATAATAATTTAAGTGATTAATATGGAAGAATGGTAGACGTTGTAAAAAAGTAGCTACTCTTTCATCTACTCATCGCTCATTCAGTAATGAATGAAAGAACTCTAACTACTCAGCTTAACGAGTCCAAGAAAGCCAGAAACCTATGCCAACTTCAACCCCGGCAAAATGAAACTATCATGGTGCCAAAGATGGCATAGGAATTGTAGGATTTTGTTATTAGATAAAACTTTAACACTTTCTATCAGAATGTAAAGAGTGTTTTTGAATTTGTGTCAAATGGATCGACACTCATTTTTTCTTCTGAAGGTTACTTTCTAACTGATAAAAAAGACTTCACTAAACGAAGCGTAGAATACTTTTCTAGTGTTCTAAACATGGAGTCGAATATTGATAATCTGATCAATAACTTAACACGGAGACTACTCCATCAACTGCTGAGATAAAAATGAGTGTTATCGACAATAAACTATTGGTAAAATTAATCTTTTACTGATTGCAGTGCCTGCGCCTATGAAAAATAATGAATTTCAGTTCATTAATATTTGTTGACGAGAATTACCGAACCGGTACTATAGTCTAGAGTTTCAGCTGTGTATCTAGAGATTCTTGAAAAAATTTAAAGAAAAACGCTTTTGGCCATATCAGGTTAAAACACTGGTTCTCATACGATCACCGAAGTTAAAATCGAGCTAGTTAGATGGGTGGCCGCTTGAGAATGCTATGTGCTGTCAGCTTGGATGTACAGGTGGATAAGGCCTCGGAATTGGAAATCAGATAGCTGAGTTCAAATTTCAGTCGTTTTCGTTATATTCATTTAGGTGCAAATACACTTATGAATCCACACTTTCTCTCATCTATAGGTTAATTAATAGAACTTATATAAGAAAATTGTTAATATTTCTGAAATGTTGTTACAATTTAAAAATATCTCATGGCTTTAGATAACTTGTAAAAGTTTGATAAGCCGTAAAAAAAGAAAGAATCTGTATTTTATCGTTTCTGACTTTATCTCGGCTTCGATTCTTTTCGATTCGTAGTTGCCCTGTGTCTTTACCTTAATTATTTTGATTGAAACTTTTATGATGAGTTTTCCTCTTTAAGACTTCGACTTCATGAATTTAAGTGTCTTACCAGATTAGCGTTTTGATGCAGTGGTTATCGACTCGGAACGAGAAATCGGGGAGCCGAGTTAAAATTCCAGTTAAATTTTTTGCATTCACTTACGCGCAAATACCCATGGGAAAGGTATTAATCCGTCTCTTCTCTTCAGTTATGGCATAAATAGCAGAACAAAATGGGTTCTATAGCCTTGGCTGTCAACCAGTCTACCGCAGAAAGTAATGGTAACCTACTGCAGGATAACCTTCTGCCCAGTCAGTCATATCTCTTTTCTTTCGAGACATGATCGCCCAAGCGTGTATCACGTATAGCAGTTAACTGACTAAATTAGCGGCTAGATCTCGTCAATTTATTATTGACATTATAATGGCGGAACCTATCTGCCAATCTAGTATTACGCTTATTCAAATTGCTAATTAACTGTAACTTCTATTCTACTACTTTCTTTTGTGGCACTTGCTTTATTGTCAACTACGATCTTCAAAAATTTAAATATAACGTAAATCATTTTCTGTCTTCTTGAATCCAGTTCTTATAATCCTCTTTCTCCTCAATAACGTTTTCTCAATTTCTTTAACTCACTGTAACCTCTTGCATCTTAGTGGCTATATTGTCTTTATTGAGATTTTTTAAAAGTGCTAAAATTGGTTATCGTTAACTGAAATAAAATGCATTAAATATGTTATTCTCTTTCGTTAATTTTTGTGAATGAGAATTACCGATTTGACAGTGGGTTATTTCAATGTGTTTTTATGCTTAAATTTAATAAGGGATTTCTTGTTTTTTTTTATTAATCTGTTAACAAGGATCACCGACCAGGTATTGCAAGTTGCTTCATCTGTGAGTGACCTAAGAGGTTGTACTTTATTTCTTGTATGTACTTTCTTGGAAAATGTATCCACATTTTTAAAAAAATGAAAGATTCTTACGTCTTTTGACTTATGAGTTGAGATTGGCATCATCTCAATAATTGAGAAAAGAGAATTTATCCCGGTGAGTTTACGAAGGATGGCCTCATTTTGTTTAACCCTGGCAAAAAGATTGCATTAACTGATGTACAAACCTGACTACGCGAGATTCTATTGGTTGAAAATCTATGACGTACCTTCAGAAAGAAATTTAGACCCTGTACATATTCTTTTCATGTAGATATTCATTCACACAGTCATACATACGCACACGCGCGTGCGTGCGCACACACGCACGTATATATATATATATATATATATATATATATATATATATATATATATATATTAACACTAATAGGGAAATCTGGGAAAATAAAGTAAAATATACATTTAGTGGCTTTATAATCAAACACTCATTTGGGAAAAGCCAAGAAAAATGAAAATAAGATAAATCAAAATAAATTTTTTAGCATTTAATAACTAAAATTTGAATACTGGGGATCCGAGTTCGAATTCCAGTTGAATTCCTTGCATTCATTTACGCGCAAATACCCTTGGAAAAGATATTAATCCGTCTTTCTCCTCCAGTTATGGGTTAAATAACAGGAGAGATGGGTTCTACAGCGTTGGCTGGCTGGCAACCAAATCGGGGAGCCGAGTTCGGACTCCCGTTGATGTCTTTGAATTCGCTTACGCACAAATACCCGAGCCGATATCCACTGCACCACAACGCACACCCGCAAAATATTGTTTATAAAAAATTAATCGTAAAAGTTAATGTAGCAAAGTTATCGATTTGCAAAATCAATGTCCAGCTCAACATGTCATCTCTGGTGAGATTTGACGTAACAAAACTGCTTTTGCAAATTTCCGAAGGATACGGATCGAGTATTCCAAGTTTTCGGTTAAGATAATTTCGTCAGTTTTGACAGGGGATTCGACAGTTTGTCCGCAAGACACCGTCATCGAACCAGATTAAGCCCTTACGGATGTTTTATGTTACTTAAGAACAATAAGACAGCATCCCTGGGAGAAATGCTTTAAAAACCGTAAACATCTTGAAAGACGATGTTTTCTTGCACACCACAAAACAGCACGATTAAACTTTGATAAGAGGCGCCAAATGTGGGACCTAGAAAAGTAGAGTAAGGTTTTGTTCTCTGATAAGAAAAAAATTAACCTGGATGGTCCAGATGGAGTCTAAGATTGATGGTCCAGGAGGCTTCCAAGATTGCCTTTTTACATTACATAGTGAAGGACGTTCCATCATAATCTGGGGTGATATCTCATTCTAAGGAGCTTCAGGTTATAGTGAAGTGTTAAAACGCGGCTGATTATATTTTCATGTTAGACAAAGAATCCTTATGAAGACGATCACTTGTGTAGAAATGACTGTTTTTTTCCGTAGGACGGCGCTGCAATCCATAATGACCGGAAAACGAAGTACGTTTTCAAAAGGAATAACGTGATTCTTTTGGAAAACCCATCGCATTTGCCAAGCCTGAACTCCACTAAAAATGACTGGAGACGACTGAGAAGGGAAGTCTGTAAAAATGGACGTCAATTCCAACGAGTGCATGATCATTGTGTGGCCATATTTACCACTTGGTAATGCATTTCAGTTAGTCAACAGCAGACGCTTATATTGACCATGCCAGAGAGAAATGTTTGAAGCTACTCCCAATGACGGTCGTGTCATTACTAGACATTCTGCTTGGAACTAATTTTAAGTATGTTCTTAAACTTTTGATCAACTCGTATTTAGCTTAATTTACAGTTTTAATTTTTCCTTTTTTTATTTTCATATTTCGAAGCTCTACTCAAAAGGTATTTCGAAGCTCTACGCAAAAGGTATTTTTTTCGTCACTTTCATTCTTCTTAACATGTTGGCTAGACATGTACATTGATATTCAAGGCGTAACTTAGTTGTGGCCCAAGGCCGGAAGTTCTGAGCTCTCTGTGAGGATTGAACACACTACTTACTCGCAATTGTTCTAGCAAGACAAGCTTGCAAACCATTACACCACGCCAATGTGCCTTATCCAGCGATGTATATAGCTATAAAAAAGATACTATTTCACTAAAAGCTGTCTACGAGCCCATTTTTTTTTATAATCATTTCACTCCAAACAAGGCAGAGCTGCCTTTGGTGCGCAGGGAGCTATATAAGAGGTGAATGATTGCAAAGAGGAACAAGTTCCAGGGGTGCCCGAGAATGGGTCAACGAAGGATGAGAGCACTGAGGCTAAGAGAGCTGCGTGAGAGTATAGTGGAAAGGGAGAAGCACATGATACAAGGGTTGTCAGGGAAAGGATGCAAGTCAAGGAGATAAGAGATGGCAACTGACATTGCATTTAAATTCTTGGCGATTATAGCCATCAGGAAAGCAAAAATACAGGCGGGTAGTGCGAGCAAAGAAGCTGGTAGAGTAGAAGTTGCGGTGATATTTGATCGGATTCAATGTACTTGATAGTCAAGTCAGTCAGTGAAGTGCCATACGTGAGACACGCTTGGGCGATCATGTCTCTCGAAAGAGACATGACTGACTGGACAGAAGATTATCCCGCAGTAGGTTGCCATTGCTTTCTGCGGTAGACTGGTTGCTTGCCAGCCAACGCTACACAACCCACTCTGTCCTGTTATTTGACTCATAGCTAGATGGAGAAGAGATGTATTATATTGTTACGTAGTAATTAGTGGGGGGATCAGTTCATTACTTCATAACGATAGAAAACCTGGCCCCACTTTATGACCAGTAGAAGCCTTAATCATGATTCTAACTATTATATTCAGTCAGTCAGTTAAGTGCCATACGTGAGACACGCTTGGGCGATCATGCCTCTCGAAAGAGACATGACTGACTGGACAGAAGATTATCCCGCAGTAGGTTGCCATTGCTTTCTGCGGTAGACTGGTTGCTTGCCAGCCAACGCTACACAACCCACTCTGTCCTGTTATTTGACTCATAGCTAGATGGAGAAGAGATGTATTATATTGTTACGTAGTAATTAGTGGGGGGATCAGTTCATTACTTCATAACGATAGAAAACCTGGCCCCACTTTATGACCAGTAGAAGCCTTAATCATGATTCTAACTATTATATTCAGTCAGTCAGTTAAGTGCCATACGTGAGACACGCTTGGGCGATCATGCCTCTCGAAAGAGACATGACTGACTGGACAGAAGATTATCCCGC
Organism: Ascarosepion bandense; assembly: GCA_037127315.1. Taxonomy (NCBI): domain Eukaryota; kingdom Metazoa; phylum Mollusca; class Cephalopoda; order Sepiida; family Sepiidae; genus Ascarosepion; species Ascarosepion bandense. Next base: position 458,460 of record JBBBDQ010000333.1, read on the forward strand.
AGTAGGTTGCCATTGCTTTCTGCGGTAGACTGGTTGCTTGCCAGCCAACGCTACACAACCCACTCTGTCCTGTTATTTGACTCATAGCTAGATGGAGAAGAGATGTATTATATTGTTACGTAGTAATTAGTGGGGGGATCAGTTCATTACTTCATAACGATAGAAAACCTGGCCCCACTTTATGACCAGTAGAAGCCTTAATCATGATTCTAACTATTATATTCAGTCAGTCAGTTAAGTGCCATACGTGAGACACGCTTGGGCGATCATGCCTCTCGAAAGAGACATGACTGACTGGACAGATTATCCCGCAGTAGGTTGCCATTGCTTTCTGTGGTAGACTGGTTGCCGACCAAGGCTATAGAACCCAATATGTCCTGTTATTTAATCTATAACTGGAAGGAATAGCCGGATTAATACCTTTCCCAAGGGTATTTGCGAAATGAATTCAGCTGGAATTCGAACTCGGCTACCCGATTTGTCGTTCCGAGTCGATATCCAATGCACCACAATATTCATGCAAAAGGAACACCAGGGAGCTAAACTTATCAGAGCAGAAGGTGTGAAAGTATTTGTAGAAGAGACAGAGGGAAGCTACATTACGTCGGTGAGAAAGTGACTGGAGTTGAGCTACCAAGCCAGGATCAATTACATTGCAGATTAGTCGTTGGATTTTGTCAAGATCCCAGAGATGAATAGTAGCGGCAAACTACTAGATATGACGGCAGTATTCAATGCACGAGTTGAAGGTAGATTTATATATATACAAGATGGATTCAGACGATAAAAAATTTCCTGTCCCTACACAGGTAACAAGACTTCCTTGCAGCAGATTTAGCTATGGATTCAATGTAGTCATTTCACTTGAGGCATGCTGATAGTTAGGCCAAGGAGGGGCAGTGTTTTGCTTTCAGAAAGACTAGCCTGATCCCTGCTGATGGTGGGTTGGAGCGGTTGTCTATAGCAGTTTCGTTTTGCAAGCATTAAAATTTACGAGCCGTTTCTTACTCCAGTCCACCACAGATTGGAGGTTTTTTCAAGAACAGCAGCAAAATTTGCTTTGTCAACCTTGGCAGATTTCTTATCGAAGCGAGAATAAATGGTTGTGTTGTCAGCATAGATGCCTACTTGGGTTCTGATTATGTCAGGGAGATCGTTGATGAAGATCAACAAAAGCGTAGGATCTAAAACAGAGCCTTGAGGGACACCCGCGTTCGTATGGTAGTATCGGGAGGCATGTCCGTTCAATACTACCTTCATTATGCGATTTGAAAGGAACGACTAGATTAGATCAAATACGCGTCCAGTTATACCATAGCCTTGTAATCGCGTAGAAGGCCAGCATTACAGACTCTGTCAAATTCTTTGGAGATATCTTCGCCGTTCTTATCAAAAGCCTGGTATATATATTCTGTGATGGTCGTTAGCATATCAGCAGTAGACCTGGTGAAGCGGAAACTATTCTGTTCATCGGAGAAGAGGCTGTGGGCTGTGAGATGTTTAACTTCTTCAGCACTGATAATAAACTCGAACACTATGCCAAAAATCAGAAGGAAGCTGATAGAAGGAGGCTAATTAGAAGGGTCCGAGGGTACTCCAGCCTTCTTAAATACAGGAACCACAGAGAAGGACTTCCAGCAGACAGCGAAGCAAGAAGCAGAGAAGCAGTAGTTGTAGAGTTTGGAGAGAACAGAGGAGAGTTCAGGGGCACATTTCTTCAGGACAATGATTTGGATTTTGCCGCCACTGCTCACCTTATGGAGGGCAAGTTTTGAAATTATGTTAGAGACCAGCGAAGTAGTAATTTGAACGTCTGTCAGTTGAGTTCCAGTTCTAAGTGGGAAGTCGGATACCCCAGACGAATCCAAGATTGAGTTGGCGAAGAATGTGTGGGCAAAGTATTCAGCCTTGTCTCCTGGAAATGTGAGAGCCTCAAAATCATTGATTAAAGTGGGGTTGAGGGTTTGCTGTTATTTAACACATTTTTTCAGAGCCGCTTGTCGTTTTTAGAGTCAAAATTGCGGGATGCTATATGCTGTTTCATTCTTTCAGCAAACAACAGGTAAGTATCATTAAGATCCTCATGCACTAATTACGAGCAAAGGTAAAAAGGCACCTATTATGGTCAGACGTGTGGCTCTGATAAAGCCAGAAGAAGTGATTTCTATGGGCAGTTGCGGCTGAGCAAGCAGGGGAGGACCAGGATGAAGAATAGGATTTAAGTCGTAACTACCTGGCTGGGATAAAAGCATCGATGCAAGCTTTAACACAAGAAGAGACTCATTTTTTTCACTTGTTTTATTTCTTCTACACAAAATGTTTCTAAACTTACACATTAAATGCTTGCAACATTTTAATTTTTTCTCATTATTAACCATTAAATTATATAATGTTTATTAATTTAGATCCTGTCCCACCTATAGCTGGGAAAAGGTGTAAATCAACTTTAGTAAATTTATTCGTGATTATACCCCTCAATCGATTTAGTAATCTATACAAATAAAATATCATCATTTAGACCAAATTTGGTCCCTAGAAAAACTAATCATTTAATTAATCAGTTCTTTTACTCCTACGTTTCTTCGATTACAATCTTATTTCTTCCAGCCTTTCATGTGAAGCACAAATATACCTTATTTTCGTTTTGCTTCAACCTGATCTTGAAATTGACTTCGTAGTTGTCGTCTTTAGCGTATCTGTTGCTAATATAATTTTACCGAGAGATATTTTCATTTTACTGTAATATTAAACTCATTAAATTTTTAACTTGAAAAGATATTGAACAACAATGGTTTATGAAATTCCAGAATTAATCAATGAGTCATAGACACCATTAAACCTCTAAACAATTTAAAGAGATTAATTAAACGGTTTACTGGCCTATTTAGTTGAGAATACATTATCTCATCTTTATTGAATCTCAATATGTTATTTCAAGAAATTTGTTTTATTACATCTCACTGTTAAAACTGTAACAATTGCTGTCATTTTTTACGGCATGGGTACAATAGTTATAAAATAAAATGCCCAATACTGAGTTGACAAATATTTCTTATTAACAAATGTTTTGCATAACACGGACATGCACATTTGTACAAACAAAAACAGCCTCAGATATGAATAAACATAGATAGATAGATAGATTGATAGATAGATAGATAGATAGATAGATAGATAAAGAGTGACATTGTGAAATTTCCAGCACAATAAATTTCCCAAATCTACCAAACATATGAATTTTTTTAAAAACATATTTTGACAGGCCATCAACTTTTCATCGCTCAGTTAGAAGCAAATCTCTTGGTGCTTCTTTTAACAACAAGGATTATTTTCTGCCTAAATTATATCTAATCTAAACTTATTTATAAATGGAACTTTGTCTTTGTGTGTGTGTGTGTGTGTGTGTGTGTGTGTGTGTGTGTGTGTGTGTGTCTGTGTGTGTGTCCGTTACATATAGACTCCGAAACGGCTGAACCGATTTTCTTGAAAATTTACACAGGTGTACTATAAGCGTCTGCGTGTGTTCTTAGCTAGGTTTTGTGTTGAGCTACCCCCGATAAATATCGAAAATCGATAATCGAAAAAATCGGGTTATAGAAGGAGTGGTCCGATTTTAATCAAATTTGATACACTCAGACAAAAACATAAAAAAACGATATTCAGAAGTTTCAAGGTTAAAGTTCTTACAATAGTGCAGAAAATCGATAATATATATATATGTTAACCATCCACATACAAGCCTGTTTCGCTGTATCACAGATCATCAGTGTGGCTAGACGTATCCACTCGCCGGGATCGAAACTCGATCGATTTAGTTTCAGTCAGAGTCGCTACTTCCTAAGCCATTGGAGCATGGTGTCAGAGAAGGGAAATGTTAACGTGTTGTATATCAGCATTGTTTACACACGGCAGTCACCGAGAGAACTCAATTCATTTCTGAAGAGTCACGCATATAGCTGAAGTGGAAACTGTTTTTAAAATTTCCTTCTCCAGAGAGTTCAATCGTAATGAGAGCATAATATATTAGTCATCCACATACAA